>CM055272.1:10905713-11091841 GCA_029237695.1 Conchocele bisecta | reverse complement strand
ACTTGAACCGGAAGTACCAAAGTGTCCTCATTTGACGGTGGAAAATCAAGTTTTA
The DNA here is from genome assembly GCA_029237695.1 of Conchocele bisecta. Taxonomy (NCBI): domain Eukaryota; kingdom Metazoa; phylum Mollusca; class Bivalvia; order Lucinida; family Thyasiridae; genus Conchocele; species Conchocele bisecta. The sequence goes on along the minus strand of CM055272.1, from coordinate 11,091,786 downwards.
ATATTTGATGTACGAGACTTTCGAAACCCATAGGCGTTGTAATCAGCCCACACGTTTGCCGAAAATGAACCTATCTTTTCTATACACCCGCTAGAAATGGGTGTCCCCAGTTGGGTGGTATAAAGCAGGTGTCCTCAGTTGACACCGTTTACCTGTACGTGTGTGTGTGTGTGTGTGTGCGTGATTGTGTGGGTGCGTGATTGTGTGTGTGCATGCGTGATTGCGTGCGTGCATGCGTGATATTGTGTGCGTGATTGTGTGCGTGCATGCGTGATTGCGTGCGTGCATGCGTGATATTGTGTGCGTGATTGTGTGTGTGCATGCGTGATTGTGTGCGTGCATGCGTGATATTGTGTGCGTGATTGTGTGTGTGCATGCGTGATTTGCGTGCGCATGCGTGATATTTGGGTGTGCTGATTGTGTGCTGCATGCCATGATTGTGTGTGTGCATGCGATTGTGTCGTGCCATGCGGTGATTGTGTGAGCATGCGTGATTGTGTGTGTGCATGCATGATTGTGTGCGTGCATGCGTGATTGTGTGCGTGCATGCGTGATTGTGTGTGAGCATGCGTGATTGTGTGCGTGCATGCATGATTGTGTGCGTGCATGCGTGATTGTGTGTGTGCATGCGTGATTGTGTGCGTGCATGCGTGATTGTGTGCGTGCATGCGTGATTGTGTGTGTGCATGATTGTGTGCGTGCATGCATGATTGTGTGCGTGATGCGTGATGTGTGTGCATGCGTGTTGTGTGCGTGCATGCGTGATTAGTGTGTGTGCATGCTGATTGTGTGTTGCGTGATTGTGTGTGTGCATGCGTGATTGTGTGCGTGCATGCGTGATTGTGTGTGTGCATGCGTGATTGTGTGCGTGCATGCGTGATTGTGTGCGTGCATGCGTGATTGTGTGTGTGCATGCGTGATTGTGTGTGTGCATGCGTGATTGTGTGTGTGCATGCGTGATTGTGTGTGTGCATGCGTGATTGTGTGCGTGCATGCGTGATTGTGTGCGTGCATGCGTGATTGTGTGTGTGCATGCGTGATTGTGTGTGTGCATGCTGATTGTGTGTGGAATGCGTGTTGTGTGTGTGCATGCGTGATTGTGTGCTGCATGCGTGATTGGTGTGCATGCTGATGTGCTGTGCGATGCTGATGCATCGTGTGCGAGCATGCGCTGATTGTGTGCGTGATGTGATTGTGTGCGTGCATGCGTGATTGTGTGGTGCATGCGTGATTGTGTGTGTGCGTGATTGTGTGCTGTGCTGCGTGATATGCGTGCATTGTGTGCTGCATGCAGATTGCGTGTGTGCATGCGATTGTGTGCGTGCATGCTGATGTGTGGCATGATGCGTGCGTGCATGCGTGTATTGCGTGCGTGATTTGTGCGTGGCGATTGTGTGCGTCATGCGTGATGTGTGCGCAGCGTGTTGTGTGCGTGCATGCATGATTGCGTGCGTGCATGCGTGATTGAGTGTGTGCATGCGTGTGTTGCAAGTCAACAATGGTTATCATGCATAATTATTTTTTATATATTTTAGATTCATAACTTCCATAGGTTGTCATAACGGATGAACGGATGAACTTAATGGAACACTATAGTGTACAAATCAATCTATAGAAGATGTAGGAGGGACTTGTATCCCTGGCAGCACACATGTCATCCACAGTGAATAATCTCTCCTATTCTTCCAGTACTCTCTACTGGGAGGCATTATTTTGTGAAATGTATTCAATTGGAGAATCCATCAATTTCTAAAACTGGTGAAAAATGGTTGTGGGGTTTGAAAGCCAGATTAATCACTGAGGGACCACACTGGTGAATGAAGACGGCATTTGTGAGCTGCAGTTGCCACTCAGATCAGAACTCGCATACCCAGGACATCGCATGACCAGAACACCTGACAGATCTCATGACCTGAACACCAACCCAGATCACATGACCAGAACGCCTGACAGATCTCATGACCTGAACACCAACACAGATCACATGACCAGAACACCTACCCAGATCACAGGACCAGAACACCTACCCAGATCACATGATCAGAACACCAACCCAGATCAAATAACCAGAACATCAACCCAGATCATATGACCAGAGCACTTACCAAAATCATATGACCCAAATCACATGACCAACATCTTACCTGAATAACATGATCAGACTGACCTATAGATCAAATCAAGAATATCAACCCAGATCAAATAACCAGAACACTTATCCACATCACATGATCAGAACATAAACCCAGATGACATGATCAGAATATCTACGAATATCACATGACCGCATTAGGGGCAATCCGGGAAAACATGGACATCTTTCTGGAGACGCTGATGTTTGTGTTCATAATAATGATGTATGTCGCAATATAATAACGGTCTCGCTATGTTGATCTGCGAGGGTGTCCGAAATAATTAGTCCGTATTTCAAATACGGAGTTTTAGGTCGGTCAAACCCCGACTTTTACATATAATTGGAGATACTTGAAAACAGTGAAATACGGACACAGCCCAGGGAATCACGGGCAGAGTCGGCAAATTACAGATATAGCATACTGCGATAGGGAAACAAGAAGATTGAAAAAAATTACAATGTTTTAGGCTCTATAATCACTAGCAATTGCTTTGTAAATGTGATAGAAAATATGTATAACATATATGCGAATACTGCCTTGTTACTGTATCCTATATGGCACATGGAGGGGCCAAGTCGGCCATCTTTGTGTGTTCCAGTCATCAGCCAGTTTCACCTGTTCTGCCGTTTGACACAGAACTGAAAATGTGAAGTAGAACATACATACGATATAATGTAGCTAATCACATGTAGAAAAGCCAGGAGAACGGACTCCTATCCATTATATTACACCAAACTGTAAACTATGTCAGTTTTCTGGACAGGTTTGTGCCCGTGTTTTTAAAAACATGAACCACCATTATAAATACCCTCATACACAGAAAATCGCACAGTGTATCATCACTTTTACCTGGCCAACCACACAACACATACCATATATACCCACTACTGTACTCTGTTATTAGCTATCAAAACCAGTGCCATGCATGTAAGCAGTTAATTACCTGAGTGCATTGTTCCTGGTGTCTACTCACCTACTATGCGAGTAGATATGGCTTTACCTATGGGTAACATGTACACTAACAATAGACTGTGCATTAGATTGAAAAGTTTACACATCAAAATATATTTTGAGATTGATGGGAGAAATGCTCAGATATCTCGTCTTTTATATAGTTTGCTGGCATAATATTCATAGCTTGCCGTTGTCAAATCTGTCTATTATGTATTGCACCAAATTTTATTTGGTTTACTGTCATATTAGTTGCTGTATGTGTTAAACTGAACGACGGCTTGTACATACAAAGATGGCGGATATGGCAACTTAATGCTCCATATAGTATACAATATAAGACAATATTCACATACATGTACGTTATATTCATATATCACATCACTATTATGAATTAATTATCATTGAAGTCAAGTGTATCTATCACCTAATACCTTAAGTAAAATATATGCATGCAAACAAGAAGTTACTTGGAGAATGCTATTTTGATATGGTAAAATACGGACAATACGACCATCAAAAAAACGTTTAATACAAACGGTGTTACTATTTTTTGTTTTTGTTTAAAATCTCTGTTACCGACTGTGTAAATGAATAGCGTTATTGACCTAGGAATAATTGATTTACTAGCAGAAACAAAATTCACTATACACATTAATAAGGTACACCCCAAGTTTTTCCCGCCCAAAAGGTTGTGTGTATTATAACGTCACTAAAGTAGGAGTATGACGTCATTGATAAGGCGTACTTCATAGCCGCATGTGTCACATTCGCGGGAAATGACCTGAAAACGGCTGAATGAACCAAAAATAATGAAATTGACACGACTTGTGCAGGTTACATGAATGGATGTCAATGTGTTTCCTATGTCCGTGTGTTCCCGGATTGCCCCGACATTTGAACTGACTGGAGGCAGAGAAGGCCCTGCATCCTATTTCACCAACATGGCAAAGTATACTTATCTAGCAAAGAATACTTTGAGGGAGAAATCTTCAATTTAAGGATAAATTTATTAAGTTTTATTATACTGAATTTATTACATTATCACAGCCATTTTGGCTGTGATAATGTGATAAATTCAGCATAATAATTCTGCATACTTTAAATCATCAAATATATGCAGTCGTTAGTTCTATATGAAATAATGCATTTCGGGAAAAATAAATGATTACTCCCTCAAAGTATACTTTGCAAGATAAGTATACTTTGCAAGTTTGATGAAATCGGCTACAGATCAGAAGCCAGGACTGACCTGGGACTACACTCGTCATAAGCTCCCTTTTTCTCATGGCATATCACATGTAATAATGACATCAGTAATGAACGTTTGATTCTGCCTAAAGATTTAATCACCAAATTAATTTATATGGTCACAGGGTGGCAGAGGACCATTGAAGCAATGCGTGTGTGAAATGTGAAGCAGATCCGAGCATGGAAACAGAAATTATAAGGCATTTACCCAGCGTTAAGGTTTCGAACGCACCAAGTCTGTGACCTTGACCCTGGACTTAGCGGGGGCGGGACGAATGTGGATTTGTCACAGGGTGGCAGAGGACCATTGGAGCAATGCGTGTGTGAAATGTGAAGCAGATCCGAGCAAGGAAACAGAAATTATAAGGCATTTACCCGAGCATTAAGGTTTCGAATGCACCAAGTCTGTGACCTTGACCATGGGCTTAGCGGGGGCGGGACGAATGTGGATTTGTCACAGAGTGGCAGAGGACCATTGGAGCAATGCGTGTGTGAAATGTGAAGCAGATCCGAGCAAGGAAACAGAAATTATAAGGCATTTACCCAGCGTTAAGGTTTCGAACGCACCAAGTCTGTGACCTTGACCCTGGACTTAGCGGGGGCGGGACGAATGTGGATTTGTCACAGGGTGGCAGAGGACCATTGGAGCAATGCGTGTGTGAAATGTGAAGCAGATCCGAGCGAGGAAACAGAAATTATAAGCCATTTACCCGAGCGTTTTGTGTTTCGGGACGTACGTACGTACGTACGGACGTACATTACATACGTACGGACGCCGGTAACACTATATGCCCCCCTCACCATTCGGTGGCGGGGGCATAATTACAAATGTGGTCTGTCATGTCAGCACACAGATATGCCCCTGTGAAGTATGCTAGAAATTAGCTAAAGATTATCGAAGAAATCATGTGGAAATGAGTCAGAATAGACAAACGGACGGAAGGACAAGCCTAACATCGGCGTCATTCGGAGCAGGGGCATTATTATAGATTTGCATCGTATTTCTGAATCTAATTGTCCGTTATAAGTCACCTATAAAGTTTAACGGCTAAGGTCATTTAAGGCCGGGTCCATGGGTTTAGTACTAAATCCCATATATTACCTGTGAAAATCCCAAAATCAGAACTGAATATTTACAATAAAAAAAACTATATATTCAGCCCTGAAATCAGAATAATCCTGATCTGATGCCAGGTCCTCGCCACACCAAAATCACTTTGCCCCCTCCCAAAAGCAGTAGGATCAGTAATAATCTTACTACTTTTATAATGGGCAGTTAAAAAAGAATTGGGATGGTATTGTATGATCATTTTGCAAAAAAAAATATTTAATAAATTCTCCTTACTCCTTACTGGTACATGTATAGCAAAAATGCAATACCAAATTATCTCCCCTGCTTGTTACAGTTTCTGATAGCATATACATGTATTTGAAATGGTGCAATTGGTGGTTGCACGTCATTTGCAGTGTATAAAGGGAACTAGCTTAGATAATCTCAGCTCTACGGATGACTTTTACTATTTCATCTGTCTTATATTTTCTGTATCCAACATCGGATACAGAAAATATAAAGACAGATGAAAATAGTAAAAGTCATACGTAGAGCAAAGATTATCTCAGTTAAAAGGGAACAAGCACAGACTGAATATCTGAGACATTATCTCATACAGATTGAATAGTTTTGTTGCTTTACGAACCCAATAGTGACCACTGTATAATGAAACCGCCTCTTTCTATCATGGCATGTGACATACGTGCATCGTACCGCAGCCATTCATCCATGCCGAGGTTACAACAAGCCGCCCAATCAATATGCCGTATGTGAAAACTTATTGGACCTACCGCACACAACAAAACATCTCTGGGTATAATTCTACCACGTTACCGTGACGTTGTTTACATGCCTTTGTTTACATAACAATCAGTTATACATAGTAAAGGGAATCCCTTCAGGATTTTCCACGGCCGTGATGGAAACTATGGAAAACATATATGTGAACACTGCCCTCCATCACATTTACGAGTCAATTGTCTTTGAATCAAAGGATGATCAGGCATAGAACGGGTCCTTAACTATTTTTCATGTATACAAGGTCCTCAATGAATGCAACATTATACACCAGTTACGCAAACTGATTGTGGTTGCGTAACAATAAGAGCGTACTTTCACAAAGCTACATAACCCAAGGGTCGAGGGTTCGAACCCCACTTCATGCATACATCTTTTTTTTTGCTTTTTAACTTGGATATAATTTTGTAAATTCTCTAATTGTTTACACAGAATGAAAATGTTGATGGAATGCCACACTTGTAATGTATTTTTTTTTTAATATATATTTGGGGATTAATCATTGTAGTACGTACACCTTTAACAAGGTGTATGATCATGTGGTACTAACAAAAACAACAAGTACCGATTCAAAGTACCGATTCTTTTAAAGTGTCCTTATTACGTAACGGATTTTGATGAAATATGACGCATCAAACGCAGTTATACAATCAATATGCCGCATTTTAAGCTGCATTTGGTGGTCTCTGTATTTTCTCATAAACTTCTGTCGTTGTCACATAAAACGAAAATGACATAAGTCTGTGCCAAACTCCCTAGACCGCTGCGCCATATTTCATCAATATCCGTTGAATATTAAGGAAAATATAAGATAATACTTACTTTAGAGTGGGCGACATTGTTGTTGTTGTAACCACGTGATCATGCACCTTGTTTAAGCCACAGATGAAAACTACAGTGGAACCTCTCTAAACGTTAGCCATTGAGATTCTTAGCCATTTATCTCAGAGGATACTGTCTGTTCATGATCACATAGCACACAGCTAATTGGCTCAGAATGATGAAATTCATGATTTATAGTGAAACCTCTCTAAACCGGACACCCTGGGCAGCCAAAGAATCCGAGGGCACATAAATATAAAAGGCCGGAGGATGGTGGATTTGTCACATGATAGAACACAGAAGCCTTATGGTTTGAATGCACAGAGTATGTGACCTTGACCTTGGATCTTGCTGGGGCCCAAGAATCATGAATTTGTCACAGCATGATAAGTAAAGGACCATCAGAGCAATGCTCATGAAAGGGGACCATCAGAGAAATGCATGTGTGAAATATGAAGCAGTTACGTGGAAGGAAAGGAAATTATAAGAAATTTACCCGAGTGGGACGTACGGATGGGTTTGTTTGTTTGTTTATTGGTGTTTAACGGCCTATCAACAGCTAAGGTCGTGTAAGGCCGGGCAAACGGGTTCGATCCCATTTTAACCTGCTGCATTGGGGGGAAAATCCTAAAATCAGAACGGAATATTTACATCGAGAACAAATATATTCAGCCCTGAAATTAGAATAACCTGACCTGGTGCCAGGTCCATACCACACCAAGTCACTTGGCCCCTTCCCTAAAATACGATTACAAATATCGTTATACTCACATAAGGGGTATAACCAGATTCAACTGTCACATACAAAATGCCAAAGACGTATGTGAGGGCCAAACCAGGTCTCCAGTCGGGATTCCGGTAAGGATGAACCCCGATCATTAAATTACCCATCGCGTGCTCCCACCTGCCACCCACCGTACAGATGGGACAGACGCCAGTAACATTATGGTATATGCCCCCCTCACCATTCGATAGTGAGGGTGTAACTAGCAGATACACACAACAGCTTATGTGGACAGTGGACTGGTGTATCACCTCGCCGACATCACTACAAATGTGACATCACTACAAATGTGACATCACTACAAATGTGACATACTACAAATGTGACATCACTACAAATGTGACATCACTACAAATGTGACATCACAGCAGGCAATGATGTCATGTATTACATGTTTTGTCACAAAGTTGTGAAAATGGTGTTTACATACAAAAATAGTTATGTCCAAAACTATATTTACAAACACACTAACATTTAATAATCTCATGAATATAATTCAGAGCTCCAGATAAGGAATTAGTAATTGAGTATTGTTAATTACTCCATCATTTCTGAAGCAATTGGGTATTTCAAAATTTGAATTGGATAAAATTAAATCACACTACTGTTTACACATCAACAGACAGCAATTACTGAATAGTTTGTTTCGAAATGAAAAATAGAAAATAAGAAAAATATGCTATATTAGTGGTCTGTTTATTGTTTTCTGAAGCATGATAAAGGTACCACAATTGTTCTCATTGCTTTTTGATACTCACTACTTCTGATTTCAATTGGGTTTTTGGCAATTTTTATTGGGTATTTACGCAAATATGCAGCTTATCTGGAGTTCTGGAATTGATATTTGAAGTTGTGTTGTGCGTTTATGGCGATTGGGTCAACACAGTATGAACCATGCTTGGAAAAATTCCCCGCCAAATCAGCAGAACCATATCAGTTTTGAAAATGTATATTATACTTTAACCTTTAGACCGCTACTCACAACAATTGTCGTCTGCTGTTGCTGTTATATCTTGACTTATTTCTCAATAAAAACATGGTTTGACAGCACTTTAGAATCATTTCCAATGGAAATGATTCTGAAGTGCTGTCAAAGTATGTTGTAAATTATTCTAAAGTGCTGTCAAAGCATGTTTTTGATGATAAAAATGGAAAATATAAAATAAACAGTAGACGACAACAAAAATAAGATAGCAGTTTAAGGGTTAATTGTCAAAAGTCACCTGACAAACTATATCCATTACTTTTTTTATTTGATAAACATTTTACCTTGTCTTATTTGAATGTCTAAACGTGATTTTTCACATGCACCATTGTCTTTTCAGCAAATGGCAACACATACTGGTTTGAATGACATTAGTCGATGTTGACAACACAGGCACTTTAATTTTAACCAGCATGAAATAAAAAGTGAAAGTGAATGTCCCCCTATATCATGAAAGTGAAAGTGAATGTCCCCCTATATCATGAAAGTGAAAGTGAATGTCCCCCTATATCATGAAAGTGAAAGTTAACGTCCCAACAACAGTTAAAGGTGCATGCCCACTCAGCAGGCACAAACTGTTCTTTATAGGAATTAAATATTAAAGTGTATAACTGTGTCACTATTCCACCAGTTCTAAAAATTATGCGTGCCCGCAATACAGAGATAATCATTTAGTAATATTGATTTTACTGATAGTGATGCGCGGTGGTATCAGGCTATTTTCTGCATTTTATGCAAATGAGGCATGCTATTTTTTATTATTATTTATACCACTTAAATGAGTCACCTGAAAAAATAATATTTTCGACAGATTATAAAGTATGATCATTGCACATCAAAAAATAAATACAGAAAATAAATAGTATTGTCCGTTAACATTTTAAGGAAACACGGTTATCGCCCCTGGTATCAGTGTGGAAATTAACGTCTGGTATAAAATGTATAATAATGCCAATCAATATGTGGCGTAATGGTGAATGAATGTTTATTTTGCCAGCAAATGTCTTAAGATTGTCTCTGATATATAGAACATGTTGTGCCTACTGAGTGGGTATGTACCTTTAATGTCATATACTATAGAGACGGGACCACAGTTAAAGTTTAAAGTCTCATACGACAGACCAGTGGGAGGGAAATACTATGAAAGTAATTTTGATGACCAAGGCGAGGTTTGAACCCACAACCTCCGGATTGGAAGTCAGGCATTCAGACCTAGACCACAACCCATGCCTAACAAGCATGAAATAATGTGGGTGATTTGAAACATGCAGTATTCCTGGGTGATATGAAACATGCAGTATTCCTGGGTGATATGAAACATGCAGTATGCAATACACTGGAACCTCTCTAAACCAGACACCAACAAAACATGTGTGATCTTATTTTTGATCAGTTTCTTAGTCCTTTATCTCAGGTGATAATGTCTGTTCGTGATCGCATAGCACACAACTCAGAATGATCAAATGTCCGATTGGGAGGTCCCCAGGGTGTCTGGCTTAGAGAGGTTTCCCTATCCCTGTGGCTAAACTGGTCACAAAGCCATGTTTGCCATTGTAAGTCACATATTGTAAGAAAATGTGCAGCTTTCTCACTTGTTGACAGACAAAATCTGTCAATTTCCCGACTTTTAAGCAGAAACTTTATTAAATCTGAATACAAAATTGGTAGATGTCAGCGGGTCACATAAGCACAGTTTGCGAACCAACTACATTCGCAGTATCTATTTATTGATTGATAGAGATATATAACATTTTAGTCATACAAAGTTTAGTGAAACGGCCGCCTGATGCCTTTATGCCAGGCACCGTTACTACACAGAATCAGTTGGCTGTAGGTGTGAATCCCAGTGAGATTTACAGTTAACATTGGAATCATTCATCAAGATCGCATACCAGCCCATCTCTGGATACTTATATAATGTAACATGCCAGTATTGCTAGACTCATACCAGCATTTCCAAGTTGTTTCTAGAAAATATCACAAATTCCTTTTAACCCGACACTACAGACCTCCTTAGCCGTCTCATCAGAATCTGCACTTTTTGCAAGTATTTTTCATATATTTTAGCAAAACAATCCACCCCCTTCTTACATATGAACTACTAGTCTAAAGACCACTTTGTGATGATTGGATTGGTCGGAGAATTAACATACCACGGTCCATTGCAGTAATTTAGGGTTGAAAGGGCTAAGAATCCGAAAGGATACGTATCTGGAATATATCTGAAACTCTGCTGTAGGATTACATAAGCCTGTAATCCCATCAATATGGCTGTCAGGGCTAGTCAATAAAGCTGAATACAGCGGCAATATTCCATTATGGTTCCAACCTCCATCCCATAATGCCAGATAAATACATATGCCACTCATAATCACAGACATCACGTAGAACACCCCCAACTGAAACTGCATAGCCCCCAACTGGAACCGTGCCACATTTGCAACGAGTGCAGCTGTAGCCGATTTCATCAAAATTGCAAAGTATACTTATCTAGCAAAGTATACTTTGAGGGAGTAATCATTTATTTTTCCCGAAATGCAATATGTCAGATAGAACTAACGACTGCATATATTTGATGATTAAAAGTATGCAGAATTATTATACTCAGTGATAATGTAATAAATTCAGTACAATAAAAATTAATAAATTTGTCCTTAAATTGAACATTTCTCCCTCAAAGTATACTTTGCTAAATAAGTATACTTTGCCATGTTGGTGAAATAGGCTACAGGGCTGACACTGTCTCTATTCAGTATAATGGTATATTACATTATAGCCAAGGGTGAGCGTATTGGTACAGGAATAATAGCGAACATAAAGATATTTAACATGTTTAGCTCATCTCAGTCTAAGGATACAATCATTTTTGTCTGCATAAAAGTTATGCATAAAGTAATTGTTACCACTAATACAAACCGTCTCATCTAGATGGTTCAAATGAGTGGTAACAACATATGCTTTATACTAAAATGTCCAGTTTGTCAACTGGTCAATGTTTTCAGTATCTCACAATCCTGCTCTGGTTCCTGTAGCCTATTTCACCAACATTGCAAAGTATACTTTTCAAGCAAAGTATACTTTGAGGGAGTAATCATTTATTTTCCCCAAAATGCATTATGTCATATAACTAACGACTGCATATATTTGATGATTAAAAGTATGCAGAATTATTATACTGAATTTATTACATTATCACAGCCAAAATGGTTGTGATAATGTAATAAATTCAGTACAATAAAAATTAATAAGTTTATCCTTAAATTGAAAATTTCTCCCTCAAAGTATACTTTGCTAGAAAAGTATACATGTACTTTGCAATGTTGGTGAAATATGCTACAGGTGTTCTTATGTTGACCCACAAAGGATAACTACGCCATTGATGGATATGGACACACGGACAGAGACACAGCCCAAACACTATATTCCTCCGGCACAACTGAGGGGCAAAAAAAGCACTAGGTTTCACAAATTGTGCTGAAGTGTACAACAAAGCGAGCGGAAATATATTACCAAATGATCTAGCCTGTTTCAGTGCTTTTAACATGTTTAGCAATACAGACCACAATCTCTATGTTTGCATGCAAACCGTGTGAATCCAGATTGTAACAATGGCATCGTTATTACGAGGCTAATCCCCTCGCTGGCAGACTTGATAATAATAATACAGTGGAACCCCTCTAAACCGAACACCCTGGGGACAGACTGAAAAGTTTGGTTTATAGGGGTTTTCGGTTTAGAGGGGTTTTCTATTTCCAGTTAAGGAAATGTATGTTTTCCATCATTAACTCTTGGATTTGTATAGTATATACCATTATTACCATATTGAAAGCATATGGCTCGACTACCCAGTTGTGTTTTATCATGTCGACATGTGTAATTCCCAATAAACAGAGTGCAGATGACATGGGATAAAGGCCCCTAAGTATTTTGTGCCACTGTGGAACTTTCTCGACCAGCTGGAGCGCTCTTTTAAGACAAGAATGTGTTGTTTTTTTTTTGACATTGCAAATAGTGCAGATTCGCAAGGGGTATAGCAAATGACACATTTCGCGTGTGCTGTGTAGTTACCGCGAGCTGCTACAATAGCCCACAGGCTACAGTCACGAGTTTACAGCCTCGTTAAGTAATTATCAGATTATCTCAATTAATCGGTCGGTGGGTTCACAAATAATGTGCCGATTATTTTATTTCCGTAATTGTTACGTACGTGTATAATTAACGGAGACAGCACAAGACAATTCTTGACAGAAGTTGTCCATTCCGATTGAAACAACAACATTGAAATTGGGCGCGGTGTATTTCTTGGATGACATCCTGACAGGTAACCGTGTTTCCGGTTTTCCGGGGTTATTTTAACGCTGAAATATGGTTTTGGGACTTGAAATGGCATCCGGATTACGGAGTAGAGGGGTTCCGGGTATAGAGGGGTAGAAACTAATGCGTTTATATAGCAGAATATTCGGGACATGGTTGTATGTTCGGTATAGCGCGAATTCCGGTATAGAGGGGGTCCGGTTTGGAGGGGTTCCACTGTAATTTAAAACAAGAGGGCCATGATGGCCATAATTCGCTCACCTGACTCCATGAACACCAGAGGAGAATGTGACATTGAGTTCATGTGTCTTAAAACTTAAAAAAATTGTGCTATTTTTAGATGACAGTCATCTTGGATTAAGCGATGACTCTCATTTTACCAAATCTGAAAATGCTTCACCAAAGTATCTTAACTTCCTATGAAGTTTGGCCAGCATCGGTCATGTGGTTCCTGAGAAAATGATGTTCAAAATCTCGAATAAATGGACCTTTTGGTGGCCATCATGGATGACATAATCATCCGATTCCGACAAATATTGCACCAGAGCAATCGCCTCATCGATACCTTCAATTTGATATATGACATGAGCATATTCGGTCAAAAATAAAATTTGACCCCACAGGGCCACGCTCATTTTTGACCCCGTGGTCACCATTTTAACAAATTTGAAAGAGCATTGTAAATCGATCATTCCTACCAAGTTTTGTCGAAATCCGGTTGGCGGTTCTTGAGAAGATTTTTGAAGAATTTGTGCTATTTTTAGACGGCGGCCATCTTGGATTAGCGATGACCTCCATTTTAAAAAATCTGAAAAGGCTTCACCCATGGACCAAAATGTTTGAGTTTGGCTACCATGGGCCAAGCGGTTCGTGTAAGAAGAATTTTGAAATCTCTAATAAAAGAACGACCTTTTGACCTTTCGGCGGCCATCTTGGATGACATAACCATCCAATTTCGACAAAAAATGCACCAGAGTGATTGCCTCATTGATACCTTCGATTTGATATATGATATGACCATATGATTTTTGAAGAATTAGTGCTATTTTTAGACGGCGGCCATCTTGGATTACGTGAAGACGTCATTTTAACAATTTTGTAATCCCCCTACCTAAGGACCATGACCATGAAGTTTGGTGACTATAGGCCCAATGGTTACCGAGGAGAAGACGTTTGAAAATGTTCAAGGACGACGACAGACAACGACGGACGACGGACACATTGCGGTAACAATAGCTCACATGAGCTTTGCTCAGGTGAGCTAAAAAAGCACCATCGTTAAACGCACAGTGTGGCCAAATATTATCAAAATCGGTGAATCGGGTCATAAGTTATTGAAAAAGAGAGGTGGCACATGGATAATGAGCCGTCTCATCTGCATCTGCACGGTTTGAGGATTTTTTCACAACTTTCTTACCCTTTTCTTATAAATGGAATAGCCTGTGAAATGGACATGGAACAGCCAATGTCAGATATTCGGGGAAGAAAGGGATAACAGTAGCATTCTGGTCAGTGGAACACATTAGTACAGTAATGAATGTTACGCACATCTATACCCTCCGCGACAAGTTGTCGGGTATACTGGAGTCAGATCGTCCGTCCGTCCATGCTTGCGTGCATCCATCACAAAACTTAGCAGATCTGTTAATTTCTTGATACATGTACTTCCATTTTCCTTCATGGAAAATCTTCATATTTTTCACATAGTGATCCTCCAGCATTCCGTGACAAATCTACGACCCCCACTTATTATGCATACGTCAAAGTTAAGGACTTTAAATTGGTGAGTGAGTGAGTGAATAGGGTTTAACGTCCGCTTTTCTGACATAGAGGTACAAGCCTCAGGGAGTCTACACGCAGACGGGTCAACGGGGTCGTGTCCCGTATCCACCTGTCTGAGGGGGGTAAATCCCAACTTCAGAACTCAATATTTACAATCAAAATATATATTCAGTCCTGAAATTAGAACAACCTGATCTGGTGCCAGGCCCTCGCCACACCAGCATCATTTATCCCATCCCCTAAAAGTAATAGGATTAGCGCTAATCTTACTTTTATATATGGGGCATAGCCTGACTCAACTCTCACATACAAGAAAGCCAAAAATGTACATGAGGGCCAAATCCGGTATAGTGGGTTCCGGAAAGTATGAACCCAATCGTTAAGCCAGTTTAGTCGCCTTTTACGACAAGCAATGGCTACTGCAGCACTATTCTCAGGATTAGTTGATC
This sequence comes from Conchocele bisecta, assembly GCA_029237695.1. Classification (NCBI taxonomy): domain Eukaryota; kingdom Metazoa; phylum Mollusca; class Bivalvia; order Lucinida; family Thyasiridae; genus Conchocele; species Conchocele bisecta. The sequence goes on along the minus strand of CM055272.1, from coordinate 11,076,464 downwards.
CCGCCCCGGTGCCTGCACGGGGCTCTTTAAATTGGCATCATTTCCCATGTGGGAGATATTCCGTAAAGCCTGCTTATGGACAAATCTAGTTGCTACAAACTAACTCACCGAGGCTCTCCCACTGAGCAGGTACAGGAATAAATGTGGCTGTGACTGGTGACATGGGGCTTACAGCCTTTATGTCAAGTTTAGTCCCAGACCAGCATGCGTGTCCAGTCTGATCAGGGACTGCACTGCTCACGAGTCATGCAGTCAGTGAAACCTCCTAGTCAGAATTTAAGTTTACTAAATCTTGGTATTAAGTTATGATGAGCCTTTTTTTGTTATTTTGATATACACCATTAGACAGCTGCGTCGATAACAGTAGTCTAAAATGGTCACTGCATATAAATATGCATGTAGTACATTTTAATAGTAATCAAATCATATAATATTTGAAATTATGCATTCATTTAGTAACATTGGATATATTTTCCATTTATTTGGTAGCACCTTTTGGTGACTACAATAACATACTTAAGCCTATCAGTAGACTTATTCCAGTTTCTGGTTACCATTACTTGCGTGCAACTGATTTAGCATGCATAACCAATAAGAACTTCCACTGATACCATTACATTATTGCGTGTTTAAGGATATTGGCATGCAGTCGATGTGGCCACCATATGGATATATTCTGTCATATGTTTTCATTCAAACATAACATAGAATTCAGTGCCTGACACGCCACAGGTTGAAGTAGTTGAACAGACCGAGGTCTATAAATACATTAAATATGCCTAAAAGCATCCATAAATGAAAAAAAAATAAGCTAAAAATAAATTTGTTACTCCTTCTATAACACTTATACATGTACAAGTGTTATAGAGGGAGTACCGTAACACATTTATTTTTAGCTTATTTTTTTTTCATTTATGGATGCTTTTAGGCATATTTAATGTATTTATAGACCTCGGTCTGCATCAGCATGGACAGATGGACAGGGAGTAACAAATTTTTGTTTAGCTTTTTTTTTTTCATTTATGGATGCTTTTCGGCATATTTAATGTATTTATAGACCTCGGTCCGTTACTTCAACCTGTGTGACACGCATGTCCAGTTGACTGATACAATTGCATGACACTCAATATGGAGTGAACACATACGAAATGTACAACAAACGAGATATGACGTCGTCAGCATGTGAAGCCTGACTGCCTGAAGTACATGCAAATTATAGATCAGCTTGGATTATAAGGCCTCACAGAACGTGATCTGCTGATTTATACCAAACACAGAATTCGTTTTTCAACTGTGACAATGACAGTGAATATTTCACATCGATGATGAAGAAGCTGTTGCTTGTAACCCTTTTACCCCTAAGTAACTGGGATGGATTTTGATATGTTAATTTTACAACCAATCCAATCATAACATAATTTGAAGACCAGTCCATTTATGACAAAGGGATGTCTTTGTTCTGAAAAATATGAAAATTACTTGCAAAAAGTGTAGATCCTGATGAGACGGCTCGTCACGAGCCGGCTCATCTGGATCTACATTTTTAGCCAATATCACTATACAGCCCTGTATTGTTGAAAGGGTTAATAGAAAGTATGTAATTCCAGTGATCTTGATGAAAGCCCTTAACCAACTAAAGTCATAACATCATGCATATTTCGGCTGTTAAAAAGCATTGCTTTACAGTAGGTTCAGAAGTAAAGTCCCACCAAAGACAGATCATGGGTATGTATTTGCCACTAAAACATTGCTGTCATGTCTTTTGTTATTCACAGTCCATTATTTCATAGAATGGACAACTTCTGTCAAGTATTGTCTTGTGCTGTCCCCGTTATAACTATAGGGCCACAAGAAAATCGAATGAAACACCTTTTCTAACAGAGTTATGCCCAGCTTAGCACACGTACATACAGTCTGGTCAGCACATGTATCAGTTGTCATTTAGCCTACGAATTGTTTCGTATAATAACCAAACTATTCTAGCTGGGATAGTTGAACAGCCGTTCATTTGTGGGGTTCACACATTCTATATAACAGAGTGTTACTAATAGAATAACATGACCACCCTATCCCACAATTATTTTATAATTGGATTGTTATGCGCAATAGCGAATAAAACAGCTTGCTACCAAAAAATAAATAAATTTAGGATTTCCAAAATGGTGAACGGCATGCATGTCTTCCAGGTCGGAATGTGAAATGCAAAGAACGAGAATTAAATCACACATGCAGTAACTCCGAGAAGAAAGATAACATAGAACTAGAAATGGACGCTTGTCGACAAGCGCATGTGTATCCCCCTCCCCAGATACACAAGTAGTTTGAAAAAAGGGTGTTCGAGTTATGCTCCGGAGACAAAATCAGTGACGGAAAAACAAAGGGAGATAACTAAAGAATTAGTGATGCAAGAGTTGTCATTCTTGCGGGACACACCTTTAGGGTCGTGGTCTATGCATGTGTGAAGTTTCATGAAAATATTCCAAAGGGTGTTCGAGTTATGCTCCAGACACGAAATCAGTGCACAAACAACAAAGGGAGATAACTAAGAAATTAACGACGCAAGAGTTGTCATTCTTACGTGCGACACACCTTTGGGTCGTCTTCTATGCATGTGTGAAGTTTAATAAACTAGAAAATGTGTTCATAGAACACGGATGTCCCACATATCGCTTTGATAATAAATGAGGCCAAATTGCAAGTCAAAATTTTCTTTTACCTGAGCGTTAAAGTTTTTGAAGCACCAAGTATGTGACCTTGACCCTGGGCTTGGCGGGGGCAGGACAAACGTGGATTTGGCACAGGGCGGTAGAGGACCATTAGAGCAATGCATATATGAAATATGAAGCTGATCCGTGAAAGAAAACAGATTATAAGATATTTACCTGAGCGTTAACGTTTTTGAAGCACATAAGTATATGATGTTAACCCTGGGCTTGGCGGGGGCGGGACGAACGTGGATTTGGCACAGGGCAGTAGAGGACCATTAGAGCAACGCATATATGAAATATGAAGTTGATCCGTGAATGGAAAGAAAAATTATAAGATATTTACCTGAGCATTAAAGTTTTTGAAGCACCAAGTATGTGACCTTGACCCTGGGATTGGCGGGGGCAGGACGAACGTGGATTTGGCACAGGGCGGTAGAGGACCATTAGAGCAATGCGTATATGAAATATGAAGATGATCCATGAAAGAAAACAGAAATTATAAAATATTTACCCGACGCGTTAAAGTTTTTGAAGCACTAAGTATGTGACCTTGACCCTGGGCTTGGCGGGGGCAGGACGAACGTGGATTTGGCACAGGGCGGTAGACGACCATTAGAGCAACGCGTATATGAAATATGAAGTTGATCCGTGAATGGAAAATAAAAATTATAAGATATTTACCAGAGCGTTAAATTAAAGTTTTTTTGAAGCACTAAGTATGTGACCTTGACCCTGGGCTTGGCGGGGCAGACGAACGTGGATTTGGCACAGGGCGGTAAGACGACCATAGAGCAACGCGTATAAGAAATATGAAGTTGATCCGTGAATGGAAATAAAAAATTAAATTAAGATAAATTTTACCTGAGCGTTAAAGTTTTTGAAGCACCAAGTATGTGACCTTGACCCTGGGATTGGTGGGGCAGGACGAACGTGGATTTGGCACAGGGCGGTAGAGGACCATTAGAGCAATGCGTATATGAAATATGAAGATGATCCATGATCCATGAAAGAAAACAGAAAGTATAAGATATTTACCCAAGCACTGGACATCTGCACATGCTAGCCCATGCTTAGCACATGGTTCTCCCAGTTTCTATTGTTCTCTCTACAGGTAAGGTGTACAGAGCACACGAGAAAAGGTATACAGAGCAGACGAGAAAACAGGTCTTCATGCATTATTGTCCAGTTTGTAGAGTGCGCAAAACAAAAAAGGGAGATAACTGAAAAATTAGCTACGCAAGAGTTGTCATTCTTGTGCGCGACACACCTCCGGGTCGTGGTCTATGCATGTGTGAAGTTTCATGAAAATATTCCAAAGGGTGGTGGAGTTATGCTCCGGACAGGAAATCAGTGAGCGAAAAAAAAAAGGGAGATAACTCAAAAATTAGCTATGCAACAGTTGTCATTCTTGTGCACGACACACCTTCGGTTCGTGGTCTAATTGAATGTGTTAAGTTTCATAAAAATATTCCAAAGGGTGGTCGAGTTATGGTCAATCAGTGCGCGAAACAAAAAAGGGAGATAACTAAAAAATTAGCTATGCAAGAGTTGTCATTCTTGTGCGCGACACACCTTCGGGTCGTGGTCTATGCATGTGTGAAGTTTCATGAAAATATTCGAAAGGGTGGTGGAGTTATGCTCCGGACACGAAATCAGTGCGAGAAACAAAAAAGCGAGATAACTAAAAAATTAGCTATGCAAGAGTTGTCATTCTTGTGCGCGACACACCTTCGGGTCGTGGTCTATGCATGTGTGAAGTTTCATGAAAATATTCCAAAGGGTGTTCGAGTTATGCTCCGGACAAGAAGTGTCTGCGGCGGACGCGGACGCGGACGCGGCGCACTGTCAAATCCATAGTATCCCCCGACGGAGTCCGGGGGATACAATAAATACCATGGCGAGAAAAAACTAATGCAAATGGAGTTTATATTATATGACAGTCATTCCAGTTGTGCCACTACTAAATACTCACGGTAACAATAGAAGATGTTATAGCCCTTGCAGACAGCAATAAACATAGTACACAAAAAATATACAAAACATGACAACCGTCCAGGGGCCCGTTTCACTAAACTTCGTAAGACTAAAATGTTCGTACATGTAAGTGCAAATTTAGAATTGTCTGTAAATTTCAATTGATGGATTTACAACAATTGTTTACAAGAAAACAGTGTTAATGTGCAATTTACAGACTATCATAATTTTGTACTTACGAACATTTTAGTCGTACGAAGCTTAGTGAAACGCCCCCAGGTATGACAATATGAATATGAGGTATGTAGTAATCACAAAATGCAATATACATGTACATGTATTAATATGACAATGTTGAACAATGTAACTGTCATCCTTTTTTTGTGTGGTCATTTTGTTTGTTGAGGTATATTTATAATTTATTAACTTTCAACCGTGTCTTTTCCTAGTGATTATTTTGTCTTGTTCGTACATTTTAAACCTTTTAAATTACCTTGTGTATTGATAGTCCTTTTGAGACATGACTGCGAGGTAAGCAGGAGGTTTGCAAAGCCACATGGTTGGTTCACCCACTTGGTGGACGGCTTTGTTCACTGGCCTTTCCCAGGCGGCATCCTTCATTGTGATTTATCATTCCTGTTGCCAATGTTATTTTCTCATCAGTTAATTTGGGGAATTGTTGTCATGGTTGCATTCGTTATATTTTTATGTATACATATCCTGGACCTTTTGGTAGACATCGCTGATAGCATGTTTGTGCCGCGTTGAAGGCTCTGCGACAACTGCTGTGCGGGTGTCATGTTTATTATGAAGTATTATTTTGTTAGTTTCTACTTTACATTGGTTTAAGGGTCTCCTGTGTGCATCGTGTTCTCTATTTTAAAAATTATTTCATTAATACACGACCGACATTTGTATAAATGGTAAAACTCCTAGGAAATAAAGAGCTTAGCATCGGACGCTTCATACCCAGTTGTACATAACCTTGATACATAAAGGCATAACAATCTTGGTTAAGTCGATTCATTACACAAATTGAGTGGTGTTCACCAGAATTATGGAACACCAGAAATGTGGAAAAACTCGCTTTGAATCTTTATTTGTCAATACCTGTGTTAGCACAGTACACCATTTATCTGATTGCGTGTTTTTTTCACTAGAAAATCAAGCGATTGCTGAAGGTGTACAATGAATGACATTGCATAGTATTGACTGACATTTCATCAGTATGATAACTAATATTGTTTGTCAAGACAAGCATAAATTGTAATTTTTTAAAAAAAAAAAGCCATTATAAACGATATATGATTGTTATTACACACAATATATAATTGCATATATATGTTATAGAAATTGTTACTTTATCCACAAGTCCTGGCGACGGAATGCAATTATCGGATTTAATTTTTAAAAAATGATTGGCATAATTATATTTTTTCTTTGAAAAATGTCATAGTGATACTTCATATTTGAATCATTACACAATATGATTGCCATAGCAAGGTAATGTACATTTGGCGGCCATCGAAGACTTCTGAAATTGACACTATGGTCTAATATTGCACCTGAAAGTTGCATAAACATCCAATATGCCCATAAAGCGAAGATCTGTGTACTAATATGCTTCAATTACTCAATAACCTGAGTAATCATTATGCAATTTGCACAACATAAGGCATGATTTTTTTCATATTTGGTGACCATCTTTGACTCCTGCCATTTGCACAATATCTATAATTATATTCCCAACTTACTGAAAATGTTCATTGTGTACTTAACTCGAGTCTTCAATAATTCTATCCCAATTTACTACGAAATGGTGCTCGAGTGGAGACATATACTTAAATATTAATATAGTTATAACTATTTGTTATAGGATACTATATTTATATATGGCGACCATCTTGGACTTCCTCTCTTCACAAATTATCTAATTACACATCAAACTTACTGAAAGCCTTTTATTGTGTCATTATATCCATGATGAGTAGATATTTTTGCTTAGATATGGAGTTTGAGAGTGTTATTTTTAAAATATGTTACATTTGGAGGCCATATTGGATTTTTTCCATGTCACAGTGGATTGAATTGAATTTTAATGTTGACAACTTATAATGATCTCGAGTATAGTCAAGTTAATCGATGTTCTGCTCTTAAATTACTTCAATACACAATCGGGATTCAACTATATGGCATACTATAACAGCCATTTTGGATTTATATTGCAAATTTCTCAAAACGCTGAAGCATGACACAGTATCATCAGTCGGATTATTGATGTGGATGATCTGGGCAATCAAAACTGGCAATAAAAAAACTCTGTTATTTAAAACAAGGTTAAGCTCCCGGCTGCCGGACTATAAGATCTCCTGCCAATGACACCCACCCCAAAGCTGCAACAAAGTATTGACTTTTCATGAAATGTTTCTGAAAAAAACTACAGCGTATATCATCGAACTTAATTAATCTAGTAGTTGCATACTGTACTTTCACCAAGTTGATTAGGATCTACAGTACCGTAATGATTCTAATAGACGCCCAGGCGTTTATTAGAATCACCACTGACTCCGAAGTCCTGGGTGGGCGTTTAATAGAGGCAAGTGTTATATATAATTCAGCAAAGGGAAAATCATTAAAAAAAACATAACAAAGGGACGTTACTCTCAACATCTGCTGGACTTGATTGTACTGTCTGTCAGTTTATGGACATTCACTCCTGAGTACCCTGCAGCCCGATACTGCCTGGCACCATATGATGGCCATTGTGGCCAGTCGAGCTCCCACTCCACTAGTGTACCCCTGCAGCCCGATACTGCCTGGCACCATATGATGGCCATTGTGGCCAGTCGAGCTCCCACTCCAGTAGTGTACCCCTGCAGCCCGATACTGCCTGGCACCATATGATGGCCTTTGTGCTCCCACTCCACTAGAGTACCCCTGCAGCCCGATACTGCCTGGCGTTACATGTGTTACATGCAGTCTGATCTCGGTCTACACTGGTAACACATGGCATAAGCCCCATTTACCAGTCACAAATATAACCACAATTATAAGGAAATGTAAAATTTTAGCATTAAATGCATTTTCTAATGCACTCTATAAATATCACGCAATCTGATTGGCTGATGGTCATACATTACAGGTACCGTATTCTGCCGAGTATTGGTATATCATTGTTGATGAACGGTCGCAAATTATTTAAATATGTATTCCTACGCCAATACTAAGTTTGAGGTCGGTCAATTTACTCTGTCACATAATGACCGACCAAAACATGGGGTAACTCATATAAAATAAATGTCCCAAGTGGTATTATTGTCAAAGACACAGCTGGCTTGCATATGAAACGTCCTGGTCCAAAACGTCCTGGTGACCTGTAGCCGATTTCATCAAAATTATCTAGCAAAGTATACTTTGAGGGAGTAATCATTTATTTTTCCCAAAATGCATTATTTCATATAGAACTAACCACTGCATATATTTGATGATTAAATTTAATTTAAAAGTATGCAGAATTACTATACTGAATTTGTTACATTATCAAATGTAATAAATTCAGTATAATAAAAATTAATAAATTTATCCTTAAATTGAAAATTTCTCCCTCAAAGTATACTTTGCTAGATAAGTATACTTTGCAATGTTGATGAAATAGGCTACTGGTCCGAAAGTTGCATGCAGCATGGTCTGAAGTGTACGGCGAAAAAAAATTACAAATATCTCAGCGTTGATTACGTTTCATATGGTTTGGCAGTAATAGATCGTTCACACAAAGAGAAAGTATATATCCTGTGTAATCTTATATCTCAAATGGTAGTATATCACGAATGATTAGACATGTTATCACAATATGTATCAACATCGGGAAAGTTTTGACCGGTGGCCGCCATTGAAATATTGTTGCTAAGAGATCGCACTGGAGTGACATTAAATGCGCAAAGTAGTAAATAAGGCAATTATAATTCTAACGACAAATTTATTGCTTTTATTATTGAAAAATAATGAAATCAGCAACATAAACGTATATACATTCATGCAAACATCGCTAATATCTTGTAATTGTGTTGGAACTATTTTCTTCGTAGAAAATATTATTTGTGTGATCTGTCCGGTATGACCTGCTCAACCAGCTTGCAATCCGGTACGATTTTCCAACGAGACTCAACAAACTTTGCAAAACAGCAAAGGAGTGCATTAGAAACAGGTTAACCGCATTGTAATTTTGAATTTTGCGGTGTATATCAGAAAATGATAGGTCGGAAAACATGTTTAATGGCGACACAATTAAACAGATTTTCCGACCTATCATTTTCTGATATACACCACAAATTTCAAAATTACAATACAGTAAACCCTATAGTACGTGTGTCTCAGATGACATCTCCACTATGACATCTCCACTCTCCACTATGACATCTTCACTATTGAATATGTGAGGTTTATTAGCTTTATGGGCTGCACTGGACCTGTGGACCTGTATCATCAACCAAATACACACTTTTATTTGATCAAATGTTAAGCTGGGGAGAATTGGGTAATACATTCTGGCTGTAATTGTAAGCACAATGTGTGAAGCACAATTATATTTTGTTGTGCAATGACCAGACACAACCACATTTAGAAAGCTGTTTTCATTTTGAACACTAGCTTAATTAAGTTAAATATATTATTAAATTAGTGATAATCGAGAGCACATTGGTTATTGTCTGTATACATGCATAAGTATATTTTAGCATATCCTCGGTGCATGAGAGTTCAGAAAAATGATACAAATATATAATAAAAACTTTTATTGGATTTATTTGCTTACAACATTCTACGCATATCGGCAATCTGGCCGATCCTCATCACCATCACAATTTGATTGTGTGTGCATTTAAAAAATGTATTCATACATCATTCACTAAAAGTACATTCACAATTAAAACTTACCTCATATGTCTGTGTGTATATATATCCAAGAAAGTTTTAATGTTTACATGTATATCTGCATCCGAGAAACTGTCAATGAATGGTTTTGCACTGCTCCAATTCCTGTATACGTATTGCCTGTCTGTCTATCCAGCACACGTCTTGTCGGCCTGTTTGACTGACTGACTATCCGACAAACCCAGCAAAGCTGTACAGGCCCCAGCGAGTACACCATTCACAGCATTCATTGACAACTGTAAAGAGAACATGAAAGAGAGCCCTGAACTCACAATATGGCCACATTGCATTCTGATACCATTGTAGATGCTCACATGGACTGCATATCTGTAATTTTATTTATTTTTTAATTTTGTCACTGGGACATTATTAATGTGTATTCAATCAACACTGTGCATCCAGGTGAGGCTGTGAAAATATACATTTTGTCTGGAGCTACACTGGCGAGATGGGAAACAAGCGAGGGTTAGTGACGGCAATACCCTATACATGTGACCAGTTTCATTGAATCATTGATCACCATCCAGCAGTCATGAATAATAAATCAGGCCAGCTGGCAGTGTATCAATATTAAATGTAAACCACAGGCATCTAACCACAGCAACCACACAGTAATTGTTTCACAACACCTCTGGTAATTGATTGAATATTTAATTGATTGATTGATTTGGTGATTTATCCATTAACCCTTACAATGCTGAAATAAAATTTGTTGTCTGCTGTTTATTTTTTATTTTCCATTTTTCTCATCAAAAACATGGTTTGACAGCACTTTAGAATCATTTCCGTTGGAAATGATTCTAAAATGATGGAAATGATTCTAAAATGATGACAAACCATGTTTTTACTGAGAGAAGAGACAAAATATGACACAGCAGCAGATGACTATTTTCGGTTCCCGCACTCTAAGGGTTAATTTAGGGACAGTGTATGAGATGATATCTCAGATATCTCAGATATCAATAACTGGTTTGTCACTTTATGGACTGCACATGACCAATACCAACCAATTATTTGAAGTTTGATGTAAATAGGAGTAAGGGTTGTGGAGATATAATGTATGTAAAAACTTTAATGTAGATTTTGTAAATATTTAACGTAAATTTAAAAGTCATTTGACATTGACTGGGTACGTGGGCCACATGGGTAGGCTATAGAATGAAAATATGGACGATGATAAAGAAGTATTTGAAGTTAGATGTAAATCAGAGAAAGGTATGTAAAAACATTAACGCAGATTTTGTAAAAACTTTAATGCAAATTTAAAAGTCATTTCACCTTGGGCATGTGGGCCACCAATGTGCCACAATAATGTAAACAAGTATTACACACGGTGTCACAATCGTGTAAACCAGATGGCCGCGGCCCGCATGTTGAGCCCACCGAGGCATTTGATGGTCTCAGAGTGTATTTATTTGAAGTTTGAAGTTAAGGGTTGTGGAGATATAAGATAGGTAAAAGTTTTAACGCAAATTTTAAAGTCATTTGACCTTGATCCTGGGCATGTGGGCCACATGGATGGGCTATAGAATGAAAATATGGATGATAATGAAGAATTATTTGATGTGATCACTATGTCTCGCTTTCCGCAAGCGGGTTTGACAACAAGTATTACACAAGGTGTCACAATAATGTAAACAAGTATTACACATGGTGTCACAATAGTGTAAACAAGCATTACACCCAGTGTCACAATAGTGTCAACAAGTATTATACATGGTGTCCAGGCGCGAATCCAGGATTTCGGGTTAGGGATGGCGTCACTATTTTGTAATACTTGACTATATTATCTACTAGAGTAGCTCGTTCGTAGACTGAGCGGAGCTTTGGATAGCGCTAGGGGGGTCCGGGGGCCCCCAAATTTTTTTTGAAATCTACATCGCATTTCCTGCGTTCTGGCGCATTTTGGAGCAAAAATGTTTGGACATGATTTTTGATTGAAAACGTTTAAATAAGTAGAAACGTGCCTTGTAACTTGTACTCAGCGAATTTTAGGGGGGGTGCGTGCCGGGTCCGCACCCCCCTGAATCCGCCCATGGTGTCACAATAGTGTAAACAAGTATTACACACCGAGTCACAATAATGAAGACAAGTATTACACACGGTGTCACAATAGTGTAAACAAGTATTACCCACAGTGGCACAATAATGTAAACAAGTATTACACATGGTGTCACAATAATGTAAACAAGTATTACATACGGTGTCACAATAGTGTAAACAAGTATTACCCACGGTGTCACAATAATGTAAACAAGTATTACCCACAGTGTCACAATAATGTAAACAAGTATTACCCACAGTGGCACAATAATGTAAACAAGTATTACACATGGTGTCACAATAATGTAAACAAGTATTACATACGGTGTCACAATAGTGTAAACAAGTATTACCCACGGTGTCACAATAATGTAAACAAGTATTACCCACAGTGTCACAATAATGTAAACAAGTATTACACATGGTGTCACAATAGCGTAAACAAGTATTACATACGGTGTCACAATAGTGTAAACAAGTATTACACATGGTGTGACAATAATGTAAACAAGTATTACCCACAGTGGCACAATAATGTAAACAAGTATTACACATGGTGTCACAATAATGTAAACAAGTATTACATACGGTGTCACAATAGTGTAAACAAGTATTACACATGGTGTCACAATAGTGTAAACAAGTATTACCCACAGTGTCACAATAATGTAAACAAGTATTACACATGGTGTGACAATAGCGTAAACAAGTATTACACCCGGTGTCACAATAGTGTAAACAAGTATTACCCACAGTGTCACAATAATGTAAACAAGTATTACCCACAGTGTCACAATAGTGTAAACAAGTATTACACATGGCGTCACAATAGCGTAAACAAGTATTACACACGGTGTCACACTAATGTAAACAAGTATTACACACGTAAACAAGTATTACACACAATGTCACAATAGTGTAAACAAGTATTACACACGGTGTCACAATAGTGTAAACAAGTAGTACACACAGTGTCACAATAGCGGAAACAAGTATTACACACGGTGTCATAATAATGTAAACAAGTATTACACACGGTGTCACAATAGTGAAAACAAGTATTACACATGGTGTCACAATATTGTAAACAAGTATTACACATGGTGTCACAATAGTGTAAACAAGTCTAACACACGGTGTCACAATAGTGTAAACAAGTATTACACACTGTGCCACGATAATGTAAACAAGTATTACACACTGAATCACAATAATGTAAACAAGTATTACACACAGTGTCACATAATAATGTAAACACGTATTACACATTGGTTGTCACAATAGTGTTTACAAGTCTAACACACAGGTGTCACAATAGTAAACAAGTATACACACTTGTGGCCAAACGATATTGTAAACAATAAGTACACACTGTCCACAATAATGTAAACAAGTATTACACACAGTGTCACAATAGTGTAAACAAGTATAACACATGGTGTCACAATAGTGTAAACAAGTATTACACACTGAGTCACAATAATGTAAACAATATTACACAAACTAGTGTCAATAATTGACAAGTATACACATCCACAATGTGTTTAAACAATATCACAAAACACTTGCCACGATAATGTAAACTTAAAGTATACACACGTTTTCACAATAATGAAAACAAGTATTACACATGTGTCACAACCATTGTAAACAAGTATACACAAGGTGTCACAATAGAATAACAAGTCTAACACATGAATCACAATATGTAAAACAAAGTATTACACACGTGCGATAATGTAAAACAAGTATTACACACTGAATCACAATAATGTAACAAGTATTAACACCGTGTCACAATAGTGTAAACAAGTATAACACATGGTGTCACAATAGTGTAAACAAGTATTACACACTGATCAAATAAATGTAAACAAGTATTACACACGGTGTCAATAAAAGTGTAAACAAGTATCACAAAATTGTCACATAGTGTAAACAAGTAACAACCACAACAGTTCGATAATGTAAACAAGTATTACACACTGTGCCATGATAATGTAAACAAGTATTACACACTGAGTCAAAATAATGTACACAAGTATAACACACAGTGTCACAATAGTGTAAACAAGTATAACACACGGTGTCAATGATGTAAACAAGTATTACACACTGAGTCACAATAATGTAAACAAGTATTACACACAGCGTCACAAGAATCACATAGTGTGAACACGTATTACACAAGGTGTCACAATAATGTAAACAAGTAGTACACACGATGTCACAATAGTGTAAACAAGTATTACACACGGTGTCACAATAGTGTACACAAGCATTACACATGGTGTCACAATAGTTTAAACAAGTATTACACACGGTGTCACAATAGTGTAAACAAGCATTACACACGGTGTCACAATAATGTAAACAAGTATTGCTCACGGTGTCACAATAGTGTAAACAAGTGTTACACACTGAGTCACAATAATGTAAACAAGTATTACACACGGTGTCACAATAGTGTAAACAAGTATTACACATGGTGTCACAATAGTGTAAACAAGTATTACATACGGTGTCACAATAATGTAAACAAGTATTACACACTGTGCCACGATAATGTAAACAAGTATTACACACCAAGTCACAATAAAGTAAACAAGTATTGCACACGGTGTAACAATAGTGTAAACTAGATTGGTCAGTAAGCGAGGCTGTGTGGGCTTGTGACGTTGTCTCTGTGCACGAACGTGAATTTGTCACACGTTGGTAGAGGTCCATTGGAGCAATGCGTGTGTGAAATGTGAAGCAAATCCGAGCAAGGAAATAGAAGTTATAACCAATTTCTCTCATGTTAAGTTTTGTAAAGAGACTAAAAGTATGTGACCTCGACCTCGAGCGGGAATTTGTCACAGAATGATAGTAGAGCCTTAGAGGAATGCATGCATGAAATATTAAGAATTTTCGATGAAAGAAGTAGAAGTTATAACATATTTCTCTGATGTTAAGTTTTGTAAAGAGACTAAGTATGTCACCTTGTCCTTGGGATCAGCGGGGGCTGGACGGTCGTAGGTTTGTCACAGCATGATAGTACAACCTTAGAGGAATGCACAAGTGAAATATTAAGAATTTTCAATGAAGGAAATAGAAGTTATAACTTATTTCTCTGATGTTAAGTTTTGTAAAGAGACCAAGTATTTGACCTTGACCTTGGGATCAGCGGGGGTTGGACGGTCATGGATTTGGCACAGTATGGTAGTAGAGCCTTACAGGAATGCATGTGTGAAATATTAAGCATTTTAGATGAAGGAAATAGAAGTTATAACATATTTCTCTGATGTTAAGTTTTGTAAAGAGACTAAGTATTTGACCTTGACCTTGGGATCAGCGGGGGTTGGACGGTCATGGATTTGGCACAGCATGGTAGTAGAGCCTTACAGGAATGCATGTGTGAAATATTAAGCATTTTAGATGAAGGAAATAAAAGTTATAACAATATTTCTCTGATGTTAAGTTCACGCACAGACAATCTGACTCCAGTATACCCCCCCACAACTCGTTGCGGGGGGTATAACAAGTATTACACACAGTGTCACAAGAATGTAAACAAGTATTACACACAGTGTCACAAGACTTAGAGTGTAAACAACACGTGGTGCCATAATAATGTAAACATTATTACACAATGCATTAAAATGGTTGTGTTGTACAAGTATATGTGGTTTAAAACAAGTAATACACACTGTGATATGATGTAAACAAGTATTAGATATTGCATCACAACACTACTGCTAGCAAGCATGCATCTCACTGAAATCTGTTACCATTCTGAAACCAATAGAAAACTCATATCGTTGCACGACGCATCTCGTAAATATTCATAATCATTGATATTGTGTTTACATAATATCCAAATGATCACAAAACGTAAATATATTCTATGATGGCTAATAATAGTCTGCATACACACAGGTATGGTAATGTCTTCTTTACCTGTTGTCACTTATTGATTGTAATGCACTTCTGCGGAGTTTTCTCAACCATTAGAATGCGGGAAACAAAAATTGTCATCTGCTGTTGTTTCATATTTGGTCACTTTTCTCAATATAAACATGATTTTGGAGCAATTTAGAATTATTTCCAATGGAAATGATTCTATATTGCTACCAAACCATGTTTTTTGTTGATAAAATTTTTTAAATATGAAACATATGAAACAACTTGTTATTTCCCACATTCTAAGGGTTAATCACAGTGGATGAAGTATGCCATACACCCCTGCTGTTTGTCGCAATGGTCGTGGTGCGATGAAGCACAGATACCCCTGTCTGACGATGCCATCGTCGTAGCTGCATAACTGTTTTAGCGTTATTTCAGTGTCGGTTTACTCTAATTATC
The DNA here is from genome assembly GCA_029237695.1 of Conchocele bisecta. Classification (NCBI taxonomy): domain Eukaryota; kingdom Metazoa; phylum Mollusca; class Bivalvia; order Lucinida; family Thyasiridae; genus Conchocele; species Conchocele bisecta. The sequence goes on along the minus strand of CM055272.1, from coordinate 11,060,466 downwards.
CCAGGAGCAGCTACAGCTATGAGGACCGAGTCATCGGCCGGGCATCCTGGTCAAACTGTGAAATTTTCAGGGTATCTGTACTTGAATACATCAACATTGCTCCACTTACTGGCTGAAATATGTAGACCAATATTCACATTGCCCCTGCGCTTTGCATGTTAACGCTCTATCCCGCCAATTTCGTTTCAGCTTCGATACATACATTAGCCCCACATGAGCGACATTGTTGATTGGTTCAAGTTTGTTTGACATCATTAAAAACATAGTCAATAATTGAACTATTGACCGGCAACCTTCCAGGAATTGCAACAAAATGACGTAATACAAGATGATTCTTAATGTAAATCCACATTTGGTTCTTTACATTTTTGAAACTATCAGAAAATGCAATGTAAATGTAAGTAATACTAGATGGCCGCGGCCTGCATGTCGCGCCTTGTGGCGAGGCATGGACACTAAAAAAAAAGATATAGTATAACGAAAAACTTAACCAAAAAACTTAACCAAAAACTTTAACTAAAAAACTTAACCAAAAAACTTAACCAAAAACTTTAACCAAAAAACTTAACCAAAAACTTCAAAGTAATTTGTTTCCAAATGTTCTATATACCACAGTAAACACAACAGCTCATGGATTTATTCCTTAACCCTTTCAACACCAGTGACCACTTTCCTAATATTTACACACAGTGTAGATCAAGATGAGACGGCTCATCAGGATCTGCACCATTTGCAAATAGTTTCTTATTTCTAAAAAGAATACCACTTTCTGATGAATGGAAAAGTTTGAAAAATAACACGAGACTGTCCATTCCAGTTACCTAGGGGTGACAGGGTTAAATGTAGGTAGGTAGGTAGAATCAGCCAATATGGATATCATGTTTTCTACCCACTGTGCTAATAAGTATCAGATTAATAAGGTCAGATTACAGGTAAATCATTGAGTTGTGAGGAATGGCTGGATCAACCATATATGAGACAAGCCATGTGATTTTGTACCTAAGATGACGTGTGATATCTTATGAAATATATTTACAAAATACATGATATATTTTCCGTAAATGATCAGTGCCTATACTGTATGCTATTCAGTAAATAAGGTGCCCTTACCAGTAGCCTATTTCATCAACCTATCAACACTTGATCAATCAGGACCAGTAGCCTATTTCATCAACCTATCAACACTTGATCAATCAGGACCAGTAGCCTATTTCATCAACATTGCAAAGTATACTTTACTAGCAAAGTATACTTTGAGGGAGTAATCATTTATTTTTCCTGAAATGCATTATTTCACATAGAACTAACAAATGCATATATTTCATGATTAAAAGTATGCAGAATTATTATACTGAATTTATTACATTATCACAGCCATTAAATGGCTGTGATAATGTAATAAATTCAGTATAATAAAAATTAATAAATTTTTAAAAAAAATGAAAATTTCTCCCTCAAAGTATACTTTGCTAGTAAAGTATACTTTGCAATGTTGATGAAATAGGCTACAGGGATTCCGCTGCGGAAAAAAAATAAATCGCCACTTCAAAAAAAAATAAAACAATTGGCGATAAAAAATTACAATTTTCGAAAATAAAATTAAGAAATCGCCAATTGCGAAAGTGGCGATCGCCAGCGGAATCCCTGCCTTATAGGATCTACATTTGTTGTAAATTTCGGAAGGTGCCTTTTCTCAGCCGATAATGACATCAAATCCCTTCTCTGATTCTGTGACAGAATTTACTGTTGGGTAAGTCATATTGGTCACACACAGCTGGCGAAGTGTTGTCAAGTGTGGAGTACAAGATCAGTACAAGATTTCCTGTCACAGCAAGAGAATTTTTAAATGTACACTTGCAATATAACTAGAATTTGACCCCTGTCCACAAGCACATGTGTATCTCCCTCCCCGCCTACACTTAGCCAACAACAAAACAGAGAAAACCAATACGTTAGTAAGGTAAGAGTTGTCATTATTGTGCACATCACACATCTGGGGCGTGGTCTATGCATGTGTGAAGTTTCAGGAAAATTTTCTAAATGGTATTCGAGCTATGCTCTGGACAAGAAATCAGTGTGCAAAAAACAAAGGAAGATAACTAAAAAAAATAGCGCAGCAAGAGTTGGCATTCTTGCGTGCGACACACCTTTGGGTCATGACCTAAGCATGTCTGAAGTTTCATATTCCAAAGGGTATTCGAGTTATGCTCCGGACAAGAACGGCCTGTGGAGTAAGAGGACGATAGACAGTGTCAAATCCTATGTGTCCCACGACTTTCATCAAGGGATACAAATATCATCATACTTGCACTACAAATATCATCATACTTGAGCTACAAATATCATCATACTTGAGCTACAAATATCATCATACTTGCAATATAATTATCATCATACTTGAGCTACAAATATCATCATACTTGCGATACAAGTATCATCATACTTGCAATATAAATATCATCATACTTGCGTTACAAATATCATCATACTTGCAATATAAATATCATCATGCTTGCAATATAAATATCACCATACTTGCAATATAAATCACCATACTTGCAATATAAATATCATCAATGTCATACACTCATACTTGCAATATACTATACATAACTTGCATAAAAAATATATCATCATATTGCACTAGTATATCACCATCTTGCAATATAAATCACCATACTTGCAATCAAATTAATTACAATCCAATGCCCCATTCAATATAAATATCATATACTTCCCTACAAATATCACCAACCTTGCTAATAAATAAAATTCCCATATTGCAATAATAAATATCACCCATAACTGCATATAAATATCACCATACAATTGCAAAATTAATAAATAAAACCACCCCCCCCCCCACCTGCAATAAATATCACCTACTTGCAATATATATCACATACTTGCATTATAAATATCACATACTTGCAATATAAATATCACCATATTGCATATATATCACATACTTGCCAATATGTATTCCACGCATATATATATCACCATACTTGCAAATATACTATCATCAAACTTGCAAATTATAATACATGTATAAATTGCACACACAGTACTGCATACAACCTTCTGCAGGAATGTCAGTGTAAGTGCCTCATGTATTTGAATGATTAGCATCATTTCCGCATTGTGTTGTGTTCGTAATGAGCACACTGTCATTCATGTGGTGTCGCATTATGATTATAGTTTACCTGGTGTTTATAGTGTGTAATGATGTTTCGTGTATATACAGGTCATTCTTGTTATCTCAAAGCTGAGCTGAGCAAAATATATCGACATATCCGAACTTGGAGATACAAATTTGCCAAATTTAGCAACCATTCTCGAAAAAATCTGAACAGAATGGCTCTAAAAATATGAAACACAATGTATTCACTCAGTTATGACAGGTCAATCAATTTGTGATTATTTTTATTATCACATCGTTGATACATTTTCGAGTTTTATTTTTACATTCACACATCACATGGGCAATGTTTGGACACGAGGACACAGTTCAGTAAATCAATTTTCTTCCACATGTGCGATGAAAAATCCACTGCTATTGTTTGTGGGTTATCACCTCGTAAATGCAGCCGAACCGTGATCTAACTGCGACATGAAAGTTAATTTGCCGTTAAGAAATGTCAAGTTCAATTGACTCGGCTGCCACACCGTTTAATTTATTTTTATGTTACGGTAGTCAGTGTCACATTGATTAATTAAGGTTTAAATGAATCCATTTTAACATGTTTGTGCAACTTTTACCACATTTGAGCGGCGACCATGATACACCGTACCAGTGGCATTGCCTAATACAGCAAGTTGTTTGTTTACTATAGATGTGTGAAAACTGACTTCAGACTTGGCGGTGACGGGTGCTTAATTATCAATTTGACGTATCAGATTACAAATGTGAAGGAAATGTACTATCGGGACTCGATTTCCACCTCAACTAAACCGAAATATTGATGTTTCCAATATCGATTTATCAGGAGTTAAATACATGATCTATATAGAAAATTTGGCCGGGACCTCGGACAATCGAGATAGGCAGGTATATCGAGGTAAGCGATATTGAGATAACGAGAATCAGCTGTCCTTTATCATATGATAAAATTCAAATACGCAGCAAGACACTCGATTGTCTTGTGTGTTGATATATATTGCAAAATATACTTTCATTTGTAGAAAAATAAAGAATATAATGTAATATGGCATCATTTGCGTGGTGCTGGTATTTTGTCCAAATTACTCCAATAACTCGCGTGACTGCAACTATATGGCATACGTTAACTATTTGGCAGCCATCTTGGATTCATGTGTATTTCTCAAAATGCTCAAGGATGTCAGCTTGTCATCAGTTGGATTCCTGATATGGACAGTCTGGACAAGCAAAATCGCGAATAATGGTATTTAACACAAGGTTAAGCTCCCGGCTGCCGGACTGAACATAATGTTGAATATGAATCATAAGTCAACTAACAGACAAACAGACGTAGAGGAGAAACATTATCACAATTATCGCCTTGTACAATCTGAAAGGTTTGCTCGAACGTCACGCATATACAGTTGAACGTCTCTAAGGCGGATACCCTGAGAGGGAGAGCCTCAGTCCAGTTTTGAGGTATTCCACTTTCAATAAAGTGGCTGTGTCCTCAGATGGTACCTCCGCAGAAGTGTTTCACAAAAAAAGTTGAGATATATCAATGGATATTGTATGAATACAATAGCACCTTGTTCTTGGACATGAATATACGTTTGTTGGCAAATTATCGCATTTGCATATTAGCATTCGATGTCATAAACATTAGTCGAAGAAATTCCATCTATCGAACAACAAGAGACGAGGCAAGCCAGGAAGGCCGGTTTTTACCAGAGCATCTGGTAATAAGACGATCTCCGTCCAAATCAAGAGAAAACGACTTCACCATGTGGTGTATTCTTACACATCCAAATTCTCCGAAAATCGGCAGATTTTTTGCAAAACATAATCGCTGAAGCTGCTATATTTACTATTTGTTATAACAAATGAGTATCTAAATTTAATAATTAGTGACAATTGCAGTGAAAAACGCGACATTCGCTGAAATTAGACCATGACATTTACGGATTATTTTCACCATTCACGATTTCCGGACCAACGACAGTTTGGTCATAATTACAGAAAAAAGATAAGTCTCCCAACGTGGTGGGCTCCGATTTGTTGATGATTAGCCCGACTTGCAAGGTTGCCGATACTTAAAAATCCAAATTTGAAAGCGTAGTAACAAGAAACTGACAGCACAGCTGTCTTTAAAACAAGAAACGAGGCAAAGCCACGAAGGCCAGGTTTTTTCCAAGCATAGACACTTGGATAACATAATCATACCCACTTTTTGTAGACTAGATGGCCGTGGCCTGCATGTCGCGCCTTGGGGCGAGGCATGGACACTAAAAAAAGAGATATAGTAGATGGAAAAAGTTTAACCAAAAAACTTTAACCGGACACACGGACGGACGGGGACGGACGGACGGACGGACGTATGCCAAAATGCCGACTATATTGCGCTTTCCGCAAGTGGGCACGACAATGATGATAAACACCCGTGAAGTATCAAGGTAATGGGTGAAGCAGTTGCAGAGATATAGTACACAAAGAAACTTTAACAAAAAAATTAAAAGTAATTTGACCTTGACATTGGGCACAGGGGCCGCACGGTTGGGGGTAGAATGAAAATATGGATGATGATAAACACCCATGTGAAGTTTCAAGGTAATGGGCGAAGAAGTTGCAGAGATATAGTATAACGAACAAGAGTGCCGCAAGTCACAAAATACGCCAGTCGAATATGGGTCAGACAGCGAAGATGCAGAAATGTGAAGCTGTCACCAAGGCAAGAAACATTAATGAGAATTTGAAAGTCTATAGCATTATTTCTTCATCTCGTTGTGCTAAACATGTATACTAATTTAGGCAGAGACAGAAAAGTAGAGTGTAAAGTAGAAATGATAGGGAATTGGATACAATAATGTAGAAAAAATGGCTAAGTTATAAAGGTGATATTTTTGTTAAAAAATATTTTTTCGGCATAAAAACACCAAGGTGCACATCTTCAATATGTGTAGAAGACGTGTGTATAGTTTCAGAACGATCGACTGATCAGTTTCGGAGGAGTTGTGTACACAAACTCTGTATTGTATATAGAATTGCATAGAAAAATGTAGAAAAAATGGATAAGTTAAAAAGGCGATATTTTTTCGCCATAAAAACACCAAGGTGCATATCTTCAATATGTGTAGAAGACGTGTGTATAGTTTCAGAACGATCGACTGAACGGTTTCGGAGGAGTTGTGTACACAAACTCTGTACCGTATATAGAATTGTATAGAAAAATGTAGAAAAAATGGCTAAGTTAATAAGGTGATATTTTTGTTAAAAAATATTTTTTCCGCATACAAACACCAAGGTGCACATCTTCAATATGTGTAGAAGACGTGTGTATAGTTTCAGAACGATCGACTGAACGGTTTCGGAGGAGTTGTGTACACAAACTCTGTACCGTATATAGAATTGTATAGAAAAATGTAGAAAAAATGGCTAAGTTAAAAAGGTGATATTTTTGTTAAAAAATATTTTTTCGGCATAAAAACACCAAGGTGCACATCTTCAATATAGAAGACGTGTGCATAGTTTCAGATCGATCGACTGAAAGGTTTCGGAGGAGTTGTGTACACAAACTCTGTACCGTATATAGAAATGTATAGAAAAATGAAGAAAAAATGGCTAAGTTAAAAAGGCGATATTTTTGTTAAAAAACATTTTTTCGGCATAAAAACACCAAGACGTGTGTATAGTTTCACGAACTATGCGCTTTTTCTTCAGCCGCCCGCCCGCCGTGCGATAAAACATAATACGTACCGTTTTTTAAAAACGGTCGTATAAAAACGTTAACCAAAAAATTTAACCAGACGTACGTTAAAAAGTTAACGTTGAAAATGGCTAAGTCAATTACGTAGAAATAATAGGTCAAGGTAAAAAAAATGGTCACATGTTGGATAGTTGTATGTGGTGGGCACCCCTTGGTTATGAAGCTGTGAAAGTTTGGTGGTCCTAGGTGGTACAGTACCAAAGAAATGGACTTAAACACGAAAACTTAACATTGTAAACGCGAAAAGTTAACATTGAAAATGAAAATGAAAAAGTTGACTGCGCGGAAAAAATGGGTCAAGTTCAAAAAAAGGTAACATGTTGGATAGTGATATGTGGTGGGCACCCCTTGGTTGTGAAGTTGTGAAAGTTTGTTGGTACTATGTGGTACAGTAACAAAGAAATGGACGAAAAACACGAAAACTTAACATTGATTGTGGACGCCGCCCGCCGCCGCCCGCCGCCCGCCGCCCACCGCCCGCCCGGCTTTCGCCAATCCAATAGTCTGGGGTTTTTTTCAAAAAGAAAAACCTGGCTAAAAATGATAACCACTGGATCGAATAGCTTCAACATGTTTGTGGTCGGGAGAAATTCCAAGACAGTTTACAAATACTGGTAGTCATCACAATGATATAGATGGTACTTATTCCCGGAAATGATGTTAAAAACACTACACTGTTTATGAAAGACTGATACTAATTTATTCTACAAGTCTTCGGCATCATGTACATCAAATGAAAACGAGTATTCAGGTAATATAAGTGTGTAATTCATCAATACCTGTCACAGGCACGTCATTGTGATCACTATGTCGATTGTTCTGAAAGTGTGCTTGACAAATAATGTACGCTATGCGAGTACATGTACAGGCACATTACATGCACCTGCATTAGCCATAGACAACTTCAGACTTGTGCGCTTTAAACTGACAATAAATTCAACAACCATGATGACGTTATAGACATCGGAATGAACAGAGTAAATGATATTAAAAATTGCAAATTGACGAGCCTACCCAGAATACCCCGAGAAAATGGAGCTAATTCACTACATCTATATTCATTAATAGGAGGAATGTATACTTTGCAAATTGCTTATGTCGTGGGAATACACCGGCCATCAATCCATCATCTGAATACATTCAGAAATATGCTGGCCATTTCCAGAGAGGTGACACTATAATTATAAATATACACTAAATGTACACTACATATTACAATATACCGTCACCTATGACCGCTATCATATCATCTGAAAATGACTTCTGAAAAGAACTTACTACATGTACATGTAATGTAAATTCATAATTAATTTGAAACATATCATTTTGCATCTGGCAGGTCTTACTAAATTAATGTAAATACATTAATTTAAACATCTTGATTAATTTAATTTTAATTACAATAATAATATTTTCCCTCTATAACTTAATATAATACTATTTAATAAATGAGTAATACATGCATGTATCAATATCAGTCATTGTAACACACCTCAAAATCACAGGTGGAAGACATGTCGAATGAAGTTAGAAACATAGCGTACAGTACGCCACCAAGGTGGGGTATACAGGGTACTGCGATTTTTTCAGAAAACCTCTGATACCTCTGATACCACCCTACCACCCTACCACCTACCACCCTACCACCCTACCACCTATACCACCTACCACCCTACCACCCTACCACCTACCACCCTACCACCCTACCATATACCACCTACCACCTACCACCCTACCATATACCACCTACCACCCTACCACCCTACCATATACCACCTACCACCCTACCACCCTACCATATACCACATACCACCCTACCATATACCACCTACCACATATACCTACCATATACCACCTACCACCCTACCACCCTACCACCCTACCATACTACCACATACCACCCTACCATATACCACCTACCACATATACCTACCATATACCACCTACCACCCTACCACCCTACCATATACCACCCTACCACCCTACCACCCTACCATATACCACCTACCACCCTACCATATACCACCTACCACCCTACCACCCTACCATATACCACCTACCACCCTACCGGGACTGGGGCCCGTTTCACTCAACTTTGTACCACTAAAATGTTTGTAAGTGCAAATTTATGATCGTCTGGGAATTCCAATTGATGGATTTTCATTTATTGAGCATATGCAGCCTATGCTCAATAAATGTAAATCCATAAATTGTTTACAAGAAAACATTGTTAATGTGAAAAAATGTACAGACTATCATAATTTTTCACTTACAAACATTTTAGTCTTACAAAGTTTCATGAAACGGCCCTGATTCACTGATTCGGAGGATTAAACACTGATATTGTTGTTACAAAACTGTTTATTTAGTTTCTTTCCAAGTCACAAAAATTATAAAATCTGAGCAACGAGTACCGAATACGTACTACAGAAGTTATATAAGAATGGACATTCCAGCTAGGCTGGACACAGATGTGATAAGCCCCATTTCTCGGGTCACAATGACAATATCCCTTCAGCAGAGAAGCCCCAACTCTGTGAGGAGCGGGAGAAAACCTAGAAAACACTTATCTCCGGTGTTACATCCGCCAAACTGCCTCTAACACATCAGCGGCAACATTTCACAGTTTTCTATAATCAAGATGGCCGAGAGGGAGAATGTGGCGCAGTATACAAAGATCAGCCTGTTCATCTGTGGCGGCAATAAGGGCCAACGTATGGGATTTTCTGCCTAATCGCACCTACAATGTGGCAGAGACTAGAGAAATGTGACTTATGGGAATTGTTGCCAGTGTAGCTCTTGATCAAATAGCTCACTCCTGAAGCATAATAATGATATATATTGCTATTAAAAGCGTGCATTGATGGAATGGCGACCACTGCAGATCCTGATCAGACTGTGCGGATGCACAGGCTAATCTGGATCTACACTGGTCACAAAACCCATAAGCCCCATTTCTCCAGTCACAGCCACATATCTCAAGATAGTGATCAACAAAAATACTATCATTTCCAGAGACGTTTATGAAACCGTTAATTTTTTGTCAACTTTGACGTCTTTTACAAGATCTATTACAGATGTTCACATCAATATGTGTGTACCTAAATGTGTAGGTTCCTCCATGAAATGAATTAGTTTCTGCTCTGATTGTACTGGCATGTATTCCATCGTGTTTTTCAGGCGTTTTTTTAACGATTGTCATGTTATATAAAATACATGTATCTAGGCTAGCTTACCAACTAAATATATAATGGGAAGTATAGTGAAAAATAGTATGTATTTTGTATTTGAAACCTAAGCATATTCCTTGTCATAGTATCATAGTCACATTATATATCACCATATAGGTGATAGTTAAAGGTACATGCCCACTCAGTAGGCACAAAAATGTTCTTTATAGTTATTAAATAAGTGTATAATTGTGTCACTATTCCACCAGTTCTAAAAATTACGAGTGCCCGCTATACAGATATAATCATTTATTAATACTTATTTTACTGAGTGACTCGCGGTGGTATCAGGCTATTTTCATATGCAAATGAGGCATGATATTTTTTAATTTATACTAATTAAATGCGTCACCTGAAAAAATAATACTTTCGACAGATTATAATGTATGACCATTGCACGTCAAAAAATAAATACAGAGAATAAATAGTAATGTCCATTAACATTTTAAGGAAACACAGTTATCACCTCTAATATCAGTGTGGAAATTTACGTCTGATATAAAATGTATAATAATCCCAATCAATATGTGGGGTAATGGTGAATGAATGTTTAGTTTGCCAGAAAATGTCTCTGATATAAAGAACAGTTTGTGCCTACTGAGTGGGCGTGTATCTTTAAATATCAGGTGAAATTCTCAAAATATTTTCACCTGATAATTAATTAGTCACAGGTAAATACAGGTAAGTTAATTAGAAATGTATACCAGTGAGTTTACGTTTTACTTCTGGTCTGTTATCTGATGCCATCTGCCCCATTTACACAATAAGATGTTTTCAGAGTGTTTATATTTCCTTTTACAGCGACTTCTACTATCCACAGGTAAGCCGGGTACAGAGTACATGTATGTTCATCACGGTATATAGTATTTGTTCAATTACATGTCATTTATGATTAAATAAAGGCTTGAAAATTTAAACAGTTTCATGTTATCATGCTTAGTTCCACAACATTATATTTACACATTTGTGTGTTTTGTTTGTTTGTTTATTGGTGTTTAACGGCCTATCAACAGCTAAGGTCATGTAAGGCTGGGCAAATGGGTTCGATCCCGTTTCAACCTGCTGCATTGGGGGGAAAATCCCAAAATCAGAACAGAATATTTACATCGAGAAACAATATATTCAGCCCTGAAATTAGAATAACCTGACCTGGTGCCAGCTAGGTCTATACCACACCAAAGTCATTTGGCCCCTTCCCTTAAAATAGGATTACGAATAATAATAATACTCACATAAGATTCAACTGTCACATACAAAATGCCAAAGACTTATATATGTAAGGGTCAAACCAGGTCTCCAGTCGGAATTCCGGTAAGGATGAACCCCGATCGTTAAATTAACCATCGCATTCTCCCACCTGCCACCCACTACACATTTGTGTGACAACCTTGTATGAAAATAGCACACCTGTACGGCAAACCTGGCACGGGTGTGACATTTTTTCTAATTTGCTTCACTGTTGGCGTTTTCCGCAGATTTCCAGGTTTTATAAGCTCTGTTGTAGTCCTTATATGTATGGTAAAGTTTGAAGTATGGATATACATGTACACACAGTGCTGTTTTACAATTGTCACATTAGTAGGATGATTCATGTCCAGGCCGCTTCCTTTGTTCACCTACTCGCTCCAGCAGCTCGCACTCTGCTGGCGAACAGACAACACAAGCACGAGTTATGTTTTTTTTTCATCCTGCTCCCACAATTGTGACGGGGTAATGAAGTCTGTCAATTGGTTCACTGACAGTGCTTGGTCTTCCCACAGATCTAAGGGTCATTGCAGGTATGGTAGCTTTGCCTACTGAAGTTACGAGACACTCCACAAGTTTTTTTCGGAAGACACAATGGAGCATGCGATTCCTATCGGAGGCAATACTCATATAGAACAGATATGAATTTAGTACAGCTAGAGAGAACACGGGAAATATAATGCGTTTCCACCACTTCAATGTTCTTGCGTTGAATGTTGAATACGACACCATTTGGTTCGAACGATCTACACCGCTCATGTATTTGTTATAGTTTACAACCATGCTGGATTCACAACAGGCTCGCCATGTTGAGGATTCACGTTGCCAGAGGGATTGGCTTCAGCTTTGTCAACAGTACTCATTATGCTTACAACCTTTCTGTCATGGTACTTGATAACAATGAGATTATCATTTCTCATGGTGTACGTTTCACCTTATTGCTATGATTATTGAACTAACAACTTGCATCTGATTTCATAAGAAACTCTATACAAAGCATTGTTTCTAACCTGAAATTTTCTGTCTGTAACACCCAGCGTTACACTCAGCGTTACAGCCAGGTATACCCAAATTTTCTGTCTGTAACGCTGGGTGTAACAGAAAATTTGGGTACACCTTGTTTCTCGAAAAATATCATCTCTATTCATGAAACTGGCCGATAGCAACATGTGACAATGATAACAGTCACTGTCTATTGGATTGAGCAACAGAAGTGGGAGCTGTCTAAGTGATGTTTGTATGAAGTATTTAACCCTGAGAATGCGGGAAACAAAAATTGCTGTCAGTTGTTGTATTATATTGTGTCTACTTTCTGAATAAAAACATGGTTTGACAGCACTTTAGAATTCAATATTGCTGTCAAACCATGCTTGTGATGAGAAAAATGTAAAGTAAAACATAAACAGCAAACAACAAAAATAAATTCAGCATTGTAAGGATCAGTGAATAGTCATCTTAAGGACCTGTTCTGAAATACAGTTGATTGGAGTCCATTGTCCTGCCTTTGCTATGTATGATTAGCTACATTATATTATATGTTCTACTTCACATTTCAGTTCTTTTTCAAATGCCAGAAGAGGTGAAACTGGCTGATGGCTGGAATACACAAAGATGGCCAAGTTGGCCACTCCATGTGCCGTATAGGATACAGTAACAATGCAATGTTCACATATATATGTTATACATATATTCCATCACATTTACGAATCAATTATCTTTGAATCAAAGGATGATCAGGTATAGAACGTTTCCTTAAATGTGCAATGCAGTTTCCTAGTATTTCAATGTCCTTACAACAAGAGTTGTGAGTATACCATGAAGCATGTTAGGTGGTACGTGAGTAAGTGAGTATACGCAGGTTTACCTGTGAGTAAGTAAGTATACGCAGGTTAACCCGTGAGTAAGTGAGTATGCGCATGTTTACCCGTGAGTAAGTGAGTATGCACATGTTTACCCGTGAGTAAGTGAGTATACGCATGTTTACCCGCGAGTAAGTGAGTGTACGCATGTTTACCCAGATTTACACGCGAGTAAATGAGTATACGCAGGTTTACACGCATGCAAGTAAGTGAGTATACGCAGGTTTACACGCAAGTGAGTATACACAGGTTTACATGCGAGTAAGTGAGTATACGCAGGTTTACACGTGATTGAGTATACACAGGTTTACATGCGAGTGAGTCTACGCAGGTTTACACACGAGTAAGTGAGTATACGCAGGTTTACACCCATGTGAGTATACACAGGTTACACGTGAATGAGTATACACAGGTTTACATGTGAGTAAGTGAGTATACACAGGTTAACATGTGAGTGAGTATATGCAGGTTTACACACGAGTAAGTGAGTATATGCAGGTTTATCCGTGAGTGAGCATACACAGGTTTACACGTGAGTGAGTATATGCAGGTTTACACGCGAGTAAATGAGTATACGCAGGTTTACCCACGAGTAAGTGAGTATACGCAGGTTCACACGCGAGTAAGTGACTATACGCAGGATTACACGCGAATATATGAGTATACACAGGTTTACACGTGAGTATACGCAGGTTTACACGCTAGTAAGTGAGCATACGCAGCTTTACCCGTGATTTAGTATATGCAGGTTTACACGTGATTAAGTGAGTATACAAAGGTTTACCCGTGAGTGAGTATACGCAGGCTTACACACGAGTAAGTGAGTATACGCAGCTTTACCCATGATTGAGTATACGCAGGTGTACACGTGAAGTGAGTATACGCAGGTTTACCCGTGAGTGAGCATACGCAGGTTCACACACGAGTGAGTGAGTATACGCAGGTTTACACACGAGTGAGTGAGTATACGCAGGTTTACACACGAGTGAGTGAGTATACGAAGGTTTACCCGTGAGTGAGTATCCGCAAGGTTTACTCTCGAGTAAGTGAGTATACGAAGGTTTACCCGTGAGTGAGTATACGCAGGTTTACACACGAGTGAGTATACGCAGGTTTACCCATGAGTGAGTATACACAGGTTTACACGTGAGTAAGTAAGTATACGCAGGTTTACCCGTGTGTGAGTATCCGCAGGTTTACACGCGAGTAAGTGAGTATACAAAGGTTTACCCATGAGTGAGTATACGCAGGTTTACACACGAGTGAGTATACGCAGCTTTACCCATGTGTGAGTATCCGCAGGTGTACACGCGAGTAAGTGAGTATACGAAGGTTTACCCGTGAGTGAGTATACGCATGTTTACACGTGAGTAAGTGAGTATACAAAGGTTTACCCGTGAGTGAGTATACGCAGCTTTACCCGTCTGTGAGTGTACGCAGGTTTACATGTGTTACAAATACAAAGATTCACTTCTCCAGTCACTGTCACACATGCAGCTTATCTGTGTCACAGACCATGTACAAACCTAGATTACTAATTAACCCAGCATGCATTTAGATAACTCGTATCTATTGATCCCCGGTCTCTGGGAGGCTTGTTCATGTATAGATCGTGGTCGGCGGTCACTACCACACAATGCATGCTAATGAAGCTGGCCACGTCCTCTGCTATATTGTGTGTACAGAAATCCAGATAAAAGTGTATAAAATGTGCATAGAATTTGAAATAAGATCGAGTCCCTCTCTCCTTTCAAATTCAATGCATATTTTATTTTTGCCATTGGTTTATTGAAAATATCACATATTTCTGATATAAGTAAGTTTTGAAAGTACAGTCGAACTTCGATGGGTCGAACAGCCTGCGGGGTTAAGTTTTAGTTCGACCCATCCGTTGTTCGGCCCATCGGGATTTTCTACTGTAACCATTTCAGATCTACGAGTTGGTCAGTGTACTAAGTGAAACAAGTCGTCATTACGACACGTTGTTTCATATAAATGCGCTTACATTTGCATTTACGGTTGATTGTCACAGTCGTTTATTAACAGAAACAGGCTTTAATAAAACAAAGAAAGCGGCAAACTCATGTGTGTTTTTATTTACATAGCCATTATACAGCAATAGAACATGAGAACAACAGAAAATGATTACGAAATACAATTGGCGGACTTGATTGCCCCGTCCGATACGATCATGTGAAAACATCTCAGATTTTGTACCTATTGGCATTTGCGTAATTTCATGACAAATATTTATCTAATCAAATATAAATCTTTGTGAGTGAATATGTATTTGCCATAAAATGATGCGCATGCTTGTAGGTATAAAATTACATCGCTCGTCATACACTGATAAATCAATAGATGCATGCCCAGTCGCCCCATCACTACTTCGGACCCGGAACCACATTCACTGCATATCATAATTTACTATCACATGGAACCCAGTCCCATAAATTACCACTTTAATTAACTAACAACTTCGCCGACATTGGTCAATGCATAATTACCACGTATGCTAGCCACGACTGCCGTTATTGTGTACGCTCAAATGACCACTTGAGATTTGTTTGACAACCGGTTAACAATAGGTGTGAAAGTCAATCAACTAGTCTGGAGACAATCGGCTGACATGTTCGAGTTTTTGTGGTGTTTATAGTGGATTTATACACGACCGAGCGTGACAGCGATTCGAGGCATTGAGGGTTGTTCGACTTTCACAAGTTCGACCTATACCGGGTAGTTTTAACGTATTTATATAGGAATTCTGCCGGGACCTAAAGGCTAGTTCGAGGCAAGCATGGCTGACGAGTTTACCAGGGTTCGACCCATCGAAGTTCGACTGTATTCTTTCGTCATACACACCCTTACCACAAGGATCACTTAGCATGAGATGTGAATCTCAGTAAGATAAGATAAGTAAGATAACCGAGATATGAATCCCGACGAATGGATTCATCGCAAAGATACACATACCCTCCCTCCTCACGATCACAATTAAAGCCGATGGATGTAGCTCGGTTTTCTCCCATTATTTGTCCAACGATGTTTGCTGTATGTTTGCCCCCGATGCAGCTAAACCAAAAATCAACACAGACAAGATAGGGTAATGAGAAAATGGTCTGTCGATTCTCCTACAAACTCGGCTGATTGATGAAATGAAAGCATTCATGTTTTGTCTCCTGTACAATCTCCAAGTCCAATATTAGCAGACATTGTGATAAGCAGAATACGGGGAAATTTTTTTCTTCACTTGCTTTTGAAAACTTTAACAAACTACATGTAGAGAACGTGAGCAGAGCTCACGTATATCCCCGCCCGCCGCCTGGACCAACAAATAAAAACTTTAATGCAAATATTTTTTAAAAAAATTAACGCAGATTTCTAATTTGTAATTTGACCTTGGACCAGAAGGCCACATGGATGCGGTATGGAATGAAAATATGGATTATGATGAGGAAGTATATGAAGTTTGAAGTCAATCCGACTCACCATTTCAGGAGATAATGGGTACCCTAAAATTTAAACACAAATCTTACGGATGCAAATTTCTAAGTAATTTAACCTTGACCTTGGGCACGAAAGCCGCATGGGTGTGGTATGTAATGAAAATATGGATGATGAAAAGGAAGTATATGAAGTTTGAGGTGAATCCGACTTACTGTTACAGAGATAATGGGTATCCAAAAACTTTAACGTGGACGCACGGACAAACAGACGTAGGCTGGGGGTATAATTAACCCATAACCACTTAATAGCTATTTATCGACTTTTCAATGGTGTTGTTTTTTTCACAATACCATTAATCTGGATAGGGGTATTTTCCGAAGCTGAACAATAATTAGAAAAAAAAACATACTACAAGCAACCCATGTCTTCAGGATTTATAGTTTTTTTGTAAATGTTGCATATATGGCATGTAGTACTGAAGAGGTCTTTAGTATAGGAATGAATGGCCTTTTTGTGGAATTTATCGGGGTATAAACTTGGAAAAGTCGCGGGAATACTGGACGAAGGCCGGAAGGCCTCGTCCAGTATTTCCGCGACTTTTCCAAGTTTATATCCCCAATAAATTCCACAAAAATGCCATTCATTCCTTATAATTCTAGCATTTGAAATAAATTCATCAAGAAAATGAATTTATTTTCCGTTTTCTTAAGACTTATTTTAACTGCGCCTGACGGTTACGGAAAATAGTTTGGCATGGGAGTTTACTGGGATATAAATTTCGGACAGAGACTTGCTACGGACCAATCAAATGTTAGGGAATTGTGTAAATATTTTTGTGCTGTAATTATTGAGCTTTAGCAGCCCCTACATAATGGGACAAACAACAAGTGAACATGTATGATACATGTACTCAGGGCTCCAGATAAGGAATTAGTAATTGAGTATTGTCACTCCATCATTTCTGAAGCAATTGGGTATTTCAAAATTTCAATTGTGTAAAATAGAATCACACAACTGTTTACACATCAGCAGACCGCACACATTAAATAGTTTGCTTCTAAATGAAAACACATCTTGGTATTTCATTAGAATTGTCTCCTTGGAGACAATTCTAATGAAATACCAAGATGTGTTTTAATGGAAAATAAGAAAATATGCTATATTTGTGGTCTGTTTATTGTTTTCTGCAGCATAATAAAGATACCACAAATTTTTCATTGCTTTTTGATACTCACTACTTTTGATTTCAATTGGGTTTTTGGCAATTTTAATTGGGTATTTACGCAAATACGCACCTTATCTGGAGCTCTGTGTACTTATAGACAAATAAGAATGTATTGGGTAACTGAGCAATGACCAAATACACACTAACTAATTAATAACAAAACGCTACATCAGGCATTGATGCCATTATAATGCATGACAGTGGAATCAGTATTGGAAAACTACTTTTGCTCATGTTTCATTGGTCGTCACACGAATGATGTCGATCAAATGACGTCAGTATGATGACACGACCTAAACAGGACTGCGCTTCTTTCAATCAACAAAAACAACTATATACATGCGTATTTCTTAGCACAACAAATTACCCGATAAATACCAGGCTGGAGTCGTTTGATATCAAGTTTATCAGGCCTGGCTCTGAAACAGTAGGAATTCCTCGGCAAGCCTAAAAATTACAAGCCTTGCTACATTTATCAAAAGCCTGGTGTTATCTATGTCAGTATTGTTGCTTATCTGTGGGGTTGTATAATCTTGACGAGCCAAAGCGATCTGTCAAAACTTCCATTCGTACAATTGATCGCGATACTCTTGTAATGAGGAAGCAAAGATCCATACAGGCAGACTGTCAGGAGGAAACCAGACCTATCATGTACACAAACAACTATGTCAACCCTTACAATCATGAATTCATTCATTTTAACCCTTTCACCCCGAAGTAACTGGACTGGAATTTGATATGTTAATTTTGCAACTAATCCCACTTTAGCTAAAGCGCTGCCAAATCATGTTTTAATTTCAGACAAAATATGAAACAAAGCAGACGACAATGTTTGTTTCCCACTCTTAAAGCCAAGGCAGTAGCTTCCAGAAATAATAGAAACAAAGAGGATCTTACATGACTGATGAGTTGATAAGGTATTTACTTTAACGAGTTTTCTAATTTCATTGCACTAATTGTATTGTACTAATTGCATAAGAAACGAAGCTCTGCTGACTTCCTATGCAGTCAGTCAACAATTTTAACCCTTAATTAGACCGCTATCTTAATTTTTTGTAGTCTGCTGTTTATTTTCTATTTTCAATTTTTATCATCAAAAACATGCTTTGACAGAACTTTAGAATAATTTACAACATGCTTTGACAGCACTTTAGAATAATTTACAACATGCTCTGACAGCACTTTCGAATCATTTCCATTGTAAGTGCTGTTAAATCATGTTTTTATTGAGAAATAAGGCAAGATATAAAAGCAACAGCAGACGACAATTGTTGTGTGTAGTGGTCTAAGGGTTAATAAATACCATATCAAATAATCACAAATGTTAGATCATAGTTATCACATATCAAAAATTACGGGAGGTGACAATATATGACCATATTTCGTTGTCTGTAGTGAATGTCAGCCATCGTTGATTCACTGCAAGATCAAAATTAAACAAAATTAAACATCCAGAACCTGTGTCCCCAACAGCTTAATTAGCTTGTTGCGGGGGGATATAACTAGTGTTTTGATGATCGTTGCCAATTAATTCCATTTAAATTAACTGAGCCAGTGTCTAGAATGGACACATCTTCCTGGATGTGACACAGTATGTAAGTATAACCAAACCTACCGTAATGATTCTCTCAGAACAAAACCAAAAGAAAAACATAAAGAAGGGACATTACTCTCAACGTCTGCCGAACTTGATTGTACTGTCTTGTCAGTTTATGGACATTTTGGACCAAGACGTATTTATCGAACCACTTTTGGTCATTAAGGTACAGTCAGTAAAATGGTTAAAATACTGGTAATGTATATATCAAGACAGCGTGAAGCATTAATGGTGATCAGAATTACGCGGCAGTAATCCTACGGACGTTTCGGCCTGTATCAGTGCGATTAGTTTCCCCCTAAGACTCAGAAACCGTGTAAATTCTGATCGCCGCATCCGTGCAAATGAGGAAATTACTGTGAAACTGTAAATAATAGAATTTGCATTTGAAAGCAATGAATGTTGTTTTTTGTTGTTTTTTTCAAATTCAAGTAACCTTCGAAAAACTTGAAATTAAAGAAATCTAGTTGGACATTTAGCTCGGATTTTGTTCCAAGTACGCACTGGGCATTTTATTTGAGGCAATTATTTAGAGAAAATCGGCGAAATATCGATCATTTTCAACGTTGGGCAAACGTTTATTAGAGCATGGGCCTCTATTAGAATCATTGCAGTAAGTCGTGTTTTACAACTTGTGGCCCTTCAAACCAAGTAGTTACAGTGCAGTCTCCGTTTTTGTTCCACCGTAGACAACACTTGCAAACTCAACGCGAACGCGTTGTATACGTTGTTTAAACGTATACTACGGTTCGTAC
Organism: Conchocele bisecta; assembly: GCA_029237695.1. Lineage (NCBI taxonomy): Eukaryota > Metazoa > Mollusca > Bivalvia > Lucinida > Thyasiridae > Conchocele > Conchocele bisecta. Next base: position 11,040,203 of record CM055272.1, on the reverse strand, counting down.
ACGTGTAATACACATTGTCAAACCGTTTAGTTTAAAAGCGTTGTATACGTTGTTTAAACGTATAATACGGTTCGTACACGTGTAATACACATTGTCAAACCGCTTAGTTTAAAAGCGTTGTATACGTTGTTTAAACGTATAAGACGGTTCGTACATGTGTAATACACATTGTCAAACCATTTAGTTTTAAAGCGTTGTATACGTTGTTTAAACGTATAATACGGTTCGTACACGTGTAATACACATTGTCAAACCGTTTAGTTTTAAAGTGTGTAATACGTTTAGCTTCAAGGCGTATAACACGCTTTGGCGTATACATATGTAGCGAGGTGCATACCAAAACGTGTAATGCGTTGAAACCCGTGGAAACGTGTTATACGTATAACACGGTTTCATCTGTACGGTGCTGTGTACATGTAGAAGCGTGTAACCGTTCGTCAAAGAAAGCGTTAAACCGTTTAAACGGTTACCTTAGCATTGTATACGTTTACAACCGTTGTATACGTTTACAACCGTTGTACACGGATTACACGCTTTTGAAACTCAATGCGTTGTTTACAACCGTTGTATACGTTTACAACCGTTGTACACGGATTACACGCTTTTGAAACTCAACGCGTTGTTTACAACCGTTGTATACGTTTACAACCGTTATACACGGATTACACGCTTTTGAAACTCAATGCGTTGTTTACAACCGTTGTATACGTTTACAACCGTTGTACACGGATTACACGCTCTTGAAACTCAATGCGTTGAACGGTTTGTTCGACTTTCGCGCATGCGCAAGAGTGGGGAAACGCAACGCATGGCCGAAAACGTATTACACGTAGACGACACACGGTTTGAAACGCAACTAACGGAAACTCCACGGATACACAACGCACAACACTTTGTACACGTATAAACCCTGAACATTTTGACAGAAACGACTGTATAGCTAGTGTAGATGCCAACCCCAATGACCAGGGGCCCGTTTCACTAAACTTTGCACGACTAAAATGTTCATAAACTTGTGCAAAATTAGTCTATAAATGTCACATTTTAAAACAATGTTTTCTTGTAAACAATTATTGGATTTACATTTATTGAGCATAGGCTGCATATGCAGCCTATGCTCAATAAATGTAAATCCAGTAATTGAAATTTCCAGACGATTCTAAATTTGCACTTACGAACATTTTAGTCGTACAAAGTTTAGTGAAACAGGCCCCAGAGTCTCTGACAGTATACAAGTTGATCACACAACAACTGCAAACTGGTACAAACACACATCTGTTATCAGAGTTACGGCTATTTATGTAGTGACAGATTTGACCAGACCACATTCGACCAAGTTATGGTACCAGTCTACATACATGTATACCAGTATTTATAGTGTAAACTTCCAGGTCAAATCAGTCTCAGATATTATGTCGCTGATGTGCTAATATACTAGAAATAAGCAGTTCGCCCTTACAATGATGAATTCAATTTTCCTTTTACCTCTGATATCCAAACAATTATTTGACAGTACTTTCGAATCATAATGGAAATGATTCCAAACAACTGTCACACATGATTTTATTGATAAAGAAGACCAAATGTACGTCATTGTCGCACCATACAATAGCAGAAGACAATATTGTGCTCCCACATTCTAAGGGTTCTAATTAAAACATCGGTGTTTGATAATTCGATAATTTGAAATTCTCCCCCCCCTGCCATTCTCGACCCTGCCATTGCCTGCCATTCTCAAAACTACTACGGTCTGTTCCACGTTTTTCTGCCGACGAACTTTTGGCTATCAAAAAACGAAACATCTTGGTAATTGACTCCGAAACCTGGCGAGATAGCTTGAAAATGATGTACATGTAACTAAGAAAACAAGTTAGATTTGGAAAATCGGTCCACAAATAAAAAAAATCTTAAAAAAAAAATCTATTTTTAGCCCCCATGTTAAATTCCCATAGGAAAATGTTTTTTTCGCAATAAAATCAATATTTGATGTAATTTCATCAAATAAATATTTTTGTTATTGATAAAAAAGTACTTAGGTACTTTTAAATATTTTTTAGATTTAATGTGTTGAATAGCCAAATGTTCGTCGGCAGCAAAACGTGGAACGGACAGGACAGTAGGTTAGTGTATAACAGAACAGGTACGTTTATGAGAACGCATATGGTACACAAAATACAGGACCATATTCCTTGTGTCAGCAGCCCAGAAGTGTAAGACTAGGTATAATGCTACTTAGTATACAGCCCTCGCCAGTATATTAAAGCCGGATGAAAATTGGCTTTGGTCGTCTACGGTATCCGATTATGTTATATCCTCATCACTCAGTGTGACTCTAGGTTTGCAAAATTGGCATGTCTATAACAATATAGATGGCTGGCAGATAGAGAAAAATGGTGATTTTATCATCCACTGTTTTTTATTCTCCCTTTTTCTCATCAAAAAATTGGTTTGACAGTACTTTAGAATCATTTCCAATTTCCATAGTTACACATAATTTAAAATAGAAAACTGTTGCCGAGCATCAGAAAGGAAATACCTTTTTTTCACTAATGAAATTAGATTTTTTTTTTCAGCTACGCGAAAATTAGTCCATGATTTTGTTTTAATGTGTTAATTTCTCATCAAACAGTTATTTCATGGTAATTCGGGGAACAGTCAAAACTAGTACCGCGAGGTGCTGTGGACGACCCGAGGCACTATTGCCCAGAGGCCGAAGGCCGAGGGCAATAGTGCCTCAGATCGTCCACAGTACGGAGGGGCAATATGTTTTGACTGTTCCTCGTATGACCATGAAATAACTGTTTTATTACTCAACCTGTAATATACAGTATAATATGTGATACAATGAACGTGATTTTGAGGTGTGGCGCATCGATATCAATACCAATTGCGTAGAATCTGATTTTCGACAAAACGTCATGACGTCATGATTTTCAAGGACGAAAATAGTATTGACTATTCCACGGGCACGCGGAACTATTGCCCAGGCACGTGAAACTATTTCACAGACATGTGAAGTCCAGGGAAATAGTCATAACTACATTGTATGTAATATCAACTTATATAGGGAGACCAGTGGGATGGGAAAGTTACGAAAGAACTTGTTCATGCTCAGTTCAGTCAGTTATATACCCCTAGGCAATCAACCCATCCCTTCAAACTGACTTGTACAACATAAACAGCCACAGACAGTGACAGCTACCTGCCAACCCGAAGACAGTCCTTCATATACATACATGTATAATTATCCTGAAATTAGAATAACCCGACCTGGTGCCAGGTCCAAAACACACCAAAGTCACATGGCCCCTTCCCCTAAAATAGGATTACGAATAATCGTAATACTCACATAAGGGGTATAACCAGATTCAACTGTCATATAGCCTCGATCAATTAGTTTCGGAACGCCTAACGACATGTGTTTCCTTCATTCAGAGGAACAGCAAATTTGAAACAAAATAAATCGTAAAGTAGGACAAGAATTCCGTGGAATCAAATGTCTCGCATTGTCCCGCCGCCTTGACCTCGAGCCAGGGCCAGAAAGCAATTTTCACTGGCCCGAACATATTATACAATTATTGACTAGTGAGCCATAGAATATCAGATTATATTCTATGGCTCACTAGTCAATAATTGTTTTAGTATATGATAATAGTCGGTATATAGCAGTTACGACCTTATGCTACTACACAAAAATGGAAAAAGAATTTGAAAAAAAAACAAGAAACGAGGCAAAGCCACGAAGGCCAGGTTTTTTCCAAGCATAGACACTTGGATAACATAATCATACCCACTTTTTGTAGACTAGATGGCCGTGGCCTGCATGTCGCGCCTTGGGGCGAGGCATGGACACTAAAAAAAAGAGATATAGTAGATGGAAAAACTTTAACCGGACACACGGACGGACGGACGGATGGACGGACGTATGCCAAAATGCCGACTATATCGCGTACACAAACAAGAAACGAGGCAAAGCCACGAAGGCCAGGTTTTTTCCAAGCATAGACACTTGGATAACATAATTATACCCACTTTTTGTAGACTAGATGGCTGTGGCCTGCATGTCGCGCCTTGGGACGAGGCATGGACACTAAAAAAATAGATATAGTAGATGCAAAAACTTTAACCAAAAAACTTTAACCGGACACACGGACGTACGGACGGACGGACGTATGCCAAAATGCCGACGATATCGCGCATTCCGCAAGCGGGCACGACAATGATGATAAACACCCATGTGAAGTATCAAGGTAATGGGTGAAGCAGTTGCAGAGATATAGTACACAAAGAAACTTTAACAAAAAAATTCAAAGTAATTTGACCTTGACATTGGGCACAGGGGCCGAACGGTTGGGGGGTAGAATGAAAATATGGATGATGATAAACACCCATGTGAAGTTTCAAGGTAATGGGTGAAGCAGTTGCAGAGATATAGTACACAAAAAAACTTTAACAAAAAAATTCAAAGTAATTTGACCTTGACATTGGGCACAGGGGCCCAACGGTTGGGGGGTAGAATGAAAATATGGATGATATTAAACACCCATGTGAAGTTTCAAGGTAATGGGCGAAGCAGTTGCAGAGATATAGTATAACAAAAAACTTTTCACCAAAAAACTTTAACCAGACGTACGTTAAAAAGTCAATTACGTAGAAATAATAGGTGAAGGTAAAAAAAAAATGGTCACATGTTGGATAGTTGAATGTGGTAGGCACCCCTTGGTTATGAAGCTGTGAAAGTTTGGTGGTCCTAGGTGGTACAGTACCAAAGAAATGGACTTAAACACGAAAACTTAACATTGTAAACGCGAAAAGTTAACATTGAAAATGGCTAAGTCGACTGCGCGGAAAAAATGGGTCAAGTTCAACTAGATTTGTCAGTAAGCAGGGGCTTACGGAATACCCCCCCCCCACCCCCCCCCCCCCCCCCCCCACCCCCACGTCAGCCCTGACGTAGAATGAATTCCAGCTCGCATACTATCATTTTCAGATAAAAGACTATGTCAGCACATATGGAGAGTGCGATGGTGGTTCCAGTTGAAAAAAGCAAACTAGACATTCTAAGTCCGTGACCTTGACCCCTGGCATAAATCGGGGTCGTAGGTTTGTTGCAGAATGATGTATGAGTGTCAGAGAAGGGCCGGGTAAAATATCACTGCATTCCGCAAAGGGAAAGAGAAGTTATAAGGAAATTTACATTTGTTAAGTTTTTGTTTTTTTCTAAGTTTCTAAGTCCGTGACCTTGACCCCTGGCATAAATGGGGGTCGTAGGTTTGTTGCAGAATGATGTATGAGTGTCAGAGAAGGGGCGGGTAAAATATGAAAGATTTCCGCAAAGGGAAAGAGAAGTTAAAAGGAAATTTACAATTGTTAAGTTTTGTGACGGACGGAAAGACGGACGGACGGACGGACGGACAAGCTGACTCCAGTATACCCCCCCACAACATCGTTGCGGGGGGGGGGGGGGGGGGGTATAATGGTGGTTCCAGTTGAAAAAAGCAAACTAGACATTCTAAGTCCGTGACCTTGACCCCTGGCATAAATGGGGGTCGTAGGTTTGTTGCAAAATATGGGTGCTATAGGAGGCCTCAAATTATAGGTTACCATCACAGGTGGAAGACTCGGACCTATGACACCAAAATAATGCCTATTAACAAAATCCCATTACCCCACCCACTTGGTCTCGTACATTACCATCTTCTATTTATAGAAGGTGGGTATGAATATGGCAATTATAGAAAGAGCCCTCTATTTTCCGATTCGCACAAACACAATAAACATCGATTAAATGTATGAAATAATGTCTCTGGCAATCGATAAAGGTATTAGGTGTGTGAATATACTCACTTCAAATCGCTTGTTCAAGTATTTATTGAGTTATTCGCGTTTTGATTACCCCATCCAAAGTGAAAGTTGACTGTACGAAAGAATCTCACACAGAATCGGAGGCCGTTCGGCGTGGATTATCGGTCATATTTGACCAATAACTGATCGCCAGCTCCAACTAAAGTGGTGCACCAAGACCATATACATTAGCAACTCCAACCATACAAAGTTCGTCCAATTGTGATCGTTCACCGATCTAAAAAACACTTTTTTGTCTAATTTCGTTCATTATCTGGAAATCTGGGGTCAATGCACCAATCTTCCATAGTAACAAACCCGAACCCGAATGCGGTCTATGTAAAAGATAACATCTCCTGATTGGCTAAATCTAAACTGTATGACGTCATTCAACCTATTTCGGGATTGCGGAAGACATAATCTGATAGTACGCGAATCATGAATGAAAGTAGAAAAAAGGTGTTTTTTAGATCGGTGAACGATCACAATTGGACGAACTTTGTATGGTTGGAGTTGCTAATGTATATGGTCATGGTGCACCACTTTAGTCTGAGCTGGCGATCAGTTATTGGTCAAATATGACCGATAATCCACGCCGGACGGCCTCCGATTCTGTGTGAGATTCTTTCGTACATGCAACTTTCGCTTTGGATGGGGTAATCAAAACGCGAATAACTCAATAAATACTTGAAAAAGCGATTTGAAGTGAGTATATTCACACACCTAATACCTTTATCGATTGCCAGAGACATTATTTCATACATTTAATCGATGTTTATTGTGTTTGTGCGAATCGGAAAATAGAGGGCTCTTTCTATAATTGCCATATTCATACCCACCTTCTATAAATAGAAGATGGTAATGTACGAGACCAAGTGGGTGGGGTAATGGGATTTTTTTTAATAGGCATATTTTTGGTGTCATAGGTCCGAGTCTTCCACCTGTGGTTACCATACCTGCATAGATTCTCCTATATTTGACGCACATTTTTGGAGCCTGAATTATAAATGCAACATTTATCAAAATTCGGAAATATAAACCAGACCGACGACCATCGGCCTGCTTCTTTACTGGGCTATATATCCCGGGTATGGAATGTGTTCGAGCCAATTCCCACCCTTAAATATGAGCCGAATGAATGAATGAATGTTGCAGAATGATGTATGAGTGTCAGAGAAGGGCCGGTTAAAATATCACTGCATTCCGCAAATAGAGTGAGTGAGTGAGTGAATAGGGTTTAACGTCCGCTTTTCTGACATAGAGGTACAAGCCTCAAGGAGTCTACACGCAGACGGGTCAACGGGGTCGAGTCCCGTATCCACCTGTCCAAGGGGGGTAAATCCCAACTTCAGAACTCAATATTTACAATCAAAATATATATTCAATCCTGAAATTAGAACAACCTGATCTGGTGCCAGGCCCTCGCCACACCAGCATCATTTATCCCATCCCCTAAAAATAATAGGATTAGCGCTAATCTTACTTTTATATATGGGGCATAGCCCGACTCAACTCTCACATACAAGAAAGCCAAAAATGTACATATGGGCCAAATCCGGTATAGTGGGTTCCGGAAAGTATGAACCCAATCGTTAAGCCAGTTTAGTCGCCTTTTACGACAAGCAATGGCTACTGCAGCACTATTCTCAGGATCAGTTGATCCCGCCCCGGTGCCTACACGGGGCAGTCCGCAAATAGAAAGAGAAGTTATAAGGAAATTTACATTTGTTAAGTTTTAGTTTTTTTCTAAGTTTATAAGTCCGTGACCTTGAGCCCTGGCATAAATGGGGGTCGTAGGTTTGTTGCAGAATGATGTATGAGTGTCACAGAAGGGGTGGGTACAATATGAAAGATTTCCGCAAAGGGAAAGAGAAGTTAAAAGGAAATTTACAATTGTTAAGTTTTTGTTTTTTTCTAAGTTTCTAAGTCCGTGACCTTGACCCCTGGCATAAATGGGGGTCGTAGGTTTGTTGCAGAATGATGTATGAGTGTCAGAGAAGGGGCGGGTACAATATGAAAGATTTCCGCAAAGGGAAAGAGAAGTTAAATGGAAATTTACAATTGTTAAGTTTTGTGACGGACGGAAAGACGGACGTTCTTACAGTACTATACTTTATGTGGCTTATCACGTGTTAAATATTAGCCACATAAAACGATTTTTAGCCACATAAAAGGATTTTTTAGGTGGCTAATTGTAACCAACCCTATCCTTTACTAAGTCCATAACCCTGTGGGGCTAGCCACATAAGTACCCTAATGTGTGCCCGGAAAGACGGACGGACGGACGGACGGACAAGCTGACTCCAGTACACCCCCCCACAACTTCGTTGGGGGTGGGTATAAAAAAAGGTAACATGTTGGATAGTGATATGTGGTGGGCACCCCTTGATTATGAAGCTGTGAAAGTTTGGTGGTCCTAGGTGGTACATTAACAAAGAAATGGACTCAAACACGAAAACTTAACATTGATTGTGGACGACGCCCGCCCGCCCGCCCGGCTTTCGCCAATCCAATAGCCTGGATTTTTTTTCAAAAAACCTGGCTAAAAAATCAAAGTAATTTGACCTTGATATTGGGCACAGGGGCCGCACGGTTGGGGGGCAGAATGAAAATGTGGATGATGATAAACACCCATGTAAAGTTTCAAGGTAACGGGCGAAGCAGTTGCAGAGATACAGTATAACGAAAAACTTTAACCAAAAAACTTTAACCAGACGTACGTTAAAAAGTTAACGTTGAAAATGGCTAAGTCAATTACGTAGAGATAATAGGTCAAGGTAAAAAAAATGGTCACATGTTGGATAGTTGTATGTGGTGGGCACCCCTTGGTTATGAAGCTGTGAAGGTTTGGTGGTCCTAGGTGGTACAGTACCAAAGAAATGGACTTAAACACGAAAACTTAACATTGTAAACGCGAAAAGTTAACATTGACTGCGCGGAAAAAATGGGTCAAGTTCAAAACAAGAAATGAGGCAAAGCCACGAAGGCCAGGTTTTTTCCAAGCATAGACACATGGATAACATAATTATACACACTTTTTGTAGACTAGATGGCCGTGGCCTGCATGTCGCGCCTTGGGGCGAGGCATGGACACTAAAAAAATAGATATAGTAGATGGAAAAACTTTAACGAAAAAACTTTAACCGGACACACGGACGTACGGACGGACGTATGCCAAAATGCCGACGATATCGCGCTTTCCGCAAGCGGGTGCGACAATGATGATAAACACCCATGTGAAGTATCAAGGTATTGGGTGAAGCAGCTGCAGAGATAGTATAGTACACAAAAAAACTTTAACAAAATAATTCAAAGTAATTTGACCTTGACATTGGGCACAGGGGCAGCACGGTTGGGGGGTAGAATGAAAATATGGATGATGATAAACACCCATGTGAAGTTTTAAGATAATGGGCGAAGCAGTTGCAGAGATATAGTATAACGAAAAAGTTTTAAGCAAAAAACTTTAACCAGACGTACGTTAAAAAGTTAACGTTGAAAATAGCTAAGTCAATTACGTAGAAATAATAGGTGAAGGTAAAAAAATGGTCACATGTTGGATAGTTGTATGTGGTAGGCACCCCTTGGTTATGAAGCTGTGAAAGTGTGGTGGTCCTAGGTGGTACAGTACCAAAGAAATGGACTTAAACACGAAAACTTAACATTGTAAACACGAAAACTTAACATTGAAAATGGCTAAGTCGACTGCGCGGAAAAAATGGGTCAAGTTAAAAAAAAAGGTAACATGTTGGATAGTGATATGTGGTGGGCACCCTTGATTATGAAGCTGTGAAAGTTTGGTGGTCCTAGGTGGTACAGTACCAAAGAAATGGACTTAAACACGAAAACTTAACATTGTAAACGCGAAAACTTAACATTGAAAATGGCTAAGTCGACTGCGCGGAAAAAATGGGTCAAGTTAAAAAAAAAGTAACATGTTGGATAGTGATATGTGGTGGGCACCCCTTGATTATGAAGCTGTGAAAGTTTGGTGGTCCTAGGTGGTACAGTACCAAAGAAATGGACTTAAACACGAAAACTTAACATTGATTGTGGACGCCCGCCCGCCGCCCGCCCGCCCGCCTGCCCGGCTTTCGCCAATCCAATAGCCTGGTTTTTTTTTCCAAAAACCTGGCTAATAAAAAGGTAACATGTTGGATAGTGATATGTGGTGGGCACCCCTTGGTTATGAAGCTGTAAAAGTTTGTTGGTCCTATGTGTTACAGTAACAAAGAAATGGACTCAAACACGAAAACTTAACATTGATTGTGGATGCCGCCCGCCCGCCTAGCTTTCGCCAATCCAATAGCCTGGATTTTTTTCTCCAAAAAAACCTGGCTAAAAATGGAAAAAAAAGTTTAAAAAAAAAAAGTTTAAAAGGATTTTTTTCCCAAAAAAACCTGGCTAAAAATGGAAAAAAAGTTTAAAAAAAAAAAGTTTAAAAATTAACAAAAAAATAATGCTCGCTACTGGAGCCCAGGATTTTTATAATAGTCCTATATTTATCTACATATCATATCTGCACAGGTCCACATATTGCCACAATATTGTCAACACAGTTTACGGAAATGTAATACCCAGGTATAATTACCTGTAATAATTTAGCTGGACATTTAGTGGTCAATCTGGAAATGTGCACATGCTTGCACATACACAAGTGTTCAACCGGAGAAGGCTATTGTTCTCTCTACAGGTAAGGTGTACAGAGCGCACGAGAAAACGGGTCTTCATGCATTAATGTTCAGTTTGTAGCATAGAAAGAAATAGTTTGACCTTGACCCTGGAGCCCGGAATTTTTTTTAATAGTCCTATATTCATCTACATATCATAGTAAAGGTATGTATAAAGTTTGATGACTGTAGCTGATAAGGTGTTTAAGTAATGACCGTAACACGAAAACTTAACATTGAATGATGACGCCGACACCAACGACACCGACGACACCGACGTCGACTCCGGAAAAGCAAAACCTATGTCTCGCTTTCCGCTTCGCGGGCGAGACAAAAACTATTCAATTCAGATAAAAACTTACCATAGGAATTGAAAATTGCTGATTATTTACATTTTTTTTCCAGACGCTCAAGTTATGGACGTCACTAACTCGTTACGTTACCCAGTCTAATGGGTTTCGGAACGATTTGGTTACTCAAGTATTACTCCCGGGTACCGGACCCGATGCCGTCGAAATCATGCATACATGTACTCGTACTGAAGATGTTATTCAACATATCAAATTGCATCAAACATGTTAATGGGTGTATTTAAATATAACGGTGTATTCTTAAAAATGTTTCTATAATTATTTTCATCCATTCCTTTGCTCATTACATTCGTGTCTGCCCTGGTCATGCTGGTATGTGACATAATGTGTACACGGCCGATACATGTTCCTCTGTTTAGTTAGTGCTGATTACAAGTGTTTGTCACATTTTTTCTTACATTATCAGTGGTATATTGCATATATTATTCAGACAATGTTACTTTAAAACACCATTATGCCATAAACTATGTATGCTCAAATTGTACACATCCCAGTTGATTTGTGCTAACTAACTTGAATAGCATACAAACCAATCGAATTTAACCCTATCTCGAAACTAGGTCATGTAATGTTTACTGCAGCAGCTGCAAAATACAGCTGTGAAAGCTGTGAACAGTTTTAATGCAATAAAAGGTAGTTTAGCTGACCTTATAAGTGTGATGACAAAAAGTAATAAGTTTTCTGGACATATTTAACCCCCATGTACAAAAACAAAGGATAAATCACATTTTGGATGTTGATTTTCCACATTTTTTCCGTGGTGAATGAACTTCTGTGTTTTCCAGAGTTACCCTATCGAAAACGGCGGTACAATTAAAAAATCAAGCGTGCTATTCGTTATATCCGGTGGTGTTCTGAAAATATGTGAGGGCCACGGTCCATGACAGAGAACAATATACATGTATGTATACATCAAAGGCTAGTCAACCCTTGCCGAACCCGTACGTTACATGCACAATACACCTCGACAGGTATAGCAATTTTAAAATAGTTTCCATACATTTTTTCTCATTCAAAATATATGTTGTGACCACTCATTTGAACTATCGCAAGCTGACGGTTTAAACAGTGGTCACAAAATATATTTTTAACAAGAGAAAAAAAAAATTCATTTTCTTTGAAAACAATTGTGTATTTTCATCATGTAATGTGCTAAAATAGCAGGTTTCTATGTGAGTTTAGTCAGCAATGACAGCAATAAGATGCCTGACTGGAAATAATAGATAATGGCCACTCTGTCTTTGAACAACGTGGGATAATAGCGGGGTCCATAATAACATAGAGCCAATAGCAATTGCCGCTTCTGCCGTCTCACGGATTTTCACAGGAAACTAGGTCGGCCAGCGACACACACAGCACGGTATACAGGCATCTAGTGGGGCCTCAAATAATGCCACAGAGAAAAAAATTCAACTTAGACCCTCAAAAGTCCATCGTTGGTGGAATATTGATCTTTCAGCATACACCATACAACAGACAATAGCCAAAAAAATGCACAAAATAATGCTGTGCTGTGGTGGTGTCTAAGGCTGTGGTATATACACTTTGAATCAACTAGTACAGTTGGGCACTTACAAGCCCCAATAAGTTTGCACAAAATGTTGTTTCTTCCTCCACCATGTGCTTTATGTCATTTCTGCTGCAGGTCTCTTAGAGGAAATACGTTTTCCTACGACCCCATGTTACATTACTTAGGTCAAGGCAATGTTCATAGCCAGCACAAGAATCATGTTGAAGTTTGTAGATCCCATAAAGAAACTTGTACTACACACTGGCACCTTGATAATTATTTAGTACCTAAATACATTGAAAATGATAGTTGTACAAACTATTTTTATCAATCTTTGTAAGCAGCAGAATTGATGAAATAGATTGATTAAATATGAGTTTTCATCCATTCAACAAGGTCATATACATACAGGAACACAGCTGTATGTGGGAGTGATTGATTGAATGCTTGATTAATTGATTGAACAGGGTTTTATGTCCATTCAAGAACAATCACAAATACAGATAGGAACATACCAACATATATAGGAGGGAAGACTGCAAATTCTGAAATCCTGAAATTTCAATATTCATTCAGCAATGAACTGCCAATATCCCGGGGTGTCAGGCACCCTTAGCACACTTCATTTGGCATCAGGGGCCCGTTTCACTAATCTTTGTACAACTAAAATGTAAGTGCAAATTTAGGATCGTCTGGAAATTTCAATTGATGGATTTACATGTATTGAGCATAGGCTGCATATGCAGCCTATGCTCAATAAATGTAAATTAATTAATTGTTTACAAGAAAATATTGTTAATGTGATCTATCATAATTTTGCACTTACATGTACAAACATTTTAGTTGTACAAAGTTTAGTGAAACAGCAGCCCCAGTAAGCCAGAGACAGGTGTAGCTACTGAACAAACTGGTTCGGCCGCTACTCAACTAGTCACAAAGGCAGTATGACATTTATTGATTGTCGTGTTATGTCCGTTGAACAGCAATGTGATAGCCAGACGAGAATGTATGGGGGAGAACCGGTACATTCTGCACCAAAATTAAGATAAAGACTTTCAGTATAGAAAGGCAGTAGGGGGATCCGCTGCCAGAAACCCAAACTACATTAGATCTGTTGATAGGAACCGGTACATTCTGCACCAAAATTAAGATAAAGACTTTCAGTATAGAAAGGCAGTAGGGGGATCCGCTGCCAGAAACCCAAACTACATTAGATCTGTTGATAGAACTGGTGACAAAGGCGCTGCAACGTTTATTGATCTCAACAAGACTGGTTTCTGCCAGAACACAGTCTCAACAACCCCCATGGCACGGCAATACGTGGTATTGGGCGAGTAAACATTTATTTATTTGGTAGTGTTTGTGGTAATTGTATTTACCCGAGGAATCCTCAATCAATAAAGGCCGTGGACATGGGAGACCACCGCTGTCACAGAATGCAGCCAGGGACCAGAACAGCTATCTTACTGGCATCGAGCATGGCGGCAGACAATAAGCATATGAGATATGTCAATATCGCTTAGATAATCCATACTTTTACTACTTCATCTGTCGTTTATATTATCTGTATCTTTATAGCTGAGACCCGGGCATTATAAAATATGGTACAAGTTTGTTCATCATTATATAACTTTAATATTACTTGATGGATGTTAATGGAGGCATGAGTGTGTTCCATTGCTCACATGTATCAATTAAGTGTCCAAATATTCTCAAAATATTAACAAAATTTGATATTTATTCAAAGGAAGTCGATATTTATTTGTCCAATGCAACTTCTGGTGTACAATAACAATACTTTATAAGATATCGACAGCAATTGTGTTTAAGTTGATACACATACTTGATTTAAACTAGATTGGTCAGTAAGCGAGGCTTACGGAATACCCACCGTACGCCCAGGTACCCCTAAAATATGTAAAATTTTCCAACTGTGTGGGCTTGGACCTTGACTCTGGTCTTAGCGGGAGCGGCATGAACGTGAATTTGTCACAGGGTCGTAGAGGTCCATTGGAGAAATGCGTGTGTGAAATGTGAAGCAGATCCGAGAAAGGAAATATATACTCAACAAAACTAGAAACGTCCCTGTTTTATAGCCGGTGTAGCTCTGTCTATGTATGTACCACATGTTCAAAGTACATGTATTTTAAACCGTGGCGATGTTCAGAATACGATCGTGTAGAGTTTAGCCGATACACACGGTTTACATAGCGGCCAGTGACCGGAACGTTGATTTCCACTTTTTGCACGTGCACGCTATACTTGTCATCGATAAGGTGATTCAGTTCATGTCGTACCATTCATGCGATAGGGGCTATTCGGAAAATTAAAAAACTTTTTTAATTTTTCACTGGTTTTCGATATGCCACGGCTTTCCGAAAACGAGCGAAATCAGGCAATTGGGATGCTTGTGGGTGGGATGGCCGCCAGGGCGGTCGCGCCTCGGTTTGGTTGCTGTCGGAAGACGATTGATCGTCTTGCAGCCCGGTACCAGCAGACTGGGGCTGTTCACGACCGGCAGCGACCTGGTAGGCCTCGTGTAACGACGGCTAGAGCCGATCGTTACATTACGTTGACGCACTTACGTCAACGTCGATTGGCAGCCACAGTCACTGCTAGGCGATACGGTGTCTCAGGGCAGACCATTCGCAACCGGTTACGTCGTAACGCCCAACCAATCCGGGCACGCCAGCCCGTACACTGGTCAGATAATGACCCAACGTCACCGTGCTGCCAGACTGTTATGGGCGCGACGTCATCTGAACTGGAGAAGGGCTGACTGGAACCGAGTTTTGTTCACCGATGAATCTCGGTTCACAGTTAGTCATGCTGACGGAAGATTACGGGTATACAGGCGTAAAAATGAAAGATTCACCGATTGTTGCATTGTTGAGAAGAACAGGTTTGGGGGAGGGAGCGTAATGGTCTGGGGTGGGATCATGGGAAACCGGAAGAAGACAGATTTGGTTGTTGTACATGGCAACATCAATGCACAACGTTATGTTGCAGATGTGCTAAATGCACATGCCTTACCATTTATCCGTCAGCATGGTCCTGGTGTGACATTGATGCACGACAATGCCCGCCCTCACGTAGCCAGGGTCACCACTCAATACTTACAGCAAAACAACGTCGACGTCATGCCATGGCCCGCGGTCGGTCTCCCCGGATCTCAATCCCATTGAGCACATATGGGATGAGCTGGGCCGCAAAGCACGAGCTAACCATCAGATTGACAATGTTCGCGATCTTACACGGGCGTTACAACGGGAATGGAGGAATTTGCCCAACGCACTGGTATTGCGTTACGTCACGTCGATGCAGCGTAGGATCATTGCATGTATTCATGCAAATGGTGGCCACACTCGGTACTAACGAGATTTACTGAATTTGCCACATTACTTATTGAAATTCCATCTCTAAACATTAAGTAACACATTTCTGAGTTTTTGTGATTTTTGATTTTGACCCCTACCGCCCTTGGCCGGTTATCTCTCGAATATTTAACAAGATATCCAAATGCAATTTATTGGCTTTGATACAGAAATGAATGAACTTGTTTTTCCATTTTGATTTTTAAAAGTAACCCTTTTGGTTTTTGATGAATCTTTCCTTAAACATGGAGGGACGTTTCTAGTTTTGCTCAGTATAAGTTATAACCGATTTCTCTGATGTTAAGTTTTGTAAAGAGACTAAGTATGTGACCTTGACTTCGAGATCAGCGGGAATTTGTCACAGCGTGATAGTAGAGCCTTAAAGGAATGCATGCATGAAATAGTAAGAATTTTCGATGAAAGAAATAGAAGTTATAACATATTTCTCTGATGTTAAGTTTTGTAAAGAGACTAAGTATGTTACCATGACATTGGGGTCAGCGGGGGTTGGATGGTCATAGATTTGTCACAGTATGATAGTACAACCTTAGAGGAATGCACAAGTGAAATATTAAGAATTTTCAATGAAAAAAATAGAAGTTATAACTTATTTCTCTGATGTTAAGTTTTGTAAAGAGACCAAGTATTTGACATTGACCTTGGGATCAGCGGGGGTTGGACGGTCGTGGATTTGGCACAGCATGGTAGTAAAGCTTTACAGGAATGCATGTGTGAAATATTAGGCATTTTAGATGAAGGAAATAGAGGTTATAACATATTTCTCTGATGTTAAGTTTTGTAAAGAGACTAAGTATTTGACATTGACCTTGGGATCAGCGGGGATTGGACGGTCGTGGATTTGGCACAGCATGGTAGTAGAGCCTTACAGGAATGCATGTGTGAAATATTAAGCATTTTAGACGAAAGAAATAGAAGTTATAACATATTTCTCTGATGTTAAGTTTTGTAAAGTGACTAAGTATTTGACCTTGACCTTGGGATCAGCGGGGGTTGGACGGTCGTGGATTTGGCAGAGCATGGTAGTAGAGCCTTGCAGGAATGTATGTGTGAAATATTAAGCATTTTAGATGAAAGAAATAGAAGTTATAACAATATTTCTCTGATGTTAAGTTTTGTAAAGAGACTAAGTATTTGACCTTGGGATCAGCGGGGTTGGACGGTCGTGGATTTGGCACAGCATGGTAGTAGAGCCTTACAGGAATGCATGTGTGAAATATTAAGCATTTTAGATAAAGGAAATAGAAGTTATAACAATATTTCTCTGATGTTAAGTTTACGGACGCACGGACGCACGGACGCACGGACGCACGGATGCACACACGGACGTTCTTACAAATGGATACTTATGTGGCTTATCACATGTTAAATATTAGCCACATAAAACGATTTTTAGCCACATAAAATGATTTTTTAGGTGGCTAATTGTAACCGACCCTATCCTTTACTAAGTCCATAACCCTGTGGGGCTAGGCACATAAGTACCCTAATGTGTGCCCGGACGGACGGACGGACGGACGGACGGACGGACAACCTGACTCTAGCATACCCCCCCACAACTCGTTGCGGGGGGGGGTATAATAATGAAAACTAATCACACTGTCCAGGCGCGGATCCAGGATTTCGGGTTAGGGGGGCGTAACTATTTTGCAATACTTGACTATATTATCGAACGCGCTAGGGGGGGCCGGGGGCATTCCCATCGCATTTCCTGCGTTCTGGCGCATTTTGGAGCAAAAAAAACAACAATAAACAATAAATTCACAACGCGAACGTAGAAACGTGCCTTGTAACTTGTAAAAAATATTTACTACGCGAATTTTAGGGGGGGCGCGTGCCGGGTCCGCCCCCCCCCCCTGAATCCGCCCTTGCTGTCGTCACATGCACATAAACTGGTGAGCCACTACTAACATGGTATTGAAACATCAGTTACTACTGTATAAAAACAAACACTTTTGATGTTAAAAACATTTAATTTCTGTAACAATATATTTTTCCTGAATTTGAGGGCCCCAATCTTCAATGGCAGAATGTGTTCCAAATGCTCACAAGTATCAAGTGTCCGAATATTGAAGCAATACATGAAGTAATATTAACCCTTACAATGCTGAATTAAATTGTGTCGTCTGCTGAATATTTTTTATTTTCCATTTTTCTCATCAAAAACTTGGTTTGGCAGCACTTTAGAATCATTTCCAATGGAAATGATTCTAAAATGCTGCCAAACCATGTTTTACTGAGAGAAGACAAAATATGAATTAACAGCAGCCGACTAGTTTCGGTTCCCACAGTCTAAGGGTTAAAGTTACATGCATAACATGATGAAGAAACTTGTGCAAACTTTTTTACATTTGTTGCTAAAGCAAGCGCAATTATATTACACTTTTCTGATATCATGAGATCTCATGGCCTGAATAACTGTCTGTAGAATAAGGTAGAACTGTCTGTAGAATAAGGTAGAACTGTCTGTAGAATAAGGTCTGCCATCTACAGCATGGGAGACTTATAGATTTCTGCACAATCATAATTGTGGCTGTCACTGGAGAAATGGGGCTTATGTATTTTGCGACCAGTGTAGATCCAGATCAACCTGTGTATTCACAGGATCTGCACTGTTTGCCATTCCTTCAATTAAACACCCATCCGTTTAAAAAGCAATATAGATCGTCATCAGGCTACAGGAATACGTGATATATTTGATCAGGACCTATCCTGGTCATGAATCCCATAAGCCCCATTTCTTCAGTCACAGCCACAAATAATGACAAACCGTTTGCAGGCAGTGCTCATCTCAGCTTCTAATTAACAATTTATGTGGTTGAGTTTGCAATTAATTTCATAATGATGTTTACTGAACACTCAAAATAACATTTCAGGAACCCATGCAATTAATTTTAATAGCTGACAACAGCCTCTACAAATGGCAATGGGAAATTACAGGATAACGACGTGGAATTATCAGCCACCGACTGCAACATTTCTTTATCAGCTAATCCTTTCTCCCCTAAATATGCAACATGGCATTTTCCATGCTAATTTTCTGCTATTCTATTATTAATCAAAAAAGGAGTAATGTATCAAAACCTTAAAGGTACATGCCCACTCAGTAGGCACAAAATGATTATGTTCTTTATAGGAATTAAATAAGTGTATAATTGTGTCACTATTCCACGAGTGGCAGCTATACAGGTATAATCATTTAGTAATATTTATTTTACTGATAGTGACGCGCGTTGGTTTTCATATGCAAATGAGGCATGGTATTTTTTAATTATATATACTAATTAAATGTGTCTCCTGAAAAAATAATATTTTCGACAGCTTATAAAGTATGATAATTGCACATCAAAATATAAATGCAGAGAATAAATAGTAATGTCCGTTAACATTTTAAGGATACACGGTTATCGCCCCTGATATCAGTCAAGTTACGTCTGCTATAAAATGTATGATAATGCCAATCAATACATGGGGTAATGGTGAATGAATGTTTATTTTGCCAGAAAATGTCTCAGATGATGTCTCTAATATAAATAACAGTTTATGCCTACTGAGTGGGCATGTACCTTTAAAAATAATGACAAACACTACATACGTATCTTTATCGGATATAAAGCAACAGCAGACAACTAGTTTTGTTTCAGCATTCTAAGCATTAATTGTCTGGCAGACTGGCCAGTGAGTGTAACCAAGGTCAACAAAGCTTTGTCTGACAATGTCTGACCCGACAGACACACTGGTCACTAAGAGGGAAGTCGAAAACAAGTGGCTTAGCTGGTAATTTACTGGCTGCCAGAAACAGATCAACGTACAGAAATCCATACTCTATATACACATGTACAGTCACCAAATTGGAATTGTGTTCCACCAGCCACAAACGTGTGGTTACTGAATTAAGACTTCAGTAGCCGATTTCACCAACATTGCAAAGTATACTTTACTAGCAAAGTATACTTTGAGGGAGTAATCATTTATTTTTCCTGAAATGCATTATTTCATATATAACTAACAAATGCATATATTTCATGATTAAAAGTATGCAGAATTATTATACTGAATGTATTACATTATCACAGCCAAATTGGCTGTGATAATGTAATAAATTCAGTATAATAAAAATTAATAAATTTATCATAAAATTGAAAATTTCTCCCTCAAAGTATACTTTGCTAATAAAGTATACTTTGCAAAGTTGATGAAATAGGCTACTGGTCCTGATTGATCAAGTGTTGATAGGTTGATGAAATAGGCTACTGGTCCTGATTGATCAAGTGTTGCATTACGCAAACATTGTATTAGCGAGCCTACCTCACCAAACCCGCGGTTACCTATGTAAACAGCGGGTTTGGTGAGGTTGCCGCGCAATAGGTAATGCGGTCAAATAGGTCACGATGCAGTGACTATTTTCAATCAATAACTTATGTTGTAAGCGATTGTAATGTGTATTTTCAATATTTATATTATTAAAATGTATCATATCGGTACCCCTTTAAGTAATATTTGTATATTTTAAATGTAATGATGTTGTCATGAAGCGCATGAATATAAGTATTAATTAATCCAGTTTATATTGAGGCAAATCACACAGCCTAAAAACATAGTGCTGGAGTATAAACCATAGTATCGTATATTATTCATAAGTATATCACTATTAAACATTAATTACAATATGTATGCATATTATTAAAACAGTAGATGCTACCGCTGTTTCGCTGTATGTGATATTTATAACAAAATATTTTTTTTAATTCGTCCGCGTACGGATTTCTGTCACACAAAGGGCCATTTTCAGTTCATATTTTGACCTGTGCATATGAACCGGACTAAGTTTAAACAACGCTCGATTCCGTCCAATTCAGATTTCTCTGCAGAATGTTCAGACTAACTACATATTAAGTAATGTTGCTAAATAAGTGTTAACGGCTGAAACATGGTTATCACTAAAAGGAAGAAACCACAGTCGTATTATTGAAAAATAAGATTTACCTGAGACCTCATGGAGGCCGCCATTAATCCAGTGTAAACAATAGACCGTGTGATCCCATTTCCTGAGTAGCCCCCGCTTAGTGAAACGATGTGCTAATCATGATATTATGTTCCCCAATAATTGGAAACGGTTTGAATCTCTCGGTAAAAACTACGAAAGTCATAAAAAAATAACGATGTATATTTAACATTGGATACGCTTAAACGGTATTACTCTCTCATCGGATCGTCAGTTGTCGTCGATAGCGATTTAACGTACTGATCTGGTCTTAATTTATTGTCAACTTTCAACGCCATTTACAGAATATATGGTTAATTTTGGAAATAAATAACGGCAAATTACGATGACGTCTGCTCTGAAATATCTGTCAACATGCGGACGTAATTTAAGGAAATCGATTATATTTTAAGGCTACATCTGTGACTAATTACGAATTTATGTATGGTCTTTGGCTACACCCGACACATTACACAGATCTAGTTGTAAATACACGTCGCTTTGTGTGGGGAAAAAAATCGATAATGCGTAGTTGTGTGTGACGAGGTGTTGTTGATCTGATGACACCACACAGCTGTGACCCTTAGGCAATGTTTTGAAATTGACGTGTCGTTTTGATGTGTGCCGCAACACCTCGCTGTCGGAGACAACATGACAATTAACGATATACTCTCGATTATACACAGATCTATTAGACGGCTGGTTATTTAAAATAAAGATTAGTTCAGTACACCTTCGCCGATATTGTTTTTAGAAAATCAGTAATATTTTCCGTAAATGGTGTTGAAAAGTTGACAAAAATTCTATCACCGTATTTAGTTGTGCCGATATTGTTTAAAAAAGTCAGTAATTTTTTTCCGTAAATGGTGTTGAAATTGACAAAATATATACCGCATTTCTCCGATATTCGTTTAGAAAATCACCAATATTTTCTGTAAATGGTGTTGACACAAAATGCAGCGTTCACGCGGAATTCAAATAAAATACAAAATAATAATTTAATAAATAGACGCCGATGGCTACTGTGTTTGCGGCCAGTGAATTCTGGACGTGGTAGCCACAGGCGCAGTTCGAACAGTGTTGTGAGCAGATGGAGGACAATAATTATTTCAAATTCATAAACAAATGTTTGCTGTCCGAAAATTAATTAATTGTGACAGCAAAAAAAAAAGATTTTGGGACAGTAAAACATTATATGGTATAGACAGTACAGACAGTACATCAAACTTAAAAAAACAGTAACAAACTGTCTGTGTATATATTACTTAAACTTAAAACATCAGTAACAAACTGTCTGTGTATATATTACTTAAAGACAGACACTTTAATTGTTGGTAAGTTTCTATCAATTTATAGGTATTTTTATTAAAATCATAAAATTGTGAAAATATTAAAAAATATTAAAATCACAAAAATAATATATATGGAGAATTTTTTTTTATACCACGTCGAGGTTTGAACCCCCGACCCTTTCGGGAATCGGTAATTAAATCATTGAAGCCGGCGACCTTAACCTCACGATGTTGCGCCATTTTATGACAATCACAGTTATACAGAAGTGCTATCAGTATTACGCCACCATTTGAACGTAATAATTATTAAATTATTTGCAACTCCATCTACAACAATACCGTTACAGAGATACGCTATTGAAACAACATGTATTAGTACCCATAACATAACAAAGTAATGTATCATTATATATCACAGGAGATAGCTTAAAACTATATATTCTAATCATAAACAGAACAATCCGCTTGGCTCGTATGAAAATAGTTCGCGTGATATTGATTATCTCCCTTGCCGAAAGTAGTTCAGTGATTTATTAATTCCAAATAAGACGTGTTTGCGTAATGTGATAGGTTGATGAAATAGGCTACTGATCAAGGTGTATTCTCATTGTTGACTAATACAGATATGAAGTTTTCATTTGTAACCGGAATCAGAATTATGGCACCAAATCAAGAATAGTGAACAATTGTAGCCCCAGATCAGACTGCACGGATCTGGAGCTACAATGGTCGCAAACTCAATGCGTGACATTTTCATGACGGGACAGGTTTCTATAACAAGTTCCCAGTTTCTATAATTAAGCAATTTATTGTCGGCTTTCTAAACTAGAACTGTTTGCAAACTGTCACTAACACTGGCAGAGATATGACATCTGATAAACTAAACACAAAACAACTTATTTCATCTGAACAGTGGAAATATGTACAGCTAGAATCCGAAGGTTAGGTAAATCTAGAAATGTGGCCTGTCGGCACACGAATGCCCCAGCTGGCAGCAAAAGAAAACAAGAGCTGTAGGAGAACAGCATAGCTCGACTACGAGGGTTGTCGATGTACACATAGCTTGACAAACAAGGTGGCCGCGGCCTGCATAAAAACCTTAACCAAGGTTGACTAAAAACCTTAACCAAGGGAAATTAAGTAAGTAATTCAAGGTTAAATGTAAGTCAATGTCAGATATAGGTCAGGGGTTATTGATGTACATCACTAGGAGATGAAGTTTTCCAAGTATGGATGCTGTAGGCCCAGGAGTATTCCATATACAAGCTTGACTAAAAACCTTAACCAAGGGGAAATAACTAAGTAATCCAAGGATAAAAGTAGGTCAAGGTCAAATATAGGTCAGGGATTATTGATGTACATCACTAGGAGATGAAGTTGTCCAAGTATGGTTGCTGTAGGCCCAGGAGTATTCCATATACAAGCTTGACTATAAACATTCACCAAGTTTGAGTACAAACCTTAACCAAGGGGAAATAAGTAAGTAATTCAAGGTGACGGTAACACTATATGTCCGCCTCACTATTCAGTGGCTGGGGCATAACAATAATTGACAATAAAGAAGTGTAGTGTAGTCTGCAGACGATAACTTGCTACTTGTTTACAAACAAACAGGTCATAAACAAAACACAGAATAGGTGAGACAGGTAAATATATAAATGACAGACGATAATAAGTAGCTGGAGGTCAATCGACGAGTCCAAATATAGGTAGACCAGGTGTATTATCATATCATAGCCTCGTTTTCGTGTATACTAACTACATGATAAAGTGCACGTGCATGCATGTCAATATAATAGTGTATCTTGGTGCGCAAAATAGACATGTAGTGTGGCTCAGTGGTATCGAAGCGGGAGAATATACATACGTTAGCGGAACTTTTGTTCATTTTATCTGGTCGAGAGTACCTCACAAAACGCATTACTTTTGTGATATCATTCTGTTTTTTTTATGACTGCTTGCTGGAGAAGGGAATAAGTGAAACGGTGAGGGTTATCACTATTGCTGTTTGACCTCAATATGATATGATCTGCGAGAACATACTCCAAGATTCTTCATGTACACACGTATGTGCATTTAGTTATTAGTTTTCTTCAAAGTGAGAGACTAACGTTCTAAATGTAATCTATCTCATGCTTAGTTAATGCAATTTGTAATAGCAACACACATACAAAAGAAATATATAATAAAATATAAACAAATAAAATATATGTGTATACATGTATGAAAAACTAAGATTCAAACTCACTACCTACGGCATTGTTATCTTCACTGTAACCCCTCGACTACATAACACTTGATGACAAATCTCAAAAATCAATATTGAAAAGGAATATTGCCACGGGTATATTTACCTGTCTCACCTATTCTGTGTTTTGTTTATGATCGGTTTGTATGTAAACAAGTAGCAAGTTATCGTCTGCGGACTATACCCGCGCCAGTATTCCTTTTCAATATTGATTTTGAGATTTGTCATCAAGTCCTATGTAGTCGAGGGGTTAGACTGACTGATATCAATGCCGTAGGTAGTGAGTTCGAATATTAGTTTTTCATACACATAATATGGGGCTAATGGCAAGTGCGATCAATGCATCCACACAGTCTGATCTGGGTCTGTACAGTTCGCCATTGAGTCCATGAAATTATGTGTCATAGTTACAACAAATGGTATAGATCTTTATACAGATTGTATCACTGGTGCTGCACTCCGCGCCGGCATAACCTGTTGCACGTCGAAAGATGTGCCGGTGTCCTGACAAGATGCCATGCAGCTTTACTAAATTTCATGCGGTGGTTACTAGATGAAAATGTGTTTATGCAGTATCTGCTGCATGTACATGTAGGTGAATGAGAACCCAGCGCCTATTTTGACGTAAATAATTTTATGCCGTCATGCAATGCAGCATCAGTGATGAAAGTTGAACATATTGTGCTGTCTCGGTGTCTCGTTGGAAGAGGTTCCACTATACAGCTAGTTCAAGGCAGTTTATACGAGCCAGGTCAAAACTGTTGGCATACATGTACATTGTGCTGGTGCATTGAAAGGGCAACTCCATAAGGATTTACTGTGAAATAAAAATGTTTGCATTACGCACTGCAGGACATGACAATAATTATGTATGGAAAGGATGCACTTGATCAGTGGAAAACCTTGACCTGGGGCATGGGAGAGCATGCTGGGGTGGGAAATGAAAATATGGCTAATGACAAACCTGCACATGAAGACAGTAGACAGAAGACAGTAAAGAAAACAGTAACAGAAGACAGTAAAGAAGTAAAATGAGAATGGAGAAATTCGCAAACATCTACTGACTGGAAAATTTCAAATTTAACAAGGGCGTGCGAGCATGGCTGGGGCAGGGAACGAACATATGAATGATGAGAAACATGCGCATGAAGTTTGAAGCCAATTACTCATATAGTGAAGAAGTAATAGGAGAATTGAGAATGCGCACTCATCTACTGTACAGACATTTCTAAGTTATTTGACCTTGACCTTGGGCATGGGGGTAGCATGTGTAGACAGGGAATGAAATATGGATGATAATAAACTTGTACATGAAGTTTCGAGCCAACTGGTCATACAGTAACAAAGTTATAGAAGAATGGAAAATGTGCCGGACAGAGAGACGAATGGACAGACGGACAGACATGCCACTGATAGGGAGGAAGAGGCCATTTCCATTGTTTTAGAACAATAGAAATGGCCCCTTGTAGTAATGAATAGCATAAGGGGCCACACGGAATAAATCAAAGGATTCTTTTGTGTTAGGCTCTGCCCCAATGGCCCCTTCTTCTCGTTTGGTTGCTTGGACAGACGGATTGACAAATGGATGACATTTGCATCCCTATATCCCATTTTCGCTACGCGATGGGATAAAAACTAGTTAGGCTAGCTAAAATAAGAAACTATGAAGAAATTAAATGGTGCAGATCACAGTGAGACTGTCTAGAGGTCTGCATTGTTGGAAAGGTTAGCTACTGAACCACGGTTCATTCTATAGAGAAATGTCTAGAAACTTCTATTTGATTTGTCAAGGCATCGTCCTACATTAATGTACTTGTCAACAATACTACTGAAATAGTACAAATACAAGTGAGATTATTATACACCTCGCAGTGAAATCACGATGGCTCGAAAGCCCACCAGCCTGCACATTTTTTTCAAGTGATCGCATGTTTCCAGCCATCGCATCTTGTGATTTTGGTATATTTGTCGACTACTGTACCCATCGGATTTAGGAAATAACGAAGCATAATAGTGTATCCATGTTTTAGATGATTATAGTATTTATCGGCAGATTATAGTTATCATGTGAATTAAATAAACTGTATTTAAATGTATTTACAAAACTGTCTTTATTTCAATTATTATCAAAGGAGAAAAGTTCCAGTATTTACTATAAATACCGTAGCGGCGCACATAATTAATGTCGCAGGTGGTTGTGACGTCACTCGAAACAGTGGTGTATGGGCCCAGCTCAAACGATGTTGTTTTACGGCGCCCATAAAAAGTAGGGCATCAGTCATGAATCGTAAAATGTTGCGACGCAACAAACGGTGCTTTACTTAGTTTGTGACCAGTGTATACGCTGATCAACTTGGCCCATGCAATTTGATATGGGTTTACTATTTCACTATATTATACATCATGAATAGCTGTCGAGGACGAACATTTCAGGTCCTGAACTGAATGTGCAGGTCGATTTAATGCTGCACTGATCAGCAATTCAGTAGAGCAAATCCTTTTTGTCACGACCAGTCATCTATGCCCAACTAGGAAGTGCGGTAGTATTAATGGCCGTTTTTCATTGTAACTCCCGGGTAGCCACTGGAATTCCAACTGGAGTTAAATAAATTTGACCTTTGAACCTTATTCGAGTAACTTTAATCGAACCCATGCCGGGCGGTGGGTTACTAGAGTTACAATTCATTGTAACTCCCGGGTAGCCACTGGAATTCCAACTGGAGTTAAATAAATTTGACCTTTGAACCTTATTCGAGTAACTTTAATCGAACCCATGCCGGGCGGTGGGTTACTAGAGTTACAATTCTACTTGAACCCGAGCAACGACTCTGGTTATTCCTGTGCTACTCGGGTTACTCGGAGATACATGTACCACGAACAAAGAGTGCCGCAAGTCACAAAATACGCCCGTTGAAGATGGGCAAGACAGCGAAGATGCAGAAATGTGAAGCTGTTACCATACCAAGGCAAGAAACATTAATGAGAATTTCAAAATCTATAGCATTATTTCTTCCTCTTGTTGTGATAAACATGTATACTAATTTAGGTAGAGATGTGTATAGTAGAACGTATATAGAATTGGATAGAAAAATTTAGAAAAAATGGCCGAGTTAAAAAGGTGATACAGTGAAATCGCGATGGCTCGAACTGCCACGGGACCGCACATTTTGTTCGACTGATCGCATCTTTCGAGCCATCGCATCTTTTGATTTTGTTATATTTGCCGACTACTGTACCTGTCAGATTTAGGAAACAAACAAAGCACAATAGAATGTATCCATGTTTAGGATGATTATTATTAGCCGATCTATTTATAGATCGGCTAATATATTGGTTATCCATCGAATTCTGAAAAAGTTTGTAGCAACCCTTTTCTCCGCTATTCGGTAATCTACGAACGCGAATTTTTCTGTATCACTTCCAAATTGCATCAACCGATAAAGTTTGCATTTTTGGCAATTATCTCCGTTTAAAACTTTACTTATAGCCAAATAACACAATTTTGAATACGTAATGAGCTGAACGCCGGAAGAGATTTAACCCGGAAGTTATTGTTGTTGAAGTCCATAGTTGGCTCTAATGGCCATATACGCCAACATACGCCGATTATTGGGCTATTTGAAGCTTTTATTTATTAAATAGAACAAGTTTCAGCCACGTATAATCGCGTAAAATGTGTTATTCGGCTAATTTATAATCGACCTCTGCTCAAAATCTCCTTACTAGCAACCCCAGCATTTTCGGGTTTATCCCAGCATCTCGGGTTTATCCCATTCCCATGGACGCGTATGCGCGTCATTTGACGCTAGTTAATATTCACAAAATTTTCCACCAATCAAAACGAAGAATTGCCCTTCATAGCCAACTTTGATTTGTTTACGTATCATGCAGGGATGGCAGGGATGCACCCAGCACGCGCGATTGCGGCAATCCCCCTTAATTATTGTGAATGCCGCAAATTATTGATTGTCTTGCGCCCGACATCGCGCAAAAAATCACGGATGGGGCACATTAGGCCAACCTGGGCATGTGCCTGAATACGCAGGAGCTTGCGTCTATTTTTAGATTACCTGTAACCGCTAGATATATATAGCTCTGGTAGCTCCGCCCACTCGCGAGCTGCCACAGAATTCGGACAAACACACAGTGACTACAACTTTGTGTATTGCGGAGTGTAATTTGTAGATAAATAGAGCATACAGTACAGGTGTTACGCTGGAATATTTCGCAACATAATGGTGACAACAAAACATTGCTGCTATGGCATTGCTGCTATTGGATGGATTTGGGAACAGGTTTCCAAAACCTGCACAAAATCGAGAAAAATATCAACGCTGGGTACAGAACTGTGGTCGAAAATAGTTTACCATTGACAATGTTACCAGAGACACCTACATATGTTCGATGCACTTTACCCTGATTTGATCGGCTAATAACATCATGCTCTGCATGACTTTTCATAATATTTATTCGCAGATGCGAAATTAAATAAATTGCATGTATTTACAAAACTGTCTTTATTTCATTATTATCAAAGTCGAAAAGGAGAAAAGGTCCAGTATTCACTATAAATAGCAGCGCACATAATTAATGCAGCAGGTGGTTGTGACGTCACTCGAAACAGTGGTCTTTTCAAAGGGCGTTTTTCGTTGTAACTCCTTGGTAGCCTCTCGAATAACACGGGAGTTAAAACGAAAAACGACCAATGACTTACGACAGACTCTATTAAATACTCCGAGTGGACGAAACCGAGAATATTTAATAAATCGCCGTATGCCGTTGAGCTGTTATTTAATTAAAATTGAAAATGATCGCCATCAACAACGTTAACGATCAAATTGCACCACTTTAGGCAATTAACTGCACTTGAAAAGAAATCACATTTCACAGACAGGTAGAGCGCGGCTCGGCTTTTGTTCGTAATAAGTCTGACGCGGAGGTGTGAAAATTAGCCAAACACAAACTTCGACATCAATTTCGAGTCATCGTATAGCAAAATAGCGAGAAATGTGTCCGCGGGACTTGACAATTGTTTCGAGCGATCGCACTTTTCGAGCCATCGTATTTCGAGCCATCGCATGTAAAATACATTAAATATATAGGGAAAATTATCCGGACCGCGACGCCATTTCGAGCGAGCCCGACATTACGAGCCATAACATTTCCAGCCATCGCTATTTCACTGTATTTGTTTAAAAAAATATTTTTTCGGCATAAAAACACCAAGGTGCACATCTTCAATATGTGTAGAAAACATGTGTATAGTTTCAGATCGATCGACTGAACGGTTTCAGAGGAGTTGTGTACACAAACTCTGTACTCTATATAGAATTGTATACAAAAATATAGAAAAAATGGCTAAGTTAAAAAGGTGATATTTTTGTTAAAAAATATTTTTTCAGCATAAAAATACCAAGGTGCACATCTTCAATATGTGTAGAAGACATGTGTATAGTTCAGATCGATCGACTGAACGGTTTCAGAGGAGTTGTGTACTCCTATGCAGTTTTTCTGTCACCCGCCCACCCACCCGCCCGCCCCGCGGTAAAACATTATACGTACCGTTTTTTTAAAACGGTCGTATAAAAATTACCAATGACTTAGGGCAGACTCTATTAAATGCGCCGAGTGGCCGAAGCCAAGAATATTTAACAAATCGCCGTCTGTCGCAATCAACAATGTAAACGATCAAATGGCACCACTTGACAATTAACTGCACTTGAAAAGAAATCACATTTCATAGACAAGACAGATAGAGCGTGGCTCGGCCTTTGATCGTAATAAGTCGGACGCTCAGGTGTGAAAATTAGCCAAATACAAACTTCGACATGACTTTGGAGTCATCGTATAGCAAAATAGCGAGATATGTGTCCGCGGGACTTGAAAAATGTTTCGAGGGATCGCATTTTTCGAGGAGTTGCATTTTGAGCCATCGCATGTAAAATACATTAAACATATAGGGAAAATTATCGGGACCGCGACGCTATTTCGAGCGAGCCTGACAGACATTATGAGACATCGCATTTTGAGCCATCGCGATTTCACTGTACATGTACTTTGTTTT
Source organism: Conchocele bisecta (assembly GCA_029237695.1). Classification (NCBI taxonomy): domain Eukaryota; kingdom Metazoa; phylum Mollusca; class Bivalvia; order Lucinida; family Thyasiridae; genus Conchocele; species Conchocele bisecta. Next base: position 11,009,828 of record CM055272.1, on the reverse strand, counting down.
CGGCATGTCTGACCTGCAGGAGGGCGAAATTTTTAATATATTTTTTTTGTTTCAGATGTTCGTGTCTGATTTTGTTTAAGTTGCCAGGGGCCTATTTCATCAACATTGCAAAGTATACTTTCCTAGCAAAGTATACTTTGAGGGAGAAATTTTCAATTTTAGAATAAATTTATTAATTTTTATTATACTGAATTTATTACATTATCACAGCCAATTTTGGCTGTGAAAATGTAATAAATTCAGTATAATAATTCTGCATAGTTTTAATTAGTTCTGCATGAAATAATGCATTTCGGAAAAATCAATGATTGCTCCCTCAAAGTAGACTTTGCTAGGAAAGTATACTTTGCAATTTTGATGAAATAGGCTACAGATGTATATATGTTCTATAAACACTTTAAGTTACTATGACCTCATTAGACATGAAAAATCACCAGATTTTCATCAGACATGATTGAACTTAGCATATGTTTGCATGGTAGTGTTTTTTATTGACCATGTGGCGAATTTACAGTATGGTTTTATTTCTCCATGACGATAAAATGCTGGATGTGCAGGGATTATTCTGACACGGCGATATCTGAGAATCAAAGTACTTTGTTATGGTCAAATGCTTTTTGATCAGGCTGGACATGGATATTTATAGATATCAGTCAGAGTGCCATAAGTAAGGAGAAAATTGTGTCTGTAAGACACAGATGATGCCATTGTCAAAGGCTTTCATAAACACATGCAACGCTTGATAATATAAAACATGGTGAAACAGGCTGTTCGACGAGTTGGAAAAGCGTGAAACACAGATGGATCAGAGGCAAAGCGGGCACCCTGTTACACATTGCTAAATCAGATGGCTAAAAACACTAGAAGTTACTGGAGAAGCGGAAAATGAGATTTTCAATGCAGAAATCATTAGGGATAGAAAAGGCAGGGCAAACAAATATTTTACTCTCACACACTTGATGGTCGTCAGGAAAATAAAAAAATCGCCACTTCAAGAAAAAAAAAGAAAAAGAATAACCAATAGGATAAAAATAAACAATTGGCGATAAAAAATTACAATTTTCGGGGAAAAAAAAAAAATTATTTTCGAAAATTGTAATTTTATATCGCCAATTGTTTATTTTTATCGCCAATTGCGAAAGTGGCGATCGCCAGCGGAATCCCTGAGTTGTCTAGTATACCTAGTATGAACTCAATGAAACAACAAGAGCTGTAGGAGAACAGCATAGCTCGACTACGAGGGTTGTCGATGTACACATAGCTTGACAAAGAAGGTGGCTGCGGCCTGCATAAAAACCTTAACCAAGGTTGACTAAAAACATTAACCAAGGGAAACTAGAAATGTGGCCTGTCGGCACACGAATACCCCCATTGGCAGCCAAAGAAAACGAGGCATTTTTTATTATAAGCCATTTAGCCGAGCGTTAAGGTTTCAAACGCATCAAGTCTGTGACCTTGACCCTGGGCATAGTGTGATAATCCATGCATCGGTGTAGAAGATATAGAGCGGAAGGGAATTTCAATAGTTTGACCTTTGACCTTCAACTATGACCTTGACCTTGGACGTAGGTGCGTGGTTATTGATCGAGACACACCTTCTCATCCTGAGAAACATTTTTGCCAAGGCATTTGATAATCCATGCATCGGTGTAGAAGATATAGAGCGGAAGTGAATTTCAATAGGTTTGACCTTTTGACCTTCAACAGTGACCTTGACCTTGGACGTAGGTGCGTGGTTTTCCAAGTATGGTTGCTGTAGGCCCAGGAGTATTCCATATACAAGCTTGAGTAAAAACCGTAACCAAGGGGAGATAACTAAGTAATCCAAGGATAAAAGTAGGTCAAGGTCAAATATAGGTCAGGGATTATTGATGTACATCACTAGGAGATGAAGTTGTCCAAGTATGAGTATGGTTGATGTAGGCCCAGAAGTATTCCATATACAAGCTTGACTATAAACATTGAGCAAGTAATTCAAGGTTAAATGTAGGTGAAGGTAAAATAAAGGTCAGGGGTTATTGATGTACATCTCTATGAGAAAAAGTTATCCAAGTATGGTGTCTGTATGCACAATAGTATTCCATCAACAAGCTTGACTAAAAAAGCTTAACCAAGGTTGAGTAAAAACCTTAACCAAGGGGAATTAAGTAAGTAATTTAAGGTTAAATGTAGGTCAAGGTCAGGGGTTGTTGATGTACATCACTAGGAGATGAAGTTGTGCAAGTATGGTTGGTGTAGGGCCATGAGTATTCCATCTACAAGCTTGACTAAAAACCTTAACCAAAGAGAACTAGAAATGGACGCTTGTCGACAAGCGCATGTGTATCCCCCTCCCCAGATACACAAGTAGTTTGAAAAAAGGGTGTTCGAGTTATGCTCCGGAGACAAAATCAGTGACGGAAAAACAAAGGGAGATAACTAAAGAATTAGTGATGCAAGAGTTGTCATTCACACCTTTAGGGTCGTGGTCTATGCATGTGTGAAGTTTCATGAAAATATTCCAAAGGGTGTTCGAGTTATGCTCCAGACACGAAATCAGTGCACGAAACAACAAAGGGAGATAACTAAGAAATTAACGACGCAAGAGTTGTCATTCTTACGTGCGACACACCTTTGGGTCGTCTTCTATGCATGTGTGAAGTTTAATAAACTAGAAAATGTGTTCATAGAACACAGATGTCCCACATATCGCTTTGATAATAAATGAGGCCAAAATTGCAAGTCAAAATTTTCTTTTACCTGAGCGTTAAAGTTTTTGAAGCACCAAGTATGTGACCTTGACCCTGGGCTTCGGCGGCAGGACAAACGTGGATTTGGCACAGGGCGGTAGAGGACCATTAGAGCAATGCATATATGAAATATGAAGCTGATCCGTGAAAGAAAACAGAAATTATAAGATATTTACCCGAGCGTTAAAGTTTTTTGAAGCACTAAGTATATGATGTTAACCCTGGGCTTGGCGGGGGCGGGACGAACGTGGATTTGGCACAGGGCGGTAGAGGACCATTAGAACAACGCATATATGAAATATGAAGTTGATCCGTGAATGGAAAGAAAAATTATAAGATATTTACCTGAGCATTAAATGTTTTTGAAGCACCAAGTATGTGACCTTGACCCTGGGATTGGCGGGGGCAGGACGAACGTGGATTTGGCACAGGGCGGTAGAGGACCATTAGAGCAATGCGTATATGAAATATGAAGATGATCCATGAAGAAAACAGAAATTATAAGATATTTACCCGAGCGTTAAAGTTTTTGAAGCACTAAGTAATGTGACCTTGACCCTGGGCTTGGCGGGGCAGGACGAACGTGGATTTGGCACAGGGCGGTAGACGACCATTAGAGCAACGCGTATATGAAGTTGATCCGTGAATGGAAATAAAAATTATAAGATTTACCTGAGCGTTAAAGTTTTTGAAGCACCAAGTATGTGACCTTGACCCTGGGATTGGTGGGGCAGGACGAACGTGGATTTGGCACAGGGCGGTAGAGGACCATTAGAGCAATGCGTATATGAAATATGAAGATGATCCATGAAAGAAAACAGAAAGTATAAGATATTTACCCAAGCGTTAATGTTTTTGAAGCACTAAGTATGTGACCTTGACCCTGGGCTTGACGGGGGCAGAACGAACGTGGATTTGGCACAGGGCGGTAGAGGACCATTAGAGCAATGCGTATATGAAATATGAAGCAGATCGGTCGAAGGATGAAGAAATTATGAGACATTTACCCGAGTGTTAAAGTTTTGTGATGGACGGACGGACGGACGGACGGACGGGAGGACGGGACACACGTTCCTACGAATGAATACTTGTTGGGTTTTTACTGTATAAAAATACCCAACAAGAGTACCCAACACTATCCTAACCATACCCAATAAGATCCCCGTACGCTTACAACAAGTACCCATTCGTGTGTGCGGACGGACAGACGGACGGACGGACGGACGGACGGACGGACGGACGGACGGACGGACGGACGGACGGACGGACGGACGGACGGACGGACGGACGGACGGACAAGGGTAACACTAAATGCCCCCTCAACTATCGTGGTGGGGCATAAAAATATTCCAAAGGGTGTTCGAGTTATGCTCTGGATACAAAATCAGAGCATGAAACAACAAAGGGAGTAAGTAAAACAAGAATTCCGCGGAATCAGATGCCTCGCCTTGTCCCGCCTTGACCTCGAGCCTGGGCCCGAAAGCAATTTTCACTGGCCCGAACATATTATACAATTATTGACTAGTGAACCATAGAATATCAGATTATATTCTATGGCTCACTAGTCAATAATTGTTTTATTATATGATAATAGTCTGTATATAGCACTTACGACCTTATGCTACTAGACAAAAATTGAAATTTGAAAAAGAAAAAAATGAAAAAAAAAATGGAAAAAAAAGTTTAAAAATTTTAAAAATTAAAAATAATAATGCTTGCTACAGGAGCCCAGAATTTGTTTTAATAGTCCCTATATTTATCTACATATATCTGCACAGGTCCACATAATGCCACAATATTTTCAACACAGTTTACGGAAATGTAATATAATCATTTACCTGTATAAATTACCTGTAAGTGGTCAGTGGTCAGTTGCACATGCTAGCACATGCACATGTGAATAGTCTGTATATAGCACTTACGACCTTATGCTACTAGATAAAAAATTGAAAAATAATTTGAAAAAAAAAATGAAGAAAAAAAATGAAAAAAAAAAGTTTAAAAATAATAATGCTTGCTATTGGAGACCAGATTTTTTTTTTAATAGTCCTATATTTATCTACATATATCTGCACAGGTCCACATAATGCCACAGGTGGAAGACTCGAACCTATGACACCAAAAAAATGCCTATTAAAAAAAATCCCATTACCCCACCCACTTGGTCTCGTACAGTACATAACGTTAATTCAAGGTGAGCATAAATAGCGCTATTATAGAAAGAGCCCTCCTTTTTCCGGCTCGCACAAACACAATAAACATCGATTAAATGTATGAAATATGTCTCTGGCAATCGATAAAGGTATTAGGTGTGTGAATATACTCACTTCAAATCGCTGTTTCAAGTATTTATTGAGTTATTCGCATTTTGATTACCCCATCCAAAGCAAAAGTTGCGTGTACGAAAGAATCTCACACAGAATCGGAGGCCGTCCGGCTGGATTATCGGTCATATTTGGCCGTTAGCTGATCGCCAGCTCAAACTAAAGTCGTACACCATGATCATATACATTAGAGACTCCAACCATACAAAGTTCGTCCAATTGTGATCGTTCGCCGATCTAAAAAACACTTTTTTGTCTTATTTCGTTCATTATCTGGAACTGGGTCAATGCACCATGTTCCATAATACAACCGGAAGCGTCTATGTAAAGAACATCTCTGATTGGCTAAATCTAAACTGTATGACGTCATTCAACCTATTTCGGGATTGCGGAAGACATAATCTGATAGTACGTGAATCATGAATGAAAGTGGAAAAAAGGTGTTTTTTAGATCGGTGAATGATCACAATTGGACGAACTTTGTATGGTTGGAGTTGCTAATGTATATGGTCATGGTGCACCACTTTAGTTTGGGCTGTCGATCAGTTATTGGTCAAATATGACCGATAATCCACGCCGGACGGCCTTCGATTCTGTGTGAGATTCTTTCGTTGAGAAGTTGTCCAAGTATGGTGGGTGTAGGGCCAGTAGTATTCCATATACAAGCTTGACTAAAAACCTTAACAAAGGCGTGACGGTGACGCCGACGCCGACGCCGACGCCGGAGTGACAACATAAGCTCTACTTATTCTTCGAATAGTCGAGCTAAAAACAAGTTGTAGAAGTAGTTCACTACACCACCGTCTGTGCTAATCTTGCCAACATTTGTCATTGTTTTATATCAAATTACTTGAATAATGAAGTAGTTCACTACACCACCGTCTGTGCTAATCTTGCCAACATTTGTCATTGTTTTATATCAAATTACTTGAATAATGTGATTTAGATCAAGCAGATTGACTGGCTGAGCCTGAGCTGTGCTACAGCTTAAGCTTAGTGAATCAAACTGCTTGATTTCGAGTTTAGATTGGCAATAAATGTTCAGAAGTTGACATTATGGCAACTTTAACTAGGCGGTGATGTAGTGAATGGGATTTTCAAAGTGGATAAGTCCAAAAGTAGCCTTTAACTGTCCTCTGCAAACCAATGACATGTCATTGCCATGGTGTGAATGTGCAAGATGCAGAAGATCTACAAATGGCCTAACGTACCAGGGCTCCAGATAAGGAATTAGTAATTGAGTATTGTCACTCCATCATTTCTGAAGCAATTGGGTATTTCAAAATTGTAATTGGGTAAAATGAAATCACACTATTGTTTACAAAGCAATTATTGAATAGTTTGCTTCGAAATGAAAACATGTCTTGGCATTTCATTAAAATTGTCTCCTTAGAGACAATTCTAATGAAATACCAAGATGTGTTTTCACAGAAAATAAGAAAAATATGCTATATTTGTGGTCTGTTTATTGTTTTCTGCAGCATGACAAAGGTACCATAATTTTGTATTGCTTTTTGATACTTGCTACTTCTGATTTCAATTGGGTTTTTGGCCAAAAAAATGGAGAAAAAAAATAATCGGATCTTTTCAATAAAAAAGTATTTTATCCATAGACTTCATAGGCTTAGCAACAAATTCATATATAGATTGCTAACTCTGTAAAACTAGTCTATCATCTATCAAATATTGCCAGTTCGGTACTCACTGAATCCACAAGACACTAACCTGGAAATATATATGAAGTAAAGCTAATTTTCTCACGCAATTAAGTGAAATAATATCTATTTCCTTCATGATAAATTGGAGTTAGAAAGTTTTATGGAAAATGTGGCTTGCTTGTGTGACCCTTAGAAGTAACCAGTCGGATGAGATTGACCATGGAAAATACTACAACAGCTTGTTAAACCTTAGAACTCTGGGAATGAAAATTGACGTCTGCTGTTTTATATTTTGTCTTCTTTCTCAATAAAAACATGGTTTGACAGCACTTTAGAATAATTTCCATTGGAAATTATTCTTAAGTGCTGGCAAAGCATGGTTTTGACAAGAACAAGAAACGAGGCAAAGCCACGAAGGCCAGGTTTTTTCCAAGCATGGACACTTGGATAACATAATTATACCCACTTTTTGTAGACTAGATGGCGGTGACCTGCATGTCGCGCCTTGGGGTGAGGCATGGACACTAAAAAAATAGATATAGTAGATGGAAAAACTTTAACGAAAAAACTTTAACCGGACACACGGACGTACGGACGGACGGACGGACGTATGCCAAAATGTCGACGATATCGCGCTTTCCGCAAGCGGGTGCGACAATGATGATAAACACCCATGTGAAGTATCAAGGTAATGGGTGAAGCAGTTGCAGAGATATAGTACTCGAAAAAACTTTAACAAATAAATTCAAAGTAATTTGACCTTGACATTGCGCACAGGGGTCGCACGGTTGGGGGTTAGAGTGAAAATATGGACGATGATAAACACCCATGTGAAGTTTCAAGGTAATGGGCGAAGCAGTTGGAGAGATATAGTATAACAAAAAAGTTTTAAACAAACAATTTAACCAGACGTACGTTAAAAAGTTAACGTTGAAAATGGCTAAGTCAATTAGGTAGAAATAATAGGTGAAGGTAAAAAAATGGTCACATGTTGGATAGTTGTATGTGGTAAGCACCCCTTGGTTATGAAGCTGTGAAAGTTTGGTGGTCCTAGGTGGTACAGTACCAAAGAAATGGACTTAAACACGAAAACTTAACATTGTAAACGCGAAAACTTAACATTGAAAATGGATAAGTCGATTGCGCGGAAAAAATGGGTCAAGTTAAAAAACAAGAAACGAGGCAAAGCCACGAAGGCCAGGTTTTTTCCAAGCATAGACACTTGGATAACATAATTATACCCAATTTTTGTAGACTAGGTGGCCGTGGCCTGCATGTCGCGCCTTGGGGCGAGGCATGGACACTAAAAAAATAGATATAGTAGATGGAAAAGCTTTAACCAAAAAACTTTAACCGGACACACGGACGAACGGATGGACGTATGCCAAAATGCCGACGATATCGCGCTTTCCGCAAGCAGGTGCGACAATGATGATAAACACCCATGTGAAGTATCAAGGTATTGGGTGAAGCAGTTGCAGAGATATAGTACACGAAAAAACTTTAACAACAAAATTCAAAGTAATTTGACTTTGACATTGGGCACAGGATCGCGCTTTCCGCAAGCAGGTGCGACAATGATGAAAAACACCCATGTGAAGTATCAAGGTATTGGGTGAAGCAGTTGCAGAGATATAGTACACAAAAAAACTTTAACAAAAAAATTCAAAGTAATTTGACCTTGACATTGGGCACAGGGGCCGCACGGTTGGGGGTTAGAATGAAAATATGGATGATGATAAACACCCATGTGAAGTTTCAAGGTAATGGGCGAAGCAGTTGCAGAGATATAGTATAACGAAAAAGTTTTAACCACAAAACTCTAACCAGACGTACGTTAAAAAGTTAACGTTGAAAATGGCTAAGTCAATTACGTAGAAATAATAGGTGAAGGTAAAAAAATGGTCACATGTTGGATAGTTGTATGTGGTAGGCACCCCTTGGTTATGAAGCTGTGAAAGTTTGGTGGTCCTAGGTGGTACAGTAACAAAGAAATGGACTTAAACACGAAAACTTAACATTGTAAACGCGAAAACTTAACATTGAAAATGGCTAAGTCGACTACGCGGAAAAAATGGGTGAAGTTAAAAAAAAAGTAACATGTTGGATAGTGATATGTGGTGGGCACCCCTTGATTATGAAGCTGTGAAAGTTTGGTGGTCCTAGGTGGTACAGTAACAAAGAAATAGACTCAAACACGAAAACTTAACATTGATTGTGGACGCCGCCCGCGCCCGCCCGCCCCGCCCGCCACCCGCCCGCCCGCCCGCCCGGCTTTCACCAATCCAATAGCCTGGATTTTTTTTCAAAAAACCTGGCTAAAAAGTAACATGTTGCATAGTGATATGTGGTGGGCACCCCTTGATTATGAAGCCGTGAAAGTTTGGTGGTCCTAGGTGGTACAGTACCAAAGAAATGGACTTAAACACGAAAACTTAACATTGAAAACGCGAAAACTTAACATTGAAAATGGCTAAGTCGATTGCGCGGAAAAAATGGGTCAAGTTAAAAAAAAAGTAACATGTTGGATAGTGATATGTGGTGGGCACCCCTTGATTATGAAGCTGTGAAAGTTTGGTGGTCCTAGGTGGTACAGTACCAAAGAAATGGACTTAAACACAAAAACTTAACATTGTAAACGCGAAAACTTAACGTTGAAAATGGCTAAGTCGACTGCGCGAAAAAAATGGGTCAAGTTAAAAAAAAAAGTAACATGTTGGATAGTGATATGTGGTGGGCGCCCCTTGATTATGAAGCTGTGAAAGTTTGGTGGTCCTAGGTGGTACAGTAACAAAGAAATGGACTCAAACACGAAAACTTAACATTGATTGTGGACGCCGCCCGCACGCCCGACCCGCCCGCACCGCCCGCCCGCCCGCCCGCCCGCGCCACCCCGCCCGGCTTTCGCCAATCCAATAGCCTGGATTTTTTTTCAAAAAACCTGGCTAAAAATGGAAAATAAACAGAAGATGGCAAAATATAATTTGCAGTATAAGGGTAAATAGCACGGAAAGCGTGGTTCAGTTTTGTGTCGGTGAGTTTATACCCATTGACGGATACAAGCTGTACGTATGGTAACTCCCGGTAACAAGCCAGTTTTTGTCGTGGACCACGTATAGGTTGTTGTTATTGATTTGTGTAGTATGGAGTTACCACACAGGCACCCTGGGAGCCGCCATGAATAGTTATCAGCCACAATAATCAGGGACATCATGAAGGGCACTTACATGATTGGGTTAGCTCTATAGCATTCGGCGATCAATCATAGTGAAATCCCATGTAATATTGCATGCTGGACACGCCAAGTATATTTGCTGAGGGTCACTTTTTTGAAAAGGGGGTGTTTTTGTTCTCAAAAATATGAAAATTGCTTACAAAAAGTGCAGATCCTGATGAGACGGCTCGTCATGAGCTCATCTGGATCTACACTGTTTGCCTTAGAATGTGTGCCAAAATTGTCATCTGCTGTTGTTTCATGTTTGTCTTTTTTCTCAGAATAAAACAGTGCTCAGCCAAACCGTGTTTTTTTGCTGTGACAAATGAAAATTAAAAATTAAACAGCAGAAGACAAAATTTAATACAGCATTGTAAGGGTTAACCCTGTTTATTTTCTATTTTCCATTTTTATCATCAAAAACATGCTTTGACAGCACTTTAGAATAATTTACAACATGCTTTGACAGCACTTCAGAATCATTTCCATTGGAAATGATTCTGAAGTGCTGTTAAGCCATGTTTTTATTGAGAAATAAGGCAAGATATAAAAGCAACAGCAGGCGACAATTGTTGTGAGTAGCAGTCTAAGGGTTAATATATGTTGTTTTCTTTCTTTTTAATCATATAACATAACCCTCCAGTGGCTTTCTATGCTTCATTATATTTTCATTAATTATATTGTGAATGCCAATAGTCATTAACAATTCTACACATATATGTCAATGTGACAGGATAGATGGGGGCTTACAGCACATGCGACCAGTGTAGTCCTAGATCAGCCTGCACATCCCCATATTCTATCAGGGTTTGCACTGTTTGCCATTCAGTCAGTGAAACATTTGACATGCTTCCAACTAATAGTATAGATCTATATCAGGCTGCATGAGTGCGCTAGCAGATGGGGAGCCAAATTTCATAAGCCACATTTCTCCATTTTATGTCAGCCAAGCTTTGATAAAAAAGGTGCAACACCAGAATTTTCGTGTTCTTTTTTAACATCCGATTCGTCCAAACACAGGAGCATTTAGGCAAATATTAAGAAAATATTCAGGATTTTCCACAAACTGGCGTATCCTCAGCACGAAGTCCGGGTCAAAGGTGGTACACTGTAGAAATATAGAACCAGCCGGAGACGTCTCCAACACCCACGGCAGCAATGACGATGACATTTACCTCTTACATGCACGATACAGGGGGCCGTTTCACTAAACTTCTTACGACTAAAAAGTTTGTAAGTCCAAGTTTAAGATCGTCTGGAAATTTCAATTGATGTATTTTCATTTATTGAGCATAGGCTGCATATGCAGCCTCTGCTCAGTAAATGTAAATCCAATAATTGTTTACAAGAAAATTTTGCACTTACGAACATTTTAGTCATACAAAGTTTAGTGAAACGGCCCCCAGATTCATAGGTACAAACAATTACTATTATATTTCCTATTTTCTTTATTTCTCAACCAAAGTGAACATAAGACCCCAGTGACCTTAACCTTGGGTGCACATGACCCATGCCCGAAACAAAGCAGCACCCCTTGACAGACATTGTGGGAAAATATTATTGAAATTGGTGAAGGAGTTAAAAGAGTAATTGAGAAAATATGAAAAACTTAAAACGCATTTGCCCTACAAACAAGATGAACATAAGTCCCCAGTGACCTTAACCTTGTGTGTCCGGGCATGGGTCATGTGCGAAACAAAGCAGCACCCCTTGACAGACATTGTGGGCACATACTATTGAAATTGGTGAAGGAGTTAAGGAGTTATTGAAAACTTAAGAACACATTTGCCTTATGGACAGACGGATGGACGCATGCACAGACGGACGGACGGGGTAAAACATAATTTAATAACAATAATTTTTTTCAATGAGAAAACGTGTGTATCTGCAGTATGAAATGGATGAAATTTGTACAATCGCATCATGTTGAGGATTATCTCCATGAAAGTATATGTTGTGACCACGATTTGAATCATCTGTATATAAGAAGCATTTGATTGGTTGGCACACCACCACAATATAGTTCGGCCTAATGTGTATATTAGACACATATGACACTGTACGAATGTGCGAGATGACCACGTCCTATACTGGTTGCCAATACCGTGTGGTTGTGTACGAGACAGCAGCCAGTGTGATATTGGTGTATTCCTGTTTCTCCCACTTTTGTTAAATCAGGTAAAATGGGTAGTGGGAGAAACAGGAATTTTGTTCTGTAATTAGTGTCATATTAACATAGCCTTGGGCCAATTTGCAGTATGAGAGAGAGAGAGAGAGAGAGAGAGAGAGTGAGAGTGAGAGTGAGAGTGAGAGTGAGAGTGAGAGTGAGAGTGAGATGAGAGAGAGAGAGGGAGAGGGAGAGGGGAGGGGGAGGGGAGGGGGAGGGGGAGGGGGAGGGGGAGGGGGAGACAGACAGACAGACAGACAGACAGACAGACAGACAGACAGACAGACAGACAGACAGACAAGACAGACAGACAGAGAGAGAGACAGAGAGAGAGAGAGAGAGAGAGAGAGAGAGAGAGAGAGAGAGAGAGAGAGAGAGAGAGAGAGAGAGAGAGAGAGGTTTGGAATATTACTATATACACACCATGAACCTATAACCACCAATGACAAGACTCTGCCCACCACTTGTTACGGACAAACTGTGTTTCAACCTGTTTCAACCTGTGCATTCGCCATAATAGTAGATCTATTCTGTATCTGACAAGTGTGCATACAGAAGTGAATATGATGAACAAAAAATAATCCATTTTGTCATAAACTAATTACCAAATTATCACTTTTAGGCGGCCCTAATTATAATATATTTAATCACTTATTACTCAAATGTTTTTATAGAACATAAAAGTAATATATCATAAAAGGAGAAATAACATGCATCACAGTCAATTAAAGTAATATATCATAAAAGGATAATTAACATGCATGCATGCAGCCTACATTTAATACCAATTAAAATTAATCTCACAGTCAGTTTGCAAACAACAATTAAAACAGACTATAGCTATGAACCACTATGAGTCTCGCCTGGTCAACTTACCTGTGAAAATCGATAGTGGGAGAAACAGGAATGCTGGACATCGAAAAGTGGGAGAAACAGGAATAAACCGTGATATTCAAGATGACCACGTCCTATACTGGTTGCCAACACCGTGTGGTTGTGTTTACGAGACAGCAGCCAGTGTTATATTCAAGATGACCACGTCCTATACTGGTTGCCAACACCGTGTGGTTGTGTGTACGAGACAGCAGCCAGTGTGATATTCAAGATGACCACGTCCTATACTGGTTGCCAACACTGTGTGGTTGTGTGTACGAGACAGCAGCCAGTGTTATATTCAAGATGACCACGTCCTATACTGGTTGCCAACACCGTGTGGTTGTGTGTACGAGACAGCAGCCAGTGTGATATTCAAGATGACCACGTCCTATACTGGTTGCCAACACTGTGTGGTTGTGTGTACGAGACAGCAGCCAGTGTATATTCAAGATGACCACGTCCTATACTGGTTGCCAACACGTGTGGTTGTGTGTACGAGACAGCAGCCAGTGATATTCAAGATGACCACGTCCTACCGGTTGCCAACAGGTGTTGTGTACGACAGCGCCAGTGTTATATTCAAGATGCCACGTCCTATACTGGTTGCCAACACCGTGGTTGTGTGTACGAGGACAGCGCCAGTGTGATATTCAAGATGACCACGTCCTATACTGGTTGGCCAACACGTGGTGTGTTACAGACAGGCCAGTGTGATATTCAAGAGACACCGTTACTGGTTGAACACCATGTGTGGTTGTGTTTACGAGACAGCAGCCGTGTATATTCTAAGATGACCACGTCCTATACTGGTTGCCAACACCGTGTGGTTGTGTGTACGAGACAGCGGCCAGTGTGATATTCAAGATGACCACGTCCTATACTGGTTGCCAACACCGTGTGGTTGTGTGTACGAGACAGCGGCCAGTGTGATATTCAAGATGACCACGTCCAATACTGGTTGCCAACACCGTGTGGTTGTGTGTACGAGACAGCAGCCAGTGTGATATTCAAGATGACCACGTCCAATACTGGTTGCCAACACCGTGTGGTTGTGTGTACGAGACAGCAGCCAGTGTGATATTCAAGATGACCACGTCCTATACTGGTTGCCAACACCGTGTGGTTGTGTGTACGAGACAGCAGCCAGTGTGATATTCAAGATGACCACGTCCAATACCGGTTGCCAACACCGTGGTTGTGTGTACGAGACAGCAGAGTGTGATATCAAGATGACCACGTCCTATACTGGTTGCCAACACGTGTGGTGTGTTTACGAGACAGCAGCCAGTGTTATATTCAAGATGACCACGTCCTACTGGTTGCCAACACGTGTGGTTGTGTGTACGAGACAGCGCCAGTGTGATATTCAAGATGACCACGTCCTATGGTTGCCAACACTGTGGGTTGTGTGTACGGACAGCAGCCTGTGATATTCAAGATGACCACTTCCTATACTGGTTATACTTGGTGCCAACATCGGTGTGGTTGTGTACGAGACCAGCGCCACGCCTATTACTGTGATATCATTAAGATGACCACGTCCTATACTGGTTGCCACACCGTGTGGTTGTGTTTACGAGACAGCGCCAGCCTGTGATATTCAAGATGACACGTCCTCTATACTGATTGCACCACGTGTGGAGTGTGTGTACGAGACAGCGGCCAGTGTGATATTCAAGATGACCACGTCCTTATAGGTTGCCAACACGTTGTGTGTACGAGACAGCGCCATGTATTCAAGATACGCCGTCCATACTGTTGCCACCACCGTGTGTGTGTTTACGAGACGCAGCGGCCAGTGTGATACCGAGTCCTTACGACCGAGCGGCCATGTGTATCAAGATGACCACGTCCTATACTGGTTGCCAATCCGGTTCTGTAGCGCCTTGTGTGTACGAGACAGCTTGCCAGTGTGATATTGATGAGGACCTGTGACCAGTCATATTGACAGTTGTTCACGTCTCACCTGCAGGTGGCAGCGAGAGGACTACTCTACCTGTCAATATTAATTAGTACCGCGCAGAATACAGCAGAATACGTTACTACCATTGATCTATATTTCCCCACAGAAACAGACAAACCAGCAGCGGGAGATTGCGTCCACGTATATGTATGTAGTATAGAGGCCAGAATGACAAGAACCAATCTGTGCGACCTTCCTCCCCACCATGGCAGCATGGCAGCAATGCTGGGGCATCAACCCTTAGAATGTGGGAACCGAAAATAGTCGTCTGGTGTTAATTCATATTTTGTCTTTTCTCTCAGTAAAAACATGGTTTGGCAGCATTTTAGAAACATTTCCATTGGAAATGATATGGAAATGATTCTAAAGTGCTGCCAAACCAAGTTTTTGATGAGAAAAATGGAAAATAAAAAATATTCAGCAGACGACACAATTTAATTCAGCATTAATTCAACAACCTACAACAACAACAACCTGCGAATGGACGATTCGATATATATCCGTTTCGGATCAATGCAAAAATTCAAAACCTTAACGCTCGGGTAAATGACCTATATTTTCTGTTTTCTTGCTCCGATGTGCTTCATATTTCATGTATGCGTTCTTCCTAGGGTCCTCTACCGCCCTGCCACAAATCCACGCTCGTGCCACCCCCACTGATATTCGTTTCAACTATATCGCCGCTTCGTTGTCTTCTGACAACTCTTGTATTTAATTATACCAGATACGGTATTAATATTTACGCATTACGCAACCCATTCACAGTGATCAACATTCAACAGTATGTGAATATGAAACTGAGTTGCTATGTAGAATATAAAGAAACTTGCTGAACCGACGTTAACCGACAAACTCTTGGTCCGAGACGATGCCGGTTAACACAAGTTTCACTCTATCACAATCACTGGCCTTTTTGTTTTTTACCGACCACAAACCGACCCAACCATGAGCCTTAAAAAGGTGAACCGACCCAAACATGTGCCTTAAAAAGGTGATTTTTATGGTGTTCGGACCGTCCGTCTGTCCGTCACACGTTCGGTTAAACACTTCGTAACAGTTTCTCAAACCGGCCATATCTTCTACATAAGTTGCTCAAGTTCTTCAACACATCATTCATTGGTATGTGTGCTACACCTGCCTTGTCATACTTTATATTACCTTGACCTTTTGACCTTCACAGGGCTGCTGAAAGGACTTAGCAATTTCGGTTAACCAGTTTGTCACAGTTTCTCAAACTGGCCCTAGCATCTACATAAGTTGCTTAACTGCTTCAATATGTCCATACTTCATTCATTTGCATGTATGCTACACCTGCCTTGCCATACTACATATGACCTTCACCCTTTGACTTAACACTTTTGGTTCACCCGTTTACAAGTCACAGTTTCTTCAATATGCCGCCGGTGGCATCCGCGTTTTCTCAAGTGTATCATTTTGTTTACAAGACTTCACCTAAATGTCAAAGGTTACTGTGTCAAAGTAGTTCTAAAGCATTATTGACACACATATTCATACGCAGTGATTGGGTCGTATTGACTGGATATCAAAAATGTTTCACGGCACCGTGTTTCACGGCACATAGGCACTGTGTTGACGGGATAAATGTTAATGTTATGCTCCATATTGTTCAATGGAAGAAGAACATGTCCATGCTTTCATTCGTGCTCGCACAATGGGTTATTATCAGTAAAACTAGAAATGGACGCTTGTCGACAAGCGCATGTGTATCCCCCTCCCCAGATACACAAGTAGTTTGAAAAAAGGGTGATCGAGTTATGCTCCGGAGACAAAATCGGTGACGGACAAAGGGAGATAACTAAACAATTAGTGATGCAAGAGTTGTCATTCTTGCGCGACACACCTTTAGGATCTATGCATGTGTGAAGCTACTGGAGCGCAGAATTATTTGTTAATAGTCCTATATTTATGTACATATATCTGCACAGGTGCACATAATGCCACAATATTTTCAACACAATTGACGGAAATGTAATATAGAATGTAAATAAAAAAAATAATGCTCGCTACTGGAGCCGAGAATTTTTTTAAATATTATAGTCCTATATTTATCTACATATATCTGCACAGGTCCACATACTGCCACAATATTGTCAACACAGTTTACGGAAATGTAATAATGTACCTGTATAAATTACCTGTAATAAGTTAGTGGTCAGTTAAAAAATTGAAAAAGAATGTAAAAAAAAAAATGGAAAAAAAAATTAAATTAAAAAAAAGAAAAAGAATAATGCTCCCTACTGGAGCCCATGAAGTTTTTTAATAGTCCTATATTTATCTACATATCATATATACACAGGTCCACATATTCCCACAATATTTTCAACACAGTTTAAGGAAATGTAATATAATCATTTACCTGTATACATTACCTGTAAGTTGTCAGTGGTCAGTTGCACATGCTAGCACATGCACAGTTGAATAGTCTGTATATAGCACTTACCACCTTATGCTACTAGACAAAAATTGAAAAATAATTTGAAAAAAAAAATGAAAAAAAAAAATGGAAATAAAAAGTTTAAAAATAATAATGCTTGCTACTGGAGCACAGAATTTTTTTTTAATAGTCCTATATTTATCTACATATATCTGCACAGGTCCACATAATGCCACAATATTTTCAACACAGTTTACGGAAATGTAATATAATCTTTTACCTGTATAAATTACCTGTAAGTGGTCAGTGGTCAGTTGCACATGCTAGCACAAGCACAGGTGAATAGTCTGTATATAGCACTTACGACCTTATGTTACTAGACAAAAATTGAAAAATAATTTGAAGAAAAAAAATGAAAAAAAAATTGAAAAAAAAAAAAATGAAAAAAAAAAAAAAAAAAAAAAAATGAAAAAAAAAAGAAAAAATAAAAGAAAAAAAAATGAAAAAAAAAAAAAAAAAAAGAAAAAAAAAAAAAAAAATATAATAATGCTTGCACCAGACCAGATTTTTGTTTAATAGTCCTATATTTATCTACGTCTATCTGCACAAGTCCACATAATGCCACAATATTTTCAACACAGGACCCAATGTAGTAATTTACCTGTATAAATAGAAATGGACGCTTGTCGACAAGCGCATGTGTATCCCCCTCCCCAGATACACAAGTAGTTTGAAAAAAGGGTGTTCGAGTTATGCTCCGGAGACAAAATCAGTGACGGAAAAACAAAAACAAAGGGAGATAACTAAAGAATTAGTGATGCAAGAGTTGTCATTCTTGCGGGACACAACCATTTAGGGTCGTGGTCTATGCATGTGTGAAGTTTCATGAAAATATTCCAAAGGGTGTTCGAGTTATGCTCCAGACACGAAATCAGTGCACGAAAACAACAAAGGGAGATAACTAAGAAATTAACGACGCAAGAGTTGTCATTCTTACGTGCGACACACCTTTGGGTGTCCTTCTATGCATGTGTGAAGTTTAATAAACTAGAAAATGTGTTCATAGAACACGGATGTCCCACATATCGCTTTGATAATAAATGAGGCCAAATTGCAAGTCAAAATTTTCTTTTACCTGAGCGTTAAAGTTTTTGAAGCACCAAGTATGTGACCTTCACCCTGGGCTTGGCGGGGGCAGGACAAACGTGGATTTGGCACAGGGCGGTAGAGGACCATTAGAGCAATGCATATATGAAATATGAAGCTGATCCGTGAAAGAAAACAGAAATTATAAGATATTTACCTGAGCGTTAAAGTTTTTGAAGCACTAAGTATATGATGTTAACCCTGGGCGGGGGGGGGGCGGGACGAACGTGGATTTGGCACAGGGCGGTAGAGGACCATTAGAGCAACGCATATATGAAATATGAAGTTGATCCGTGAATGGAAAGAAAAATTATAAGATATTTACCTGAGCATTAAAGTTTTTGAAGCACCAACGTATGTGACTTGACCCTGGGATTGGCGGGGGCAGGACGAACGTGGATTTGGCACAGGGCGGTAGAGGACCATTAGAGCAATGCGTATATGAAATAGAAGATGATCCATGAAAGAAAACAGGAAATTATAAGATATTTACCTGAGCGTTAAAGTTTTTGAAGCACTAAGTATGTGACCTTGACCCTGGGCTTGGCGGGGGCAGGACGAACGTGGATTTGGCACAGGGCGGTAGAACGACCATTAGAGCAACGCGTATATGAATATGAAGTTGATCCGTGAATGGAAATAAAAATTATAAGATATTTACCTGAGCGTTAAAGTTTTTGAAGCACCAAGTATGTGACCTTGACCCTGGGATTGGTGGGGCAGGACGAACGTGGATTTGGCACAGGGCGGTAGAGGACCATTAGAGCAATGCGTATATGAAATATGAAGATGATCCATGATCCATGAAAGAAAACAGAAAGTATAAGATATTTACCCAAGCGTTAATGTTTTTGAAGCACTAAGTATGTGACCTTGACCCTGGCTTGACGGGGGCAGAACGAACGTGGATTTGGCACAGGGCGGTAGAGGACCATTAGAGCAATGCGTATGCGTGTTCGAGTTATGCTTTGGATACAAAATCAGAGCACGAAACAACAAAGGGAGATAAGTAAACAAGAATTCCGCGGAATCAGATGCCTCGCCTTGTCCCGCCTTGTCCCGCCTTGTCCCGCCTTGACCTCGAGCCTGGGCCCGAAAGCAATTTTCACTGACCCGAACATATTATACAATTATTGACTAGTGAACCATAGAATATCAGATTATATTACTATGGCTCACTAGTCAATAATTGTTTTATTATATGATAAATAGTCTGTATATAGCACTTACGACCTTATGCTACTAGACAAAAATTGAAAAAGAATTTGAAGAAAAAAAATGAAAAAAAAAATGGAAAAAAAGTTTAAAAATTAAAATAATAATGCTTGCTACTGGAGCCAGATTTTTTTTTAATAGTCCTATATTTATACATATACTGCACAGGTCCACATAATGCCACAATATTTTCAACACAGTTTACGGAAATGTAATATAATCATTTACCTGTATAAATTACCTGTAAGTGGTCAGTGGTCAGTTGCACATGCTAGCACATGTACAGGTGAATAGTCTGTATATAGCACTTACGACCATTCTGCTACTGGACAAAAATTGAAAAAATAATTTGAAAAAAAAAGTGAAAAAAAAAAAAATAAATGGAAAAAAAAAAAAAGTTTAAAAATAATAATGCTGCTACTGGAAGCCCAGATTTTTTTTCCAGTCAATTTGAAAATAATTTGAAAAAAAAAAAATGAAAAAAAAAAATGGAAATAAAAAGTTTAAAAATAATAATGCTTGCTACTGGAGCACAGAATTTTTTTTTAATAGTCCTATATTTATCTACATATATCTGCACAGGTCCACATAATGCCACAATATTTTCAACACAGTTTACGGAAATGTAATATAATCTTTTACCTGTATAAATTACCTGTAAGTGGTCAGTGGTCAGTTGCACATGCTAGCACAAGCACAGGTGAATAGTCTGTATATAGCACTTACGACCTTATGTTACTAGACAAAAATTGAAAAATAATTTGAAGAAAAAAAAATGAAAAAAAAAAATGAAAAAAAAAAAAATGAAAAAAAAAAAAAAAAAAAAAAAAAAAAAAGAAAAAAAAATGAAAAAAAAAAGAAAAAATAAAAGAAAAAAAAATGAAAAAAAAATAAATAAATAAATAATAATAATGCTTGCACCAGACCAGATTTTTGTTTAATAGTCCTATATTTATCTACGTCTATCTGCACAAGTCCACATAATGCCACAATATTTTCAACACAGGACCCAATGTAGTAATTTACCTGTATAAACTAGAAATGGACGCTTGTCGACAAGCGCATGTGTATCCCCCTCCCCAGATACACAAGTAGTTTGAAAAAAGGGTGTTCGAGTTATGCTCCGGAGACAAAATCAGTGACGGAAAAACAAAGGGAGATAACTAAAGAATTAGTGATGCAAGAGTTGTCATTCTTGCGGGACACACCTTTAGGGTCGTGGTCTATGCATGTGTGAAGTTTCATGAAAATATTCCAAAGGGTGTTCGAGTTATGCTCCAGACACGAAATCAGTGCACGAAACAACAAAGGGAGATAACTAAGAATTAACGACGCAAGAGTTGTCATTCTTACGTGCGACACACCTTTGGGTCGTCTTCTATGCATGTGTGAAGTTTAATAAACTAGAAAATGTGTTCATAGAACACGGATGTCCCACATATCGCTTTGATAATAAATGAGGCCAAATTGCAAGTCAAAATTTTCTTTTACCTGAGTGTTAAAGTTTTTGATTTTTTTGAAGCACCAAGTATGTGACCTTCACCCTGGGCTTGGCGGGGGCAGGACAAACGTGGATTTGGCACAGGGCGGTAGAGGACCATTAGAGCAATGCATATATGAAATATGAAGCTGATCCGTGAAAGAAAACAGAAATTATAAGATATTTACCTGAGCGTTAAAGTTTTTGAAGCACTAAGTATATGATGTTAACCCTGGGCTTGGCGGGGCGGGACGAACGTGGATTTGGCACAGGGCTGGTAGAGGACCATTAGAGCAACGCATATATGAAATATGAAGTTGATCCGTGAATGGAAAGAAAAATTATAAGATATTTACCTGAGCATTAAAGTTTTTGAAGCACCAAGTATGTGACCTTGACCCTGGGATTGGCGGGGGCAGGACGAACGTGGATTTGGCACAGGGCGGTAGAGGACCATTAGAGCAATGCGTATATGAAATATGAAGATGATCCATGAAAGAAAACAGAAATTATAAGATATTTACCTGAGCGTTAAAGTTTTTGAAGCACTAAGTATGTGACCTTGACCCTGGGCTGGGCTTGGCGGGGGCAGGACGAAACGTGGATTTGGCACAGGGCGGTAGACGACCATTAGAGCAACGCGTATATGAAATATGAAGTTGATCCGTGAATGGAAATAAAAATTATAAGATATTTACTGAGCGTTAAAGTTTTGAAGCACCAAGTATGTGACCTTGACCCTGGGATTGGTGGGGCAGGACGAACGTGGATTTGGCACAGGGCGGTAGAGGACCATTAGAGCAATGTGTATATGAAATATGAAGATGATCCATGATCCATGAAAGAAAACAGAAAGTATAAGATATTTACCCAAGCGTTAATGTTTTTGAAGCACTAAGTATGTGACCTTGACCCTGGGCTTGACGGGGGCAGAACGAACGTGGATTTGGCACAGGGCGGTAGAGGACCATTAGAGCAATGCGTATATGCGTGTTCGAGTTATGCTTTGGATACAAAATCAGAGCACGAAACAACAAAGGGAGATAAGTAAACAAGAATTCCGCGGAATCAGATGCCTCGCCTTGTCCCGCCTTGTCCCGCCTTGTCCCGCCTTGACCTCGAGCCTGGGCCCGAAAGCAATTTTCACTGACCCGAACATATTATACAATTATTGACTAGTGAACCATAGAATATCAGATTATATTCTATGGCTCACTAGTCAATAATTGTTTTATTATATGATAATAGTCTGTATATAGCACTTACGACCTTATGCTACTAGACAAAAATTGAAAAAGAATTTGAAGAAAAAAAATGAAAAAAAAAAATGGAAAAAAAGTTTAAAAATTAAAAATAATAATGCTTGCTACTGGAGCCCAGAATTTTTTTTAATAGTCCTATATTTATCTACATATATCTGCACAGGTCCACATAATGCCACAATATTTTCAACACAGTTTACGGAAATGTAATATAATCATTTACCTGTATAAATTACCTGTAAGTGGTCAGTGGTCAGTTGCACATGCTAGCACATGTACAGGTGAATAGTCTGTATATAGCACTTACGACCTTCTGCTACTGGACAAAAATTGAAAAATAATTTGAAAAAAAAAGTGAAAAAAAATAAATGGAAAAAAAAAGTTTAAAAATAATAATGCTTGCTACTGGAGCCCAGATTTTTTTTCCAGTCAAATTGAAAAATAATTTGAAAAAAAAAATGAAAAAAAAAAATGGAAATAAAAAGTTTAAAAATAATAATGCTTGCTACTGGAGCACAGAATTTTTTTTTAATAGTCCTATATTTATCTACATATATCTGCACAGGTCCACATAATGCCACAATATTTTCAACACAGTTTACGGAAATGTAATATAATCTTTTACCTGTATAAATTACCTGTAAGTGGTCAGTGGTCAGTTGCACATGCTAGCACAAGCACAGGTGAATAGTCTGTATATAGCACTTACGACCTTATGTTACTAGACAAAAATTGAAAAATAATTTGAAGAAAAAAAATGAAAAAAAAAAAATGAAAAAAAAAAAAAAATGAAAAAAAAAAAATGAAAAAAAAAAAAAAAAAAAAAAAAAATGAAAAAAAAAGAAAAAAAAAAAAGAAAAGAAAAAAAAATGAAAAAAAAATAATAAATAAATAATAATAATGCTTGCACCAGACCAGATTTTTGTTTAATAGTCCTATATTTACTACGTCTATCTGCACAGTCCACATAATGCCACAATATTTTCAACACAGGACCCAATGTAGTAATTTACCTGTATAAACTAGAAATGGACGCTTGTCGACAAGCGCATGTGTATCCCCCTCCCCAGATACACAAGTAGTTTGAAAAAAGGGTGTTCGAGTTATGCTCCGGAGACAAAATCAGTGACGGAAAAACAAAGGGAGATAACTAAAGAATTAGTGATGCAAGAGTTGTCATTCTTGCGGGACACACCTTTAGGGTCGTGGTCTATGCATGTGTGAAGTTTCATGAAAATATTCCAAAGGGTGTTCGAGTTATGCTCCAGACACGAAATCAGTGCACGAAACAACAAAGGGAGATAACTAAGAAATTAACGACGCAAGAGTTGTCATTCTTACGTGCGACACACCTTTGGGTCGTCTTCTATGCATGTGTGAAGTTTAATAAACTAGAAAATGTGTTCATAGAACACGGATGTCCCACATATCGCTTTGATAATAAATGAGGCCAAATTGCAAGTCAAAATTTTCTTTTACCTGAGTGTTAAAGTTTTTTGAAGCACCAAGTATGTGACCTTCACCCTGGGCTTGGCGGGGGCAGGACAAACGTGGATTTGGCACAGGGCGGTAGAGGACCATTAGAGCAATGCATATATGAAATATGAACTGATCCGTGAAAGAAAACAGAAATTATAAGATATTTACTGAGCGTTAAAGTTTTTGTGAAGCACTAAGTATATGATGTTAACCCTGGGCTTGGCGGGGGCGGGACGAACGTGGATTTGGCACAGGGCGGTAGAGGACCATTAGAGCAACGCATATATGAAATATGAAGTTGATCCGTGAATGGAAAGAAAAATTATAAGATATTTACCTGAGCATTAAAGTTTTTGAAGCACCAAGTATGTGACCTTGACCCTGGGATTGGCGGGGGCAGACGAACGTGGATTTGGCACAGGGCGGTAGAGACCATTAGAGCAATGCGTATATGAAATATGAAGATGATCCATGAAAGAAAACAGAAATTATAAGATATTTACCTGAGCGTTAAAGTTTTTGAAGCACTAAGTATGTGACCTTGACCCTGGGCTTGGCGGGGGCAGGACGAACGTGGATTTGGCACAGGGCGGTAGACGACCATTAGAGCAACGCGTATATGAAATATGAAGTTGATCCGTGAATGGAAATAAAAATTATAAGATATTTACCTGAGCGTTAAACGTTTTTGAAGCACCAAGTATGTGACCTTGACCCTGGGATTGGTGGGGCAGGACGACGTGGATTTGGCACAGGGCGGTAGAGGACCATTAGAGCAATGTGTATATGAAATATGAAGATGATCCATGATCCATGAAAGAAAACAGAAAGTATAAGATATTTACCCAAGCGTTAATGTTTTTGAAGCACTAAGTATGTGACCTTGACCCTGGGCTTGACGGGGGCAGAACGAACGTGGATTTGGCACAGGGCGGTAGAGGACCATTAGAGCAATGCGTATATGCGTGTTCGAGTTATGCTTTGGATACAAAATCAGAGCACGAAACAACAAAGGGAGATAAGTAAACAAGAATTCCGCGGAATCAGATGCCTCGCCTTGTCCCGCCTTGTCCCGCCTTGTCCCGCCTTGACCTCGAGCCTGGGCCCGAAAGCAATTTTCACTGACCCGAACATATTATACAATTATTGACTAGTGAACCATAGAATATCAGATTATATTCTATGGCTCACTAGTCAATAATTGTTTTATTATATGATAATAGTCTGTATATAGCACTTACGACCTTATGCTACTAGACAAAAATTGAAAAAGAATTTAATTTGAATGAAAAAAAATGAAAAAAAAAAATGGAAAAAAAGTTTAAAAATTAAAAATAATAATGCTTGCTACTGGAGCCCAGAATTTTTTTTAATAGTCCTATATTTATCTACATATATCTGCACAGGTCCACATAATGCCACAATATTTTCAACACAGTTTACGGAAATGTAATATAATCATTTACCTGTATAAATTACCTGTAAGTGGTCAGTGGTCAGTTGCACATGCTAGCACATGTACAGGTGAATAGTCTGGATATAGCACTTACGACCTTCTGCTACTGGACAAAAATTGAAAAATAATTTGAAAAAAAAAGTGAAAAAAAAAAATGAAAAAAAAAAAATGGAAAAAAAAAGTTTAAAAATAATAAGCTTGCTACTGGAGCCCAGATTTTTTTTCCAGTCAAATTGAAAAATAATTGTAAAAAAAAAAAAATGAAAAAAAAAAATGGAAATAAAAAGTTTAAAAATAATAATGCTTGCTACTGAGCACAGAATTTTTTTTTTAATAGTCCTATATTTATCTACATATCTGCACAGGTCCACATAAATTGCCACAATATTTTCAACACAGTTTACGGAAATGTAATATAATCTTTTACCTGTATAAATTACCTGTAAGTGGTCAGTGGTCAGTTGCACATGCTAGCACAAGCACAGGTGAATAGTCTGTATATCACTTACGACCTTATGTTACTAGACAAAAATTGAAAAATAATTTTGAAGAAAAAAAATGAAAAAAAAAAAATGAAAAAAAAAAAAAATGAAAAAAAAAAAAAAAAAATGAAAAAAAAATGAAAAAAAAAAGAAAAAAAAAAGAAAAATAAAAGAAAAAAAAAATGAAAAAAAAAAAAAAAAATAAATAATAATAATGCTTGCACCAGACCAGATTTTTGTTTAATAGTCCCTATATTTATCGACGTCTATCTGCACAAGTCCACATAATGCCACAATATTTTCAACACAGGACCCAATGTAGTAATTTACCCTGTATAAACTAGAAATGGACGCTTTGTCGACAAGCGCATGTGTATCCCCCTCCCCAGATACACAAGTAGTTTGAAAAAAGGGTGTTCGAGTTATGCTCCGGAGACAAAATCAGTGACGGAAAAACAAAGGGAGATAACTAAAGAATTAGTGATGCAAGAGTTGTCATTCTTGCGGGACACACCTTTAGGGTCGTGGTCTATGCATGTGTGAAGTTTCATGAAAATATTCCAAAGGTATGCTCTAGACACGAAATCAGTGCACGAAACAACAAAGGGAGATAACTAAGAAATTAACGACGCAAGAGTTGTCATTCTTACGTGCGACACACCTTTGGGTCGTCTTCTATGCATGTGTGAAGTTTAATAAACTAGAAAATGTGTTCATAGAACACGGATGTCCCACATATCGCTTTGATAATAAATGAGGCCAAATTGCAAGTCAAAATTTTCTTTTACCTGAGTGTTAAAGTTTTTGAAGCACCAAGTATGTGACCTTCACCCTGGGCTTGGCGGGGGCAGGACAAACGTGGATTTGGCACAGGGCGTAGAGGACCATTAGAGCAATGCATATATGAAATATGAAGCTGATCCGTGAAAGAAAACAGAAATTATAAGATATTTACCTGAGCGTTAAAGTTTTTGAAGCACTAAGTAATATGATGTTAACCCTGGGCTTGGCGGGGGCGGGACGAACGTGGATTTGGCACAGGGCGGTAGAGGACCATTAGAGCAACGCATATATGAAATATGAAGTTGATCCGTGATGGAAAGAAAAATATAAGATAATTTACCTGAGCATTAAAGTTTTTGAAGCACCAAGTATGTGACCTTGACCCTGGGATTGGCGGGGGCAGGACGAACGTGGATTTGGCACAGGGCGGTAGAGGACCATTAGAGCAATGCGTATATGAAAATATGAAGATGATCCATGAAAGAAAACAGAAAATTATAAGATATTTACCTGAGCGTTAAAGTTTTTGAAGCACTAAGTATGTGACCTTGACCCTGGGCTTGGCGGGGCAGGACGAACGTGGATTTGGCACAGGGCGGTAGACGACCATTAGAGCAACGCGTATATGAAATATGAAGTTGATCCGTGAATGGAAATAAAAATTATAAGATATTTACCTGAGCGTTAAAGTTTTTGAAGCACCAAGTATGTGACCTTGACCCTGGATGGGGCAGGACGAACGTGGATTTGGCAAGGGCGGTAGAGGACCATTAGAGCAATGCGTATATGAAATATGAAGATGATCCATGATCCATGAAAGAAAACAGAAAGTATAAGATATTTACCCAAGCGTTAATGTTTTTTGAAGCACTAAGTATGTGACCTTGACCCTAGGGCTTGACGGGGCAGAACGAACGTGGATTTGGCACAGGACGTAGAGGACCATTAGAGCAATGCGTATATGCGTGTTCGAGTTATGCTTTGGATACAAAATCAGAGCACGAAACAACAGATAAGTAAACAAGAATTCCGCGGAATCAGATGCCTCGCCTTGTCCCGCCTTGTCCCGCCTTGTCCCGCCTTGACCTCGAGCCTGGGCCCGAAAGCAATTTTCACTGACCCGAACATATTATACAATTATTGACTAGTGAACCATAGAATATCAGATTATATTCTATGGCTCACTAGTCAATAATTGTTTTATTATATGATAATAGTCTGTATATAGCACTTACGACCTTATGCTACTAGACAAAAATTGAAAAAGAATTTGAAGAAAAAAAATGAAAAAAAAAAAATGGAAAAAAAAAAAAAAGGAAAAAAAGTTTAAAAATTAAAAATAATAATGCTTGCTACTGGAGCCCAGAATTTTTTTTAATAGTCCTATATTTATCTACATATATCTGCACAGGTCCACATAATGCCACAATATTTTCAACACAGTTTACGGAAATGTAATATAATCATTTACCTGTATAAATTACCTGTAAGTGGTCAGTGGTCAGTTGCACATGCTAGCACATGTACAGGTGAATAGTCTATATAGCACTTACGACCTTCTGCTACTGGACAAAAATTGAAAAATAATTTGTTAAAAAAAAAGTGAAAAAAAAATAAATGGAAAAAAAAAGTTTAAAAATAATAATGCTTGCTACTGGAGCCCGCCCAGATTTTTTTTTCCAGTCAAATTGAAAAATAATTTGAAAAAAAAAAATGAAAAAAAATAATGAAAAAAAAAAAAAAAAAAATGACAAAAAAAAGTTTAAAAAATAATAATGCTTGCTATTGGAGACCAGATTTTTTTTTTAATAGTCCTATTTTTATCTACATATATCTGCAGAGGTCCACATAATGCCACAATATTTTCAAACACAGTACCCAATGTAGTGATTTACCTGTATAAATTACCTGGTCGGCAAGTGGTCAAGCAGTGGTCAAGCATGGTAAGCATGTCAAGCAGTGGACATCTGCACATGCTAGCCCATGCTTAGCACATGGTTCTCCCGTTTCTATTGTTCTCTCTACAGGTAAGGTGTACAGAGCACACGAGAAAAGGTACAGAGCAGACGATAAAACAGGTCTTCATGCATATTAATTGTCCAGTTTGTAGAGTGCGCAAAACAAAAAAGGGAGATAACTGAAAAATTAGCTACGCAAGAGTTGTCATTCTTGTGCGCGACAACACCTCCGGGTCGTGGTCTATGCATGTGTGAAGTTTCATGAAAATATTCCAAAGGTTCCAAAGGGTGGTCGAGTTATGCTCCGGACAGGAAATCAGTGAGCGAAAACAAAAAAGGGAGATAACTCAAAAATTAGCTATGCAAGAGTTGTCATTCTTGTGCACGACACACCTTCGGTTCGTGGTCTAATTGAATGTGTTAAGTTTCATAAAAATATTCCAAAGGGTGGTCGAGTTATGGTCAATCAGTGCGCGAACAAAAAGGAAAAAAGGGAGATAACTCAAAAATTAGCTATGCAAGAGTTGTCATTCTTGTGCGCGACACACCTTCGGGTCGTGGTCTATGCATGTGTGAAGTTTCATGAAAATATTCGAAAGGGTGGTGGGAGTTATGCTCCGGACACGAAATCAGTGCGAGAAACAAAAAAGGGAGATAACTAAAAAATTAGCTATGCAAGAGTTGTCATTCTTGTGCGCGACACACCTTCGGTCGTGGTCTATGCATGTGTGAAGTTTCATGAAAATATTCCAAAGGGTGTTCGAGTTATGCTCCGGACAAGAAGTGTCTCGGCGGACGCGGACATGCGGACAGCGGCACGCTGTCAAATCCATAGTATCCCCCGACGTAGTCCGGGATACAATTAACTGGTCAACAGTGGTCAAGCACTGGACATCTGCACATGCTAGCCCATGCTAGCACATGGTTCTCCCAGTTTCTATTGTTCTCTCTACAGGTAAGGTGTACAGAGCACAGGAGAAAAGGTGGTTACAGAGCAGACGAGAAAACAGGTCTTCATGCATTATTGTCCAGTTGTAGATGCGCAAAACAAAAAAGGGAGATAATCTCAAAAATTAGCTACGCAAGAGTTGTCATTCTTGCGCGACACACCTCCGGGTCGTGGTCTATGCATGTGTGAAGTTTCATGAAATATTCCAAAGGGTGGTGGAGTTATGCTCCGGACACGAAATCAGTGCGAGAAACAAAAAAGGGAGATAACTCAAAAATTAGCTATGCAAGAGTTGTCATTCTTGCGCGCGACACACCTTCGGGTCGTGGTCTATGCATGTGTGAAGTTTCATGAAAATATTGCAAAGGGTGTTCGAGTTATGCTCCGGACAAGAAGTGTCTGCGGCGGACGCGGACGCGGACGTGGACGCGGCGTGCTGTCAAATCCATAGTATCCCCCGACGGAGTCCGGGGGATACAATAAACGGTATAACATCTTTTTTTTTATACCACATGCACTTCCGACAGCTATGTCAGGCAATGCAATGCACTTTTGTTCAAACATACCACCTCAAATACCAGCAGTAACATTATTGATTACTGACGTTGTCGAGGTGGATTCCCTTTATGCGGCTGTTCGTGTACGGTATTAAAAAATGGAAAATTATTTCTAATTTTAGTTTTTATTATTCATACTCACCTGAATGGTTGCAAACAGATAGGTTGGTATGAAATCGTCCTAATAATAAAAATCTGCCTACTCTAATCACTCAAATAACCCACCATAGACCATTCCGCTCTACCCACAGCCAATTGGCTAGTCCGCTATTTAAACTCCTCCTATTATTGTTAGGTATACAGCTTCAAAAGTTAATCATTTCCATATGGAAATGAAACTGCTAGTAAAATAGCCTGAAGTATACTAAGTAGGGAGAAGATAAAACCATCAAGCGGGGACGGGAGGAGGGTCTACCTTAACCATTCAGGTGAGTATGAATAATAAAAACTAAAATTAGAAATAATTTTCCATTTTTATGTCTCAAACTAACCTGAATGGTTGCAAGAATTCGTAGTGATGGTGGGAGGTATTCTCACTACTCATACTCGACCGGAATGGTAAGGCAGATTAAAAACCCTCAAAACAGACAAAAATATTTGGCCTAGGTACAAACTTGGGTGTTATTTTCCTATATAGTAATAAACATGGTCTCACCCTAGAATCATAGGGGCGCCCAAAGCGGGCCCCCCCCCCCCACCCCCCCCCCTTTTCTACGAAAGTAGAAGAGAGGTGGATAAAGACAAGCACCACCACGCTAGTCTCGTAGACTGACTCGTAGACTCCAACCTGCTATACTTGGTTAGAACGCCGGAGAATACTCAAGGTATAGCTGCTGCTACCAGACGAAGCCCTGGCGAATGTAGTCGCCCGGCACTTCACACGCAATAGCTAAACTGAGATAAACTCAAAGTCTATACATAGTCTCATGACGACACATGACTCGTACATATCGAGAACACAGTATAAAACAAAGCCCTAAGCACTAAGGTCATCCTAACAAGCAAGTGCTGAGGAGTTTAAACTGGCCCTAAAGCCAGATCAAAACCTATACCAGGGTTTGACACTAACTTTTGGCCCAGGGATTCCGCAGCATGGACATCCCTATTGTTACATAATGTTGAATGGGATTTTCTAGAAAATGCAGTGATTCCTCCTACAAAACAGGGATCCTCGGGATCTCGGGACACTGCGAGTGTCGACCACTGTATACCTATAAACCCATGTATAGTAGACAAAGAGAATAGAATCATAAACCCAAAGTGAAACACTATCCTTTGCAACAACACTGCTACAAACTAGATAGGTAGCCTCGCCCTAATTGAAACATGTACAAAACAATGCCTCCTGGGCCAGCGTGATGAACCGTAAGAACCATAGATCACCACAGATCCCCGTTCATCAACAAAAGCAAGTGAAGTTCATCGAGCGGTGAGTCACACTTACCAACCCCCAGGATTCCACTGGGACTGTAAAGACAAAAACCGAATAATCGGGTAATCAGAAAAAACTCGCAGACTATCGCGAACAGGTAGATCCAAACAGCCTCCTAAACTTGATGCTAACCCACGGCTGATAAACCCACAACTGCACCCGCTGCTCTAACGGACCCAGTTCTTAAACATCTCCCTGAGATGCCAACCCCATGTCGGTCACATGAGGAACATGGAGAGAAAAGGGGGTTACTTTCTTTCCGGAACACCACATATGTATTCCGGAACACAAATCAGTACTCACTTATATGCATAAAATAAGTTAATATAGCCTTGGCCCAAGTTTCGGCTACCATGAGCACCCGAATAACTAACACAATAACACTGATTGCAAGACGCAAAAACATCACCGCAGCTGTGACAGGACCAAATTGGGCCATGTCTCGCTGTAATCATAGATGAACAGAAGTGTTGTCCTAACTTCTTCCGATAAAACAATCCCCAAATACGTTGGCTGCACGCTTAGATCAGACATTATACGAATTACGTGATGAATAAATCAATATCTCTGAGCGCTGGAATATCCAATGGTAATCGCCTAGACGAGAATGATAACGGGTAAATAAAACAATAGGATTATTGGCAGAATTGTATTTAAACGAAATAAATTATATCCAGATATACCCGCGCCGATCAAAAATTCGTACTTATAATAGTAATCCGTACTACCGTCTATCAACGTATTTCCCGGAATAAATACGGAAAAAACGTAACAGTTGGCAGTTACGCATCTCCTGCCAGTGCAGAGAGCGATCATAGAAAGAAGTTGAGACTACATGCACCTCGTGCATTTAGGGCCAATAAACAACTCAGCTGCAGAACCACTTACTGTAGAATAAACTCAAGTAAATGGCCCTATCTATCCAACGGAAGACAAAGGATTGCGATACCTCCCGTTGGCTTAAAATTGGTAATAAAAAACTTTTATTTACGGTCGGACCGGATGTCCTAATTCTTCCGAACCTAATGCTTCATCGCATGGACTGGACAGAAAGTGTGAACCACTGTCGCTGACAGGCGTGACGGAGGGAGGCCCGAACCACAACTGATTCCAGATCATGTGAGAAGGGATAAAGTATCTGAGGGAGAAATCTCGGTCATAGGAGAAACTGCTGATGTGTAAACAGTAGTGTGCTTCTATTTAACACAATTAACATTTTGAAATACCCAATTGCTTCAGAATGATGGAGTGACAACAGCATGTTGTATATACAGTCGATACGCGTTATGTCGACATTGCTTACATCGATATACCTGCTTATGTCGATATACGCTAGTGGTCCCGGCCGAACTGCTATATAACTCATACATTACATACCTGATATATCGATATCGGAAATGTCGACATTTCGTTTATATCGATGTGGAAAACAAGTCCCGATGGTATAATACACATTATACTGTAATGTCGATATGCAATTTGAACAGCGGGCGTCGTAAAGTCTGGTCAAACTTAATTGGCACAGGTAAGTTTTTCACACATACAAAGTGATCAAAACATGCCGCCGGTAACCGTGTTACAATCGCGGAATACCGTCAAAGCCGACCACGTAAGCCGTGGTCAACCAATTAACGACAGTGTGACGTGAAATCACAAAAATACTCTTGTTAATAGCCAATTATATGCCGGACATGAATCGATCCGTAAATTGCCATAATCATTAACGGTACGCTTGTTTATAATAATTACAAATGAGTGAATTACATGCGATCTTATAAACACGAACAGTTGGTATCTCAAATCACTTCCTTAGCAATGTCCAACATGCAGTACATGGGTCCGAAGTTATACTGGAACGAGTAAATTAAAGAAAAGTCCGAATCGGTACGTGGGCGCAAAACAGTGGAAAAAATAAAACCGACGTTTGAGCCTTGCCGCAACAAAACCACAAAAGGATACCCCCATCCGGACAAGATAGCACTGGACACCAACGGATGCAGAAGCCATTCCGTCAGAACCGGAGATGACCGCAGAAAACATAACCACCTGTCCGTGCAGAACAGAATCCGCCGCTGTCAACCCCCGGAACACTGCCAAAAGCTAAAACATGTTGATGTGTCCCTGAGTTTCCTGCACTGACCACCAACACACCGATGTAGGGGCTCCAATGAACCCCCCAGCCTTCTCACGACGCGTCTGTGGACAGAAAGCGAGAAGGAGGAGGTAACACTATGGGAAATCCCTGTAGGAACCAGACCTCCACTGCCCACCATCTGATACAACGTAGGAAGATGGTGATCCTAGGCAGAGACCGATCCAAAGGATCGGGGTGCGCCTCCCCATAGCCCTAGTAAGTAATACTGGAGGTCGCAAACATAACCTTCCCCTATTCTGCACCCCGAAATTCCAGGAGTGCAGAAATTTCCTAGCTGACAGAGAACCTCTGACCAGTACCCGGAAACTAAAACAAGATGCCACGCACCCTGTCCAAAGGTACTATGATGACTGATAGATCGGTCAATAAGCTCATTCCACCTAAGAAAAATCCTGTGTGGGAACCAACTACGACTACTCTAGATCTAAAAGACACAAAACTCGGAAACAACTTAAACTTCCGAGAGCATCTGCGGAAGGGCACGTGGAAGTACGAGACCCGCAGATCTATGGAAACAAGCCAGTCTACCGGGCAAATGGCGCTCCGACCACGTCCCGAACTTCCTCTATAGCACTATACTTCAAGAGAGAGACTCTACTTAACCCTTGAAAATACCCCCGTCAGGAGAAACGACCCCATAGGAGGTAGACAAGAAGGAGCAGCAGGAGGGACCATCGGTACCGTAGCTGCCCTTCCCTTTGGCCGTTCGATCGCACAATTATCAGAGGTCAAAAGAGACGAACGAAGCAAAACTATGGCCGTTCAAGAAAAAACGAGCCGGCTATCACTGCGTCTCACCTGGACAAGAGCATGTCCATAGAAAACTCCAAAGACATGTTGACAAGAGGCTTAGCGGCACAAATCGCCGACTGAAGCACTGCGTCCAGAGACGATGAATCATACTGATTCAAACATAAATCGAAAGTTGGCATAGCCACAATCGACTTAACAGCCTACACCCATGCCTTCGTAAACGCGAACCAGGACCAGGAGCCGAAGATATCCCAAACGCTGCGGCGTCCTTGTCCAGAAACGGAGATCTCAAAAACCATACCTCATAGAGGGGCATGTAGAACTTAGACCCCAGTATGGCGATCAAAGTTTGGGCACTAGGAACCCCGCAGTGGCCAAATCCTACCTAAAGCTCCCCAATGTACGTAACAAGAAGCCCTACTGTAGGAGAGAAATGAAACCACGACAACTCCGGCAATTCCACCTACAGCCATCCGAGGAAGTACCCATATGGGAGGCTCCACTGGCAAAACCACCAGCTGTGAAAGAGCCGACAAACCCACTAAGTACTAGGACTTAGACAGGAACTCCAGAATCTTAGCCAACTGAACCATCATAACTCTATCGCGTGTCGAGTCCTGAATATAGACTGGGAATTCGAACTCATATACACTCGAATAAGGAGCAGGCCAGACAAGTACGGAGCCAAAGCACCACGGCGTCCAATACCACCTCGACCGTCTCCTCCGAGAACGGAAGAGCTAGATCTCGAGGAGCCGGATACAAAAACAAAATATGTACACCGGATACGAACCCACGAACACCCCGGTCAAAAATAGTTGCTACCACCGGTGCCCGATACCAGGTGCCTGCCCGGTGCCCGTGCCCGGTGCCCGTGCCCGGTGCCCGGTGCCCGTAACACAATACCGGCACCTCTCCTGCGAGAGTTAGGGTACGTTGTGACCGGTGTGAATGTGATAAGCACCTGCCGCAGCAAC
Organism: Conchocele bisecta; assembly: GCA_029237695.1. Classification (NCBI taxonomy): domain Eukaryota; kingdom Metazoa; phylum Mollusca; class Bivalvia; order Lucinida; family Thyasiridae; genus Conchocele; species Conchocele bisecta. The sequence goes on along the minus strand of CM055272.1, from coordinate 10,974,418 downwards.
CCTAGACTGGCAGTCATCTACCACATACGTGGAATCTGATTCAACAGAAACTGTACTGTATCGTTCCAAATAGTATATGTACTGCCGAAGCTAGTACTACATGTAGAAGCCCATACAACCGTCTCTACGACGAACAGGAGAACGAGATCTAGATGAACCTGTTCCAAAACCTGAGAATGACCTCGAGGAAAAGGAAGAACAAGATCTAAACTCCGAACCCGAAATCGAAGAGCTAACCCAATCCTGACCTACGACGAGATCAACTCCTCGACTTACGTGAACATGTAGAACGAAGACCAACCGAAGACAAGAACGTCTTCCTACCGGAAGCAGCAGGCTGTCCAGGGAGAGTCTGGTGCCCGGTGCCAGGTGTTTGACCGGTGCCCGGTAGCCTAACCGGTGCCCGGTGCCCGGTGCCCGGTGCCCGGTGCCCGGTGACATAATGCCCTGCCCGGTGCTCCGGCGCCCGGTGCCCGGTGCCCGGTGACCGTGCCCGGTGACATAACCGTGCCCGGTGCCCGGTGCCCGTGCCCGGTGACATAACCGGTGCCGGTGCGCCCGCGCCCGGCGCGGCCCAGCGCCCGCGCCCGCGCCCGGTGCCGGGCGCCTCTACTGAGAGAGGCTGGGTCAGTTTCGAACCGGGTGTTATGGTATACAAGAACCGGCCGAAGACCCTGTGATAGGTATAGCTCTATGGGAACCGGGTGATATCTGATCAGGCACCGGACCCAGCAGCCCGGTATCCCCTGTATGGATGACCGGCCTATCACTTGAGGAAAGTTTCGAAGTCAGAGAACCTGACCGAACTTTCTCAACATAACCAGATCCCCCCGATGGAGGGATCCCCTCTGACACAACCTCCGAAACCTCGGACGGTTCCACTGCTCCCAAGAGCTGAGACGCGGACACAGACTTCTTCGGACGTGAGGTATGGGTGGGACCTACGAGACCCAGCCTTGCCCCACGTCGAATCCGTCCAACGGACAGACAAATCACATGGCCTCTCTTTGCAACACCCGCAACAGGAATAGCACCTGTCCGTATGGGTATCAAAGAGAAGTCATGTGTCCACACGCAGCGCGTGATTGCGGCATGCTAACAAGTATTGTATAACAAAACCTGATAGAAGAAACGCAAAAACGCTACAAAAATTGTGTCACGGGAGCGAATCCACTATGGGACGAACCCGTTAGGGTACGAATCGCGTACACGCGAAAATACGTGACACAAAGTAAAACACCGTGAAAAACCCCAAAAAATGCAATGGAGAATAATCACGTAACACACAAGAGTGATAATAATATGTATTGCACGAAATATAATGACAAATACGGCACAATACATGGCAGAAATTCAAAATAAGCACGAAATAAAGAGAGAGACAAATATACCTGCACTCTTGATAGCGTCCTAAAATAATAGGAGGAGTTTAAATAGCGGACTAGCCAATTGGCTGTGGGTAGAGCGGAATGGTCTATGGTGGGTTATTTGAGTGATTAGAGTAGGCAGATTTTTATTATTAGGACGATTTCATAGCAACCTATCTGTTTGCAACCATTCAGGTTAGTTTGAAGACATAAAAATGAAATCACATGGGGCAAGATTGGGCGAATATGGAGGATTGAATAACGTCTCAATAGACGATATTTGATAATAGATTCATCCACTGTAACCACTCAATTGAAAAAATGTACAGATGTCATTTCAACTATCCTAAAACTCGAGAGAAATTGGGAACTCGCCTGGCCTTCTGCTACATGTTCACCATCATCGGGATCCATCTAGCCATATGTCTCCTCATATTTTTTAATCACACAATGAGTTCAACCGATCTGGCATTTCACGAAAAGTGGTCAGTCGACCAAGACATTTACTTTGGGTCACAACGTCTGACTTTTGTACGTCCATGTCTGGCCTAGCCTTTCACGCCTTCATGTCCATTGTCTATCCGACTGTATCTTTCGTATATTGTCATTCCGATGATGGACTTTCTCTCATCATCAATATCTCGTGTTTTATGTTAAAATACAATCTTTAATATAATCTCTTGTTTTTTCCGGCATATTCTCTTACACAGAGCTGTCAGTCGTTAAACTACGTCATTTCCGGTCATGATGTCAGATTTTTAAAATAGTTTGTCGCATACGAAATGTTAAATAATGTCGCTATTATTCCCCAAACTTATTTCAGACAGCAGCAAACAACAGGGAAACTGCAATCCAAAACATGACGTTACATTAATAGCAACTGCAACACGAGCTATGAACATTAATTTCATACTTTGTCTTGGCCTAATGGGAGACACTTGGCCAGGCTACGAGATATCCAAATTCGGTGGACATGCGATAAAAGATGACAAATCTATATGACTTGTCTGGGTATTTTATTAACACCCCTTGTATACGCCGTTGATAAAAACGTCGTAATTTCGACGTCATTGATCAAAAACGTCATATATATTTTTACCACGCGTCATAAAAATACTTCTGAAATGAAAAATATTTGGGATACATTGATAATTTTTGCAGCATATGGCTTTTGAAAGATGTACAATTCAGAATACGCGAAAAAGTAAAGACTGAAAATGTTGTCATTAAGCCCGGTTTTCGCACGGCGCGGCTCATATATATACATGTATATCTTTCCGCAATAATACAAATTAATGAAACACGGTTATCGCCCCTGGATATTTTACGTACGCTCAATAAATGTAAATCCAACAATTATTTACAAGAAAACATTGTTAATGTGAAATGTACAGACTATTATCATAAATTTGCACTTATATTTTAGTCGTAGGAAGTTTAGTGAAACGGCCCCCTGGTTTTTGCAGAATTATTGCACATATACATATATAGTTTGGGTGACATTATTGACCTTTCCAGTGAAATTGACCTTTTAAGTTAGCAGAGCTCCAGATAAGCTGTGTATTGGCGTATTTTACACACTCATTTTATTTTAGCAGAATACGCATTGATTATCAAAATTGGGAGTACAAAATGCTCACAGCAATGTGAAAATACACATTAATTTTCAAATTGAGTAGTGAAAACACTGTAATAAAGTTGAAAATTTACTTTAGTTGACCTGCAAACAGTGTTTGCTTTTTGCAGCTAGCTCAAATAAGTGAATTTTTAAATTTGTTTTATTTTTTATCATTTGTTCCCTATTTAATAGGGAAGAAAATCAATAGTACATTTGTAAAAGTAAAATATGCATTGAATTTGAAATATGGGGGTATAATACTCTTCAGATACAATACTTATCTGGAGCTTTTTCCAGTCGCTAAAAGTAGGTTTCAGGGACAACATCCAATATATTTTGTTTTCAAATTTGTGACGAATTTGATTCCAACCATGTTGACAGACAATATCGCGTCATATTGTCTGTCAAAACAACCAATCAAAATGCAAGAAACTCCATCTGTGGTGAGACAAAAATGCTTGAAAATTGCAGGGCTCCAGATAATGTGCATATTGGCGTATTTTACGCACTTATTTTAGCAGAATACGCATTGATTATCAAAAGTTAGAGTACAAAATACTCGCAGCAATGTGAAAATATGCATTGATTTTCAAATTAAGTAGTGAAAATACTGTAATGAAAATTTACTTAAAAACGGTGTTTGCTTTTTTGCAGCTCAAATAAGTGAATTTTTAAATTTGATTTCTATTTTATAATTTGTTCCCTATTTAATAAGGAAGAAAATCAATACATTGTAATACATTTGTAAAAGTAAAATATGCATTTAATTGGGGTCATATTACATTTAGATCTGCTCTGCAATTGTACGACTTTGCTCCATGATCTTCCAGCAACAAGGCATGTCCAACAAAGGAAACGTAGATACCAAGCAGGGCCCGTTTGCTCAAAACCTCTGTTAGCTTAACAGACTGTTAAATCCTTAGCAATGCTAGGGATTTAACAGTCTGTTAAGCTAACAGAAGCTTTGAGCAACCGGGCCCTGGATGTAGCATTATGTCTTGTAATGTATCTCCATTTTATTGGATGAACATGAGCTTTCCTGTTACAAGTATAACACCACGCTCCCATAAACTGACCTAATACCAAGTTTTGTCCACAGACAATTGTCATCGATCTGAGCATACTCCAATAACAGGATAAACAGCCGCAGCATCAGTATTATCTCCGAGACAAGGATGATGTATCTACGTCTCCTCTTCTACATAAGGCGGAAAGCAGATAGGGTTAACTGCAGCGTGAAATTTAAGTTGCCAAGAATAACGAGCTCCGACTAAATGGGGTATTGATATTGGCAACAAAACCAGGCCTGGAATGGTTGGTACAGAGGACACGGCAGACACAACACGTTGTGGTAGCCAATACATCAGGCCTTGTATGGCAATATAGTGTTAGTCAAGACTGAAGTCGCATCGAAATGTGTCACTGACAGACCGTGAACTTGTATATTGTGATTTTGCTAGTAGGCTGTGCTTGCTGGTCTGGGAATACGTTGATAGTAAGTAAATGACGTGCGTTTTCCCGTATACAGTCGATAATGTGATAACGAAGACTCCGGTCCTGGAAACATCCATCCATTAAATGTAATGAAACGCTAACTTAGTTTAACAAAATAACTTGTGAAGGATATGTCATTATTTGAAGCAAGGTTTTTTTAATTAATTGGATCACAAGGCTCAAAGACTCGAGTGGAAAGCTGATATAGCGGTCTGGACAGCCATAATGACAAAATCACTGCCGCGCAATCTGATTTCGACAGTCAGTAGAACTTTAGTTATTGCGTGAACAAGCTGTGCCCGCCCGCCCGCCCGCCCGCCGGATCATTTTTTGTGCAACAAAATCATTATTTGGTGGAATTTCATCAAATATAAATTGTTGACATCAATGTCATTGTCACCATGGTCACAGTCACCCAAATGACCCTGGGTTTATAGCCATCAATGTGAGGAAGCCATTGATGAAGTTTGGTAAGGATCCGACTAACGGATCAGGAAATGTATGTACAAAATTATTGACACAAAGGTTAAGGTCACCAAGGTGAAGGTTGAGGTCATCCAAATGACAGTTGGTATTTAGCATCAATGTGAGAAAGCTATTGATGAAATTTGGTACGGATCAGACTAACGGATCAGAAGGTATTCAACATTTGGATGTACATACACAACGGTTAAGGTCCCGAAGGTGAAGGTCTAGGTCACCAGAATGATACTGGATAACTAGCCATTGGTGTTCGGAAGCTATTGATGAATTTTGGTAAGGACACGTCCAAAATTATTGACACAATGTTTCTATTATTGAAAAAATAACTAGCATTGTAAATTGTAAACATATTTCACGCAGATGGAGTCACATAACAAATTTGTTTTGACTGGACACTACGCCATCTAACATTCAGTTCTCGCATGGTTAAATTTTGTTATTTTTGCTAATCCTACATGTACAGCGTGTGTTAAGGCATCACAATGTTTTGTTATACAGACGTGTGCAATGTTGTAAATATCTTGTAATAAAGCTCTTGAAGAGTTTCAAGCGGGTTTCTCTTTTCATCTGCAGCAAAGCGGTAGTAAGTAGTAATCATGAATCGGTGAGAGAAATTACATCACTACCCGCATGGTTTTCCAATAGATCTACAGACAGCTTATCGTGTTTTTGAAAATTCCACTTAGAAAGACAGACGTGCAATGTTGTCCTAGGGTATTAGCGGTCCGTCCTATGTAGTGGCGGGCCACCATACAGCGTGGCGCCATGACGACTCCACGCTGTGTAGTGGAAATTCTACGCTGATCGGTGGTATTATCATGACGGGAAAGTTTGTTGCACCACCGGCCACTACCGATTTTTTCGTCGCAGATGCTTGACGGCTAAGATAGATAATCAATTTTTCCATCACGGATCTGTGGCGACTAAGTTCGATAATTATTATAATGAAGGTTCTTGCAATGGACTTGAACACCTGAATGGCAATCAAAATTACATGAAAATTGACCGATTTTAACTGACGTTTGCTAATGTGGATGGCAATTAAAGTACACATGTTTTCCGCCTACATGCACATTAGCGTGTTGATTAATAAAGCATCTCAATTAGTTTTTATTTTGTACTAAGACTGGAACATATGGTCATCATTCAGAGGAAGAAACCGTAGCGGTATTGATGAAAAAAGATCTACATCACCACTCATGGGTACCGCCATTATGCAAAATCCAAACAAAAGACGTTTAACGTACATGTAAATAATCACTACATGTATTTACTATATCCACCCTGTGTAGTGGAACGGTGGGCGGACGTGATGACGATATCGATAATCACCCTTCCACTAATACTGTCCACCCTGCATCATGGAGTCCGTCACGGCGCATGGATCCACGCTAGCCAGCGTGGAAGCTCCACTACGGTTCCACTACAACAGTCCGTGACGGACCAGTGTGGAAAGGATTAAATTTCTGCGATGACGTGGTGGATTTACGCAATAGGACTACTACAGCTAAGTTCAATTTAGCATGAAATTACCTGAAGTTGATGTTTACGATATTGAAATTAGCCGACAATGCATGTTTATGACACAAGGGCGGATTCACGTAGGGGAAAGCCCGGAGCACGCCACCACTAAAATTTGGCAAGTATAGATATGTTTGCTCTAAAATGCGCCATAACGCAGCAAAATGGGGCGTAGATATCAAAAATATTCCGGAGGGCAGACCGCCGGACCCATCTAGCAGTCTCCCTTCTTGGTCAACGAACAAACGGTGCTAGTTCGAAAATATATTAAACTATTTCAATGAAGAAGTCCCGCCCCCCCCCACCACCCATCCTGAAATCCTGGATCCGCCCCTGTGACAAGTTGCGACTGTATTCATACAATTTTCATTGACATACATCTCAACTGTCTTTGTGAAAGGCATATTCGGAAGTACTATATACTATACACAGCCACTTTCAGCCACCTTTCCAACCTCTCATGAGCATTCTGACCTGGCTCTAGACCGACCCCAAATTAATTTATTCTTACAGTGGCCAGTGGTGAAAAAATTTGGAAAAATCCACTCGCCCTGCAGGAGCAGAAAGCTACACGCCCTTACCAATTTACCACTCGCCCTGCATAGTCCATAACTTGACTGCACATGTATATAATTATAACATGACCATTTCATTGAATCGATACCACCGTAAAAACCCTATATGTTTATACACTGTTTATTTTGCAAAACCCCTATTTACTATGGATTTTCCAAGACAAAAAATTAGTGTGCAAATATATAGATATTCATGATATATTATCATTTGAAATAAACTGATTTCTGATTTAGTAAGTATGTAGTGTAATTAATTGTTATAATATCATTATACACCTAGTCAAGCCTCACAAAGTCAAGAAATATTCATAAACCTATTTTCTAGACACACTGGTGTAACTTGCATAGTCTGTACTGAAATATATAGAAAATCGCCCACCCCCTTTTTACCCCTAGTTCTGCACTGTCCCGTAAGACCTTACGTTAACCAGTGTCGATGTAAAATTTTAACACAGTAGGGTTAGTGTCGGGTTAGTGATAAATTGAATTGCAATCGATATGATTTTCAACCTGAATTAGATCACAGTCTATAGTTATTGGTAACCGTCAAACACCAGTTTACTCTGTGTCTTCCAAATGTTGATATGGGATGAATTGATGCGCCTAAGCGATCACAATTTGTGAAAAGTGTGTGAAGAAGACGCATTTCAAATATGTTTTAGGGATTTAGATAAAGGAAAAAGTTACTCGCCCTGTCGGACTAGCGGACGGTAATTACCACTCGTCTGAGGATGATAAGGACTCGCCAATGCAATGAGAGCGGGCGAGTTGAATTTTACACCCCTGATCTTCATTCAGACAGTGATGCAAAATAACCATTTTGTGGGTGACAGACATACATATGGATTGACGTAAACTGTCAATGTGATTCCAGTAAACTGCAGAATTAGGAATGACTGTAAAACACAGCCAGATGCAGTAAAGGATACTTGAACTATCCACTACTGTGTATGTCGCCCTCCATGACAAAAAGCCAGATCATGCATTAACCGACAGCACCAAAGTGCTCACTATTATACAGGAATTATTAGTTTCGCCGACAACTGGAGCAAGAAACAATTTGAATTTCAGTCTTCATGTATTATTATTCTTCAATTAAAATTATAACAAATAAAAGCCTCCTTTACACCCAATTGTTTACAACAAGTTTGGAAGAGAAGTTGAATATTATTTTTTGTTGGTGTGATGGCAGCAACGAGGGCAGAATTCTGTATGAGACAACAATGAAATGAAACATAAATATAAACATTACGTTGGTTGCAAATTACAGCCACTAGAAATCAATTATCTCACACTAGCAGTGCACGTTAGTACATGTACTAATCCTTGAATGTTTCTGCATGATCACAGGAATGAAACTATAGATGGTGATAAACAGGAATATTATATATCAAGTCCATCAGACTTATGGTTGCAGAGATAATAAGTAATTTTAAAACTCGACCTCAGGCATGGGTTGTGTATGGATATGAAAATATGGATAACGATAAACAGAAGTATGAAGTTTCAAGTCAATCGGGCCTAGAGTTGCAGAAATATACATAACCAAAAACTCTTAACGCAAATTTGGTTAAATCTTTAACGCAAATATCTGAGTAATTTGACCTTGACCTTATGCAAGAATATGTTTCAAGTCAATCAGACATACATGTAGGGTTGCAGAGATGCATGTAATAGGTCCCCGAAAACAGTGCAAAACCATTTGCCCCATTTTTCAAAAGGACGTATAAAAATATGTACAATCACAAAATATTGCCGATGCAACACTGTATTACACAGAGAGATATATGGCATGCATATTGCTGTGGCGGTCACAAGGGACAAACATTTTCAATTTTCTCACTCGTCCTGCAGGACGAGTACCCCAAGAATTTCCACTCGTCCTGCTCCAAGTATCACTCATTCTGCATATAAGTTGACATTCAATGCATTTCACATGTTTTACACTGTTATCGTGATATTTTAGTGTTTCTTTCCTATAGTTTTCTTTTATGCCCTTGACAAGTGTTGAATCCTCATCAGAAACTCCGGAAATCTTCTACAAATTTTGCAGTAAAGTTCTTGATTTTCTACTTCGGCCCACTTGTAAGCGGTTAGCCATTCTTCCCTCACAAGTAGTTTTCTTTTTGTTTGATCATAGAGTTTCTGACTTAGTTTTGGTTTTCACGAAACGAGGTATCCTCTTTCCTTTCTCGATCTCCCCCGCCTTGGAAAACATTTCTTATGTCCGACATGTTTGTTAATCTTGCAGATGACGCGACACATTAATACTGTGCAACTTTCGGAATATGTCATACTCATATTGCCTATCATACGGAAACATACAAACATTATCGAATAACGAGACACCGACAATGCGGGGATTACATTTACTACGACACAACAACTCAAAATATCTAACTCGCCCCAATGAAAACTCAGTCACCAAACTATATATATGAAGTGATTTTCGGACAATAATCAGTATTTTTTTATTGAATCAAAATAAAATTCAGATCTATATAATAATAAAAAAAGATGCATTATGGTATTTATCATTGTCTCCACACACATTTATAATAAATGTAAACCTCAACGTGTTGTCAGTTATTTCGGCCAAAGACCTAATCGGTCCCAGCATCGGCATGTCCCTTAGAATAGACACAGGGCTAGTACTGTTAATTACCTCCCTTATAATTAGACAACGACATTTGCTTCAACGTAAACAAGCCTTCACAGAAAATCCGGTAATATTACTATCGTGACTATTTGAAGCACATTATGTGGCAGATGAATATTTTTTTTCGCCTAAGCTGTAAATTGTCACTTGTCTGGTCGGACGACTAAAATGGATATTCTACTCGCCCGACTGGAAATGTCACTCGTCAATACGAGCAGACGAGTGGAATTTTCGTCCCCTGGGTCACTATTTTGTTGTTTACTAAGATTCATAATATGTGTTTACCAGCATGTAACTTGGTGAAAACGAAAGCGGACTGGATTCAATTTCAAACTTTACCAGGATTTTCTGATAGTAAAGGCATATACAGTGTAAATCAAAAACTCAAATGATTGCACAGAAACAAAATCAGACGAGACATACTGACAGGGTGAAAACAATAGCGCTGTGTTGATTCACACGGTCCTATTGACCCTTACAACACTACATATCTCTACCATAATGTTTTACAACACTACAGACCTCTACCATAATGTTTTACACTACAGACCTCTACCATAATGTTTTACAACACTACAGACCTCTACATGTTTTACAACACTACAGACCTCCTACTCCCATAAGTTTTATAACACTAACACCTCTAACATGTTTTTACAACACTACAGACCTCTACAATAATGTTTTACAACACTACAGACCTCTACCATAAGTTTTTTAGCACACTACAGACCTCTTACCAAATTGTTTTTTACAACACTACAGACCTCTACAATGTCTACACTACAGACCTCTACCATAATGTTTTATAACACTACAGACCTCTACATGTTTTACAACACTACAGACCTCTACCATAATGTTTTACAACACTACAGACCTCTACCATAATGTTTTTACAACACTATTACCTTACCACTACATGTTTTTTACACACTACAGACCTCTTACCATAATGTTTTACAACACTACAGACCTTCTACCATAATGTTTTTACACACTACAGACCTTCTTACATGTTTTACAACACTACAGACCTCTACCATAATGTTTTGACAACACTACAGACCTCTACCATAATGTTTTACATAACACTACAGACCTCTACCATATGTTTTACAACACTACAGACCTCTACCATAATGTTTTACAAAACACTACAACACCTCTACATTAATGTTTTTAACACCTACAGAACCCTACCATAATGTTTTACAACACTACAGACCTCTACCATAATGTTTTACAACACTACACCACCTACCATAAAATGTTTTTAAACACTACTACACCTCTACATAATGTTTTTTATACCACTACCATAACCTTCCTAATATTTTTATAACACTACAGACCTCTACCATAATGTTTTACAACACTACAGACCTATACCATAATGTTTTATAAACAATACAGACCTCTACCATAATGTTTTTACAACACTACATACCTCTACATAATGTTTTATAACACTACATACCTCTTAACCATAAGTTTTACAACACTACAGACCTCTACCATAATGTGTTTTACAACACTACAGACCTCTACCATAATGTTTTACAACACTAAAGTACAGACCTCTACATGTTTTTTACAACACTACAGACCTCTACCATAATGTTTTATAACACTACAGACCTCTACCATAATGTTTTACAACATTACAGACCTCTACATGTTTTACAACACTACAGACCTCTACCATAATGTTTTACAACACTACAGACCTCTACCATAATGTTTTATAACACTACAGACCTCTACCATAATGTTTTACAACACTACAGACCTCTACCATAATGTTTTACAACACATAATGTTTTACAACACTACAGACCTCTACCATAATGTTTTATAACACTACAGACCTCTACCATAATGTTTTACAACACTACAGACCTCTACATGTTTTACAACACTACAGACCTCTACCATAATGTTTTACAACACTACAGACGTCTACCATAATGTTTTACAACACTACAGACCTCTACCATAATGTTTTACAACACTACAGACCACTACAGACCTCTACCATAATGTTTTACAACACTACACCATAATGTTTTACAACACTACAGACCTCTACCATAATGTTTTACAACACTACATACCTCTACCATAATGTTTTACAACACTACAGACCTCTACCATAATGTTTTACAACACTACAGACCTCTACCATAATGTTTTACAACACTACAGACCTCTACCATAATGTTTTATAACACTACAGACCTCTACCATAATGTTTTACAACACTACAGACCACTACAGACCTCTACCATAATGTTTTACAACACTACAGACCTCTACCATAATGTTTTACAACACTACAGACCACTACAGACCTCTACCATAATGTTTTATAACACTACAGACCTCTACCATAATGTTTTACAACACTACAGACCTCTACCATAATGCAGACCTCTACCATAATGTTTTACAACACTACAGACCTCTACCATAATGTTTTACAACACTACACCATAACGTTTTACAACACTACACCATAATGTTTTACAACACTACAGACCTCTACCATAATGTTTTACAACACTACAGACCTCTACCATAATGTTTTACAACACTACAGACCTCTACCATAATGTTTTATAACACTACAGACCTCTAACATAATGTTTTATAACACTACAGACCTCTACCATAATGTTTTACAACACTACAGACCTCTACCATAATGTTTTACACTACAGACCTCTACCATAATGTTTTACAACACTACAGACCTCTACCATAACGTTTTATAACACTACAGACCTCTACCATAATGTTTTACAACACTACAGACCTCTACCATAATGTTTTATAACACTACAGACCTCTACCATAATGTTTTACAACACTACAGACCTCTACCATAATGTTTTACAACACTACAGACCCAGGGCTGTACAAATTGATTTTTTAGCCACTTGTCCCAGACAAGTGACTTGACAAAAGTGACTTGCCCGGACAATATAATTTTCAGGGCAAGTAATTTTGAAAAAGTGACTTGTCCTCATAAGAATTCTTATACGAAACTGTCCCAAAACAAAAACTATTATCATAGTTGTTAAATATAATACAATTGAGCACTTGGCACATATACATATTATATTAAATATCTATAATAATAATAAACATTGTATAGTACATATTTATTCTTGTGGTCTTTTGTCACTGTGCCACCGCGGACATAACGTTGCAACAAGTGCATACTCAAAACACATTTATCGACAATAATAAAACATAAAAATCGTTTCCTAAAATAATGAGAAACGTCTCGCGTTTTCGCGATCTCGCCTTTCGCTTTTGAAATATTCTGATTAGTTTTGCTCATGCATCATGTGCATGTGCGGCGTGTTTGCAAAACGCGAGATTGAATATGATAGAATTTCGCGTTTTCGTCTCCAAAGCTCGAAAACGCGAGGTTGCCACATGTCCCTAATAGGACACGTAAACATTGTCTTAGGAGACGATTATCATGTGCTGCAAAAACATGTTTACGTTTTTATTAAGAAATAGAACACATGTGGACAAACATCTATATTTCTTGACAACAAAAACATAATTTGACAAAAAATGATACTCGTCTTAGGAGACGATTCTAATGTGCTGCCAATACACGTTTATTGAGCAAAAAAAATTTATTTCGATACGTGTTATTGGTTAGGCTACTGCATCGCATCGTCGACCTATACACAAGATCGTGAAAACGCGAGACCAAATCGCGAGGCGAAAACGTGAGATTCTATTGTATTCATTCTCGCGTTTTCGAGACCGCAATGTCGCGTTTTCGCCTCGGCCTTTTCACAATGTCACCTTCCGCTTTTGGAAATACGTTTGTTCAAGTCATTATGCAGGCCCGTGGCCTGGGGGGTCGGAGCGGTCGGTCGGACGACCCCCCCCCCCGCCCCAAGCCTCGAGGACTAATATTTTCAGAAGAAAAAAAAATCGGGTATGGAAGGTGACAGTTAGAAGCTCGGCTGTTGCAGAGAATGCAGGAAATTGCATTTCAGACCACCCGCCTATTTTCCCGGGGGGGGGGGGAGGGGGGGGGGGGGGGGGGGGGGGGGGGGGGGGGGGGGGGGGGGGGGGGGTCATGCCGCCGGACCCCCTAGATACCTCAGGCCCTTGGGCCTTCAAAACGAACCGCACCCCCCCCCCCTTCAAACAGGTCTGGCTACGGGCCTGTAATATGTGTGTGTAGAATGCATGCGTGTTGAAATTGAGTTTTGCGCATACATTACATGTACGTACGTACGTAGAATGCAATTCGAACTAGCATGCTTTATATGCATGTACGTACGTAGAACGCAAATCCAACACGCATGCTGTCTACACATGCATGGGCAAATCGTATTTCCAAAAGCGGAAGGCGAGATCGAGATCGCAAAAACGCGAGATTGTAACAAAAAAGAAATATGGCCGTACCCACCCATGCCGCCTGACCCCCTAGATACCTCAGGCCCCTTGGGCCTTCGAAACAACCCGCCCCCCTTCAAACAGGTCTGGCTACGGGCCTGTAATATGTGTGTGTAGAATGCATGCGTGTTGAAATTGAGATTTGCGCATACATTACATGTACGTACGTACGTAGAATGCAATTCGAACTAGCATGCTTTATATGCATGTACGTACGTAGAACGCAAATCCAACACGCATGCTGTCTACACATGCATGGGCAAATCGTATTTCCAAAAGCGGAAAGGCGAGATCGAGATCGCAAAAACGCGAGATTGTAACAAAAAAGAAATATGGCCGTACCCACCCATCCCCAATTAGCACATTTGCGACATATCATTTTCGGTCTAGCTGCACACCTGATGGTGTTTACAATCATCAGTCGCTAATCCAGTTTCACGTGCAAAGTGTGACTGACCTTTAGAATTCTGTGGAAACAAACATACCAAAACCACGCTATGTAGTCGCTCACGTCATCGCATAGCCGATGAATTGATAATTACGCATTAGCTTGTGGAATTTCACATTTGTTTGATTTTTTGATAAAACCAAGATTTGGCAGCACATGAGAATCGTTTCCTAAGACGATTCTCAAATGTTGTCAAAATATGTTTTTGTAAAGAAATATCAATGTATTCGGGTTTTCTTTTCACATTTGTCCGATGTCTTAATAAAACATGTTTTGGCAACACATGAGAATTGTCTCCTTAGACGATTCTAATATTTTGTAAAAAGAATTGTCACATTTGTTTGATTTCTTAGACCGTACACAATAGACAAATTCAGAAATCCACAACTTAATTTGTGTTTCTCGAGTCGGGTTTCATATGATGGCGAGGAAATACGATCGATTACACACCGTGAAAATCTTGTTGGAACGTAAATGTCAATTGTCACGTAGGCCATTTCAGTTTACCGCGCGTTACGTCAGCTGTTATTCTAAGTACGTATGGTCGCTCGTTAGGAGCATTTCTTTCCTTCGTTTATAAGGGCTTAGAACACCGACTTCCAATCTGGAGGTTGTGGGTTCAAACATCGCCTTGGGAATCAAACATACCTTCATAGTATGTCCATCCCATTCAATTTCACTTTTTTTTCTGTTTATATGCCGCGTAGAAACGATAATTTAAATTAAGAACCTTCAATTCCATTTCCACCCCGTGAAGGAACATACATTTATTTCTCTAAAGTCAGGTCTCTTGGCCTGTCGACGCAGTGAGACGAACACGTTAACATACATAAAATAAATCGATAACCATCGATCGCCGCAGAATATTTACGCTAATTCGCTAATTACTTTCAAATTCGATTAAATTAATATAATCAGGGTCGCTGTATATTGCTATATCACTTTATTGCGATACACAGGTACTGTGTAACACAGTAGCTGCGAATCGCCAGGACGCCCGCAGCGTTATCGATCGATAAAGTGGTCAGTTTTGGGATTAAGTTTATGACAGTCCAATTCCAAAAAACGGGCTTGTGGCGGGACGTTCTAACAGAAAATAGTGACTTGCCCGGGACTAAATTCCAGCATAGAGGCACTTGCCCGAGATTAAAACCGACTTGTCCCGGGCGTCGGGCGTGCCAATTTGTACAGCCCTGGACCTCTACCATAACGTTTTATAACACTACAGACCTCTACCATAATGCTTTATAACACTACAGACCTCTACCATAATGTTTTACAACACTACAGACCTCTACCATAATGTTTTACAACACTACAGACCTCTACCATAATGTTTTACAACACTACAGACCTCTACCATAATGTTTTATGTTTTACAACACTACAGACCTCTAACATAATGTTTTACAACACTACAGACCTCTACCATAATGTTTTACAACACTACAGACCTCTACCATAATGTTTTATAACACTACAGACCTCTACCATAATGTTTTACAACACTACAGACCTCTACCATAATGTTTTATAACACTACAGACCTCTACCATAATGTTTTACAACACTACAGACCTCTACCATAATGTTTTACAACACTACAGACCTCTACCATAATGTTTTACAACACTACAGACCTCTACCTAATGTTTTATGTTTTACAACACTACAGACCTCTACCATAATGTTTTACAACACTACAGACCTCTACCATAATGTTTTACAACACTACAGACCTCTACCATAATGTTTTACACTACAGACCTCTACCATAATGTTTTACAACACTACAGACCTCTACCATAATGTTTTATAACACTACAGACCTCTACCATAATGTTTTACAACACTACAGACCTCTACCATAATGTTTTACACTACAGACCTCTACCATAATGTTTTACAACACTACAGACCTCTACCATAATGTTTTATAACACTACAGACCTTTACCATAATGTTTTACAACACTACAGACCTCTACCATAATGTTTTACAACACTACACCATAATGTTTTACAACACTACACCATAATGTTTTACAACACTACAGACCTCTACCATAATGTTTTACAACACTACAGACCTCTACCATAATGTTTTATAACACTACAGACCTCTACCATAATGTTTTACAACACTACAGACCTCTACCATAATGTTTTACAACACTACAGACCTCTACCATAATGTTTTACAACACTACACCATAATGTTTTACAACACTACACCATAATGTTTTACAACACTACAGACCTCTACCATAATGTTTTACAACACTACAGACCTCTACCATAATGTTTTATAACACTACAGACCTCTACCATAATGTTTTACAACACTACAGACCTCTACCATAATGTTTTACAACACTACAGACCTCTACCATAATGTTTTACAACACTACACCATAATTTTTTACAACACTACACCATAATGTTTTACAACACTACAGACCTCTACCATAATGTTTTATAACACTACAGACCTCTACCATAATGTTTTACAACACTACAGACCTCTACCATAATGTTTTACAACACTACAGACCTCTACCATAATGTTTTATAACACTACAGACCTCTACCATAATGTTTTATAACACTACAGACCTCTACCATAATGTTTTATAACACTACAGACCTCTACCATAATGTTTTACAACACTACAGACCTCTACCATAATGTTTTACAACACTATACAGACCTCTACATGTTTTACAACACTACAGACCTCTACCATAATGTTTTATAACACTACAGACCTCTACCATAATGTTTTACAACACTACAGACCTCTACCATATTGTTGTACAACACTACAGACCTCTACCATAATGTTTTATAACACTACAGACCTCTACCATAATGTTTTACAACACTACAGACCTCTACCATAATGTTTTATAACACTACAGACCTCTACCATAATGTTTTACAACACTACAGACCTCTACCATAATGCAGACCTCTACCATAATGTTTTACAACACTATACAGACCTCTACATGTTTTACAACACTACAGACCTCTACCATAATGTTTTATAACACTACAGACCTCTACCATAATGTTTTACAACACTACAGACCTCTACATGTTTTACAACACTACAGACCTCTACCATAATGTTGTATAACACTACAGACCTCTACCATAATGTTTTACAACACTACAGACCTCTACCATAATGTTTTACAACACTACAGACCTCTACCATAATGTTTTATAACACTACAGACCTCTACCATAATGTTTTACAACACTACACCATAATGTTTTACAACACTACACCATAATGTTTTACAACACTACAGACCTCTACCATAATGTTTTATAACACTACAGACCTCTACCATAATGTTTTACAACACTACAGACCTCTACCATATAATGTTTTACAACACTACAGACCTATACCATAATGTTTTACAACACTACAGACCTCTACCATAATGTTTTATAACACTACAGACCTCTACCATAATGTTTTACAACACTACAGACCTCTACCATAATGCAGACCTCTACCATAATGTTTTACAACACTACAGACCTCTACCATAATGTTTTACAACACTACACCATAATGTTTTACAACATCTACACCATAATGTTTTACAACACTACAGACCTCTACTACCATATGTACAATTTTAACACTACAGACCTCTACCAATGTTTTATAACACTACAGACCTCTACCATAATGTTTTACAACACTACAGACCTCTACCATAATGTTTTACACTACATACCTCTACCATAATGTTTTACAACACTACAGACCTCTACCATAATGTTTTATAACACTACAGACCTCTAACATAATGTTTTATAACACTACAGACCTCTACCATAATGTTTTACAACACTACAGACCTCTACCATAATGTTTTACAACACTACAGACCTCTACCATAATGTTTTACACTACAGACCTCTACCATAATGTTTTACAACACTACAGACCTCTACCATAACGTTTTATAACACTACAGACCTCTACCATAATGTTTTACAACACTACAGACCTCTACCATAATGTTTTATAACACTACAGACCTCTACCATAATGTTTTACAACACTACAGACCTCTACCATAATGTTTTACAACACTACAGACCCAGGGCTGTACAAATTGATTTTTTAGCCACTTGTCCCGGACAAGTGACTTGACAAAAGTGACTTGCCCGGACAATATAATTTTCAGGGCAAGTAATTTTGAAAAAGTGACTTGTCCTCATAAGAATTCTTATACGAAACTGTCCCAAAACAAAAACTATTATCATAGTTGTTAAATATAATACAATTGAGCACTTGGCACATATACATATTATATTAAATATCTATAATAATAATAAACATTGTATAGTACATATTTATTCTTGTGGTCTTTTGTCACTGTGCCACCGCGGACATAACGTTGCAACAAGTGCATACTCAAAACACATTTATCGACAATAATAAAACATAAAAATCGTTTCCTAAAATAATGAGAAACGTCTCGCGTTTTCGCGATCTCGCCTTTCGCTTTTGAAATATTCTGATTAGTTTTGCTCATGCATCATGTGCATGTGCGGCGTGTTTGCAAAACGCGAGATTGAATATGATAGAATTTCGCGTTTTCGTCTCCAAAGCTCGAAAACGCGAGGTTGCCACATGTCCCTAATAGGACACGTAAACATTGTCTTAGGAGACGATTATCATGTGCTGCAAAAACATGATTTACGTTTTTTATTAAGAAATAGAACACATGTGGACAAACATCTATATTTCTTGACAACAAAAACATAATTTGACAAAAAATGATACTCGTCTTAGGAGACGATTCTAATGTGCTGCCAATACACGTTTATTGAGCAAAAAAAAATTATTTCGATACGTGTTATTGGTTAGGCTACTGCATCGCATCGTCGACCTATACACAAGATCGTGAAAACGCGAGACCAAATCGCGAGGCGAAAACGTGAGATTCTATTGTATTCATTCTCGCGTTTTCGAGACCGCAATGTCGCGTTTTCGCCTCGGCCTTTTCACAATGTCACCTTCCGCTTTTGGAAATACGTTTGTTCAAGTCATTATGCAGGCCCGTAGCCTGGAGGGTCGGAGCGGTCGGAGCGGTCAGAGCGGTACGACGACCCCCCCCCCCCCCCCCCCCCCCCCCCGCCCCAGCCTCGAGGACTAATATTTTCAGAATAAAAAAAAATCGGGTATGGAAGGTGACAGTTAGAAGCTCGGCTGTTGCAGAGAATGCAGGAAATTGCATTTCAGACCACCCGCCTATTTTCCCTGGGGGGGGTGGGGGGGGCATGCCGCCGGACCCCCTAGATACCTCAGGCCCCTTGGGCCTTCAAACGACCCGCACCCGCACACCCCCCCCCCCCCCCCCCCCCCCGCATGTGTGTTGAAATTGAGTTTTGCGCATACATTACATGTACGTACGTACGTAGAATGCAATTCGAACTAGCATGCTTTATATGCATGTACGTACGTTAGAACGCAAATCCAACACGCATGCTGTCTACACATGCATGGGCAAATCGTATTTCCAAAAGCGGAAGGCGAGATCGAGATCGCAAAAAACGCGAGATTGTAACAAAAAAGAAATATGGCCGTACCCACCCATCCCCAATTAGCACATTTGCGACATATCATTTTCGGTCTAGCTGCACACCTGATGGTGTTTACAATCATCAGTCGCTAATCCAGTTTCAGTGCAAAAGTGTGACTGACCTTTAGAATTCTGTGGAAACAAACATACCAAAACCACGCTATGTAGTCGCTCACGTCATCGCATAGCCGATGAATTGATAACTACGCATTAGCTTGTGGAATTTCACATTTGTTTGAGTTTTTTGATAAAACCAAGATTTGGCAGCACATGAGAATCGTTTCCTAAGACGATTCTCAAATGTTGTCAAAATATGTTTTTGTAAAGAAATATCAATGTATTCGGGTTTTCTTTTCACATTTGTCCGATGTCTTAATAAAACATGTTTTGGCAACACATGAGAATTGTCTCCTTAGACGATTCTAATATTTTGTAAAAAGAATTGTCACATTTGTTGATTTCTTAGACCGTACAAACAATTGACAAATTCAGAAATCCACAACTTAATTTGTGTTTCTCGAGTCGGGTTTCATATGATGGCGAGGAAATACGATCGATTACACACCGTGAAAATCTTGTTGGAACGTAAATGTCAATTGTCACGTAGGCCATTTCAGTTTACCGCGCGTTACGTCAGCTGTTATTCTAAGTACGTATGGTCGCTCGTTAGGAGCATTTCTTTCCTTCGTTTATAAGGTATGGGTTGTGACCTAGGGCTTAGAACACCGACTTCAAATCTGGAGGTTGTGGGTTCAAACATCGCCTTGGCAATCAAACATACCTTCATAGTATGTCCATCCCATTCAATTTCACTTTTTTTTCCGTTTATATGCCGCGTAGAAACGATAATTTAAATTAAGAACCTTCAATTCCATTTCCACCCCGTGAAGGAACCTACATTTATTTCTCTAAAGTCAGGTCTCTTGGCCTGTCGACGCAGTGAGACGAACACGTTAACATACATAAAATAAATCGATAACCATCGATCGCCGCAGAATATTTTCGCTAATTCGCTAATTACTTTCAAATTCGATTAAATTAATATAATCAGGGTCGCTGTATATTGCTATATCACTTTATTGCGATACACAGGTACTGTGTAACACAGTAGCTGCGAATCGCCAGGACGCCCGCAGCGTTATCGATCGATAAAGTGGTCAGTTTTAGGATTAAGTTTATGACAGTCCGATTCCAAAAAACGGGCTTGTGGCAGGACGTTCTAACAGAAAATAGTGACTTGCCCGGGACTAAATTCCAGCATAGAGGCACTTGCCCGAGATTAAAACCGACTTGTCCCGGGCGTCGGGCGTGCCAATTTGTACAGCCCTGGACCTCTACCATAACGTTTTATAACACTACAGACCTCTACCATAATGCTTTATAACACTACAGACCTCTACCATAATGTTTTACAACACTACAGACCTCTACCATAATGTTTTACAACACTACAGACCTCTACCATAATGTTTTACAACACTACAGACCTCTACCATAATGTTTTATAACACTACAGACCTCTACCATAATGTTTTTACAACACTACAGACCTCTACCATATGTTTTATAACACTACAGACCTCTACCATAATGTTTTACTTTTAACACTACAGACCTCTACCATGTTTTACAACACTACAGACCTTTTCTACCATATGTTTTACAACACTACAGACCTCTACCATAATGTTTTATGTTTTACAACACTACAGACCTCTACCATAATGTTTTACAACACTACAGACCTCTACCATAATGTTTTACAACACTACAGACCTCGACCATAATGTTTTAACACACTACAGACCTCTACCATAATGTTTTACACTACAGACCTCTACCATAATGTTTTACAACACTACAGACCTCTACCATAATGTTTTATAACACTACAGACCTCTACCATAATGTTTTACAACACTACAGACCTCTACCATAATGTTTTACAACACTACAGACCTCTACCATAATGTTTTACACTACAGACCTCTACCATAATGTTTTACAACACTACAGACCTCTACCATAATGTTTTATAACACTACAGACCTCTACCATAATGTTTTACAACACTACAGACCTCTACCATAATGTTTTACAACATTACACCATAATGTTTTACAACACTACACCATAATGTTTTACAACACTACAGACCTCTACCATAATGTTTTACAACACTAACAGACCTCACCATAATGTATAACCAAGACCTCTACCATAATGTTTTACAACACTACAGACCTCTACATAATGTTTTACATCACTACAGACCTCTACCTATAATGTTTTACAACACTACAGACTACCATAATGTTTTACAACACTACACCATAATGATACAACATACCTCTACCATAGTTTTTACACTCTACAGACTACCATAAGTTTTAACACTACAGAACACTACCATAATGTTTTATAACACTACAGACCTCTACCATAATGTTTTACAACACTACAGACCTCTACCATAATGTTTTACAACACTACAGACCTCTACCATAATGTTTTACAACACTACAGACCTCACCATAATGTTTTTTACAACACTACAGACCTCTACCATAATGTTTTACACACACTCCTATGTTTTACAACACTACACCTAATGTTTTATACACTACAGACCTCTACCATAATGTTTTAACACTAGACTACCATAGCAAGACCTCTGCCTCAACATGTTTTTTACAACACTACAGACCTCTACCATAATGTTTTACAACACTACAGACCTCTACCATAATGTTTTATAACACTACAGACCTCTACCATAATGTTTTACACTACAGACCTCTACCATAATGTTTTACAACACTACAGACCTCTACCATAATGTTTTAAAATATAACTCTACAGACCTCTACCATAATGTTTTACACACTACATGACCTCTACCATAATGATTTTTACTAACACTACAGACCTCTACCATAATGTTTTATCACTACAGACCTCTACCATAATGTTTTATAACACTACATACTCTACCTATAATGTTTTACAACACTACGACTCTACCATAATATAACACTACAGACCTCTCCATAATGTTTTACAACACTACAGACCTCTACCATAATGTTTTACAACACTACAGACCTCTACCATAATGTTTTATAACACTACAGACCTCTACCATAATGTTTTATAACACTACAGACCTCTACCATAATGTTTTACAACACTACAGACCTCTACCATAATGTTTTACAACACTATACAGACCTCTACATGTTTTACAACACTACAGACCTCTACCATAATGTTTTATAACACTACAGACCTCTACCATAATGTTTTACAACACTACAGACCTCTACCATAATGTTGTACAACACTACAGACCTCTACCATAATGTTTTATAACACTACAGACCTCTACCATAATGTTTTACAACACTACAGACCTCTACCATAATGTTTTATAACACTACAGACCTCTACCATAATGTTTTACAACACTACAGACCTCTACCATAATGCAGACCTCTACCATAATGTTTTACAACACTATACAGACCTCTACATGTTTTACAACACTACAGACCTCTACATGTTTTACAACACTACAGACCTCTACATGTTTTATAACACTACAGACCTCTACCATAATGTTTTACAACACTACAGACCTCTACCATAATGTTTTACAACACTACAGACCTCTACCATAATGTTTTATAACACTACAGACCTCTACCATAATGTTTTACAACACTACAGACCTCTACCTAATGTTAACACTACAGACCTCTACCTAATGTTTTATAACACTACAGACCTCTACATAAGTATAACACTACATACCTCTACCATAATGTTTTTAACACTACAGACCTCTACCATAATGTTTTACTACAGACCTCTACATGTTTTACCACATACAGACCTCTACCATAATGTAACACTAACACCTCTACCATAATTTTACACTCACAGACTACCATAATGTTTTACAACACATACAGACCTCTACATACAACACTAGCCTCTACCTAATGTTTTATAACACTACAGACCTCTACCATAATGTTTTACAACACTCAGACCTCTACATATAATGTTTTACAAACACTACAGACCTCTACCATAATGTTTTAAACACTACAGACCTCTACCATGTTTTTACAACACACAGACCTCTACAATGTTTTATATCACTACGAATGAACTCTACCATAATGTTTTACAACACTACAGACTACCATAATGTTTTAACACTACGACCTCTACCTAAAGTTTTATACACTACAGACCTCTACCATAATGTTTTACACATACAGACCTCTACCATAATGTTTTACAACACTACAGACCTCTACCATAATGTTTTATAACACTACGACCTCTACCATAATGTACATCTACCTACATACAGACCTCTACCATAATGTTTTACAAACACTACAGACCTCTACCATAATGTTTTTACAACAATACAGACCTCTACATGTTTTACAACACTACAGACCTCTACCATAATGTTTTATAACACTACAGACCTCTACATATGTTTTACAACACTACAGACCTACATACTGTACATAAGTTTTATAACACTACAGACCTCTACATAATGTTTTACAACACACAGACCTACTACAGACCTCTACCAATGTTTTACAACACACAGACTCTACCATAATGTATACATACAGACCTCTACCATACATGTTTTTAACACTACTGACTCTACCATATGTACTAACACTACAAACACTACCATAATGTTTTACAACACTACAGACCTCTACCATAATGTTTTACCTAACACTACAGACCTCTACATTAATGTACAACACTACAGACCTCTACCTAGTATACAGTTTTACAACACTACAGACCTCTACATAAGATTATAACACTACACTCTACTATAGACTCTACCATAATGTTTTATAATCACTACAGACCTCTACCATAATGTACCAACACTACACTACCAGTTTTTTACCTATACCATAATGTTTTACTAACTAACATACAGACCTCTACCATATGTAAACATACAGACTTTTACCATAATGTTTTTAACACTACAGACCTCTACCATTTTACAACATACAGTACTTTTACTACACCATAATGTATGACCAACACTACAGACTACCATTATGTTTTACAACATTACACCATAATGTTTTACAACACTACACCATAATGTTTTACAACACTACAGACCTCTACCATAATGTCTTTAAACAGTGCAGATCCAGATGAGCCGGCTCATACGAGCCGTCTCATCAGGATCTGCACAATTTGCAGATATTTTCATATTCCTAAAAACATTACCCCTCTCTGATCATTGTATAGTCTGAAAAAGAACATGGTTGTGTCCATTCCAGTTACTTAGTGGTGGAACTATATTCTGTAACTATATATTGTTACTTACACAATGGTCCAGTCAATTTGTCTGTCTGCCTGCCTCACAGACACGTTCTCAGTTTCGTGGGGAAATAACAGTCTGTGGTCGCGGCGGCATCATCGGTAACTGTCGTGGATGTGGTCGTTATGAACGGGCCGACCATCAGACCGGGTCGCCTCCTATACAGCAGGCACCGCTATCCTCAGGCACGCGGGTCCATGGAGCTGGTAGGGGCCTACAAAAGCAAGTTAACAGTCTTCAGACAATGCCAGGCTTATTACCGCCGCAGACCCAGAAAAGGAACCTGACAACATGTGTGACAACTTACAGACAGAGCTCCATATTGGCGTATTTTACGCACTTATTTTAGCAGAATACGCATTGATTATCAAAAGTGGGAGTACAAAATAGTCACAGTTTTCAAATTGAGTAGTGAAAATACTGTAATGAAGTTGAAAATTTACTTAGCTGAGCTGTTTGCTATGGAAGCATAGAGGGGACATGTGCCTTTTTTTATTTATCTTGTGGCCATGACTTAATATGTCGTGGCCACAAGATAATTGAAAAAAAAACGCTAAAGATCTTGTGGCCACAACATAATTAGGTGTGTTTTTTTTAATTTAACCTGTCAACACAGTGCGTATGTGCCGTGAAACACGGTGCCGTGAAATTTTGTTGATATCCAGTCAATACTATTTTTGCATTTTACAGCCATTTGTAGGTGTTAACGGGATCGCCCATCCCATTTCCTGAGCCTTGCCAGATATGTTTTCCCATTCACTGCACTAACCTACTATTCTCTATTTATATTGTGGCCACAACATAATAATGTGACCTATATAGTCCCAGGTCAAACTGTACAGTCTGATCAGAACCTACACTGTTCACTATCACATTTGTAAACAGTGCAACTCCAAATCAGGGCATACACTGTCCACTATAGTTTTTGTGACCAATCAGGGGCTGAAAATAGCACTGGTCCGAGGTCCTGGACCTGCAAATTTAAAAGCGGATCTTTGTATTTTACAAGCAACAAGTCCGATGGACCTGTGATGAAAATGAAATTGCGATCATCATTCAGTGGTGATACTAAATCTATTCCAATTATCGACTTTTAAGATCATTTATGGTGACACAGTCGAGGATTTGGTGTGATGAGTCATTTCGCATGAAACAGACAAATATTTCTACTGTTTTTCTAGCAATTATCCTCTCGGACCTTCCAAAAAAATCCTCGGACCTTTCACTTTTTCCCTTGTTAGGTCCCGGACCTACTGTTAAGAGCTGCTATTTTCAAGCCCTGCCAATGTGTGCTTTTCTTTTTATTTATAAATAAAAAAAAACACCTAATTATGTCGTGGCCAGGAGATCTTCAGGTGTGTTTTTTTATTTATAAATTAAAAAAGATAAGCTGCGTATTTGCGTAAACACCCAATTAAAATTGCCAAAAACCCAATTGAAATCAGAAGTAGCGAGTATCAAAAAGCAATTAAAAATTTGTGTGTACCTTTATCATGCTGCAGAAAACAACAAACAGACCACAAATATAGCATATTTTTCTTATTTTCAATGAAAACACATCTTGGTAATTCATTAGAATTGTCTCCAAGGTGATAATTCTAATGAAATGTCAAGACATGTTTTCATTGCAAAGCTAACTATTCAATAATTGCTGTCTGTTGAAGTGTAAACAGTAGTGTGATTTTATTTTGCCCAATTAAGATTTGGAAATACCCAATTGCTTCAGAAATGATGGAGTGACAATACTCAATTACAAACTCCTTATCTGGAGCCCTGGCAGTAGATATACACCGCACATAGGTGCATTAAACTACGAACGTCACATTTCCATTAGCAAAGTCCCAGAGTGTTATAAATAATTGCAACATGGCAAGAACATCACTTGCAACTCGCATAAATAAAATACAACACATTAAGTATGCTAATCCTAGAGTATACTCAATAATCCACGGCAATAAATGGACCACTCACTGAAATATGGACCTTACAAAATTTACATGACAAATATATCCCCTGAACCTCCTGCCTGTGCAGTCAAATGTGACTGGAGAAATGGGGATTATTGGTTTTGCGACCAGCGTAGATCCAGATCAGCCTATGGATTCTGATCTGGATATACACTGGTCACAAAAACAATGTTTATTGGATGTTAAAGGTACCTGCCCACTCAGTAGGCACAAACTGTTCTTTATAGGAATTAAATAAGTGTATAATTGTGTCACTTTTCCACCAGTTCTAAAAATTACGAGTGCCTGTTCTACAGATATAATCATTTAGTAATATGTATTTTACTGATAGTGATGTGCGGCCGTATCAGGCAAATGAGGCATGATATTATTTTTTTATATTATTATTTATGCTAATTAAATGTGTCACCTGAAAAAATACTATTTTCGACAGATTATAAAGTATGATAATTGCACATCAAAACACGGTTATTGCCCCTGATATCAGTGTGGAAATTTACATCTGATATAAAATGTATAATAATGCCAATCAATATGTGGGATAATGGTGAATGAATATTTATTTTGTCAGAAAATGTCTCAGATGGTGTCTCTGATATAAAGAACAGTTTGTGCCTACTGAATGGGCATGTACCTTTGGATATATTTTTAAAAAACAATTTTAGAAGTTCTGGACAGATTTTTAAACTTTTGTTTTCTTAACTCCTTTCTGAGTACTCTATTTCGAAGCCAATTTCAAAATGTTTTCCTATTTCTAAAAATATTTCACGGAATTTCACGAAATATTTTATTTTGTGGAAGGCGACTTTATTATTACCGTAATGAAAAGCACTTACAGTTAATAAATTTAGATGTAATATGTTTAATAGCCGACAGTAGATTGGCAGAAAAATGTGGAACAGACACACTGCAGCTCCAGCCCACCAGCTAACACCATCACATGTATATAATGATAGTCTTCACCTGGAGTGGTTATTATCTACTTATCTACCATTTGTTTTCACTTACTATATATATACATTTGACTCTTAACTATGACGAAAATGGAATATCCTTATTTTCGCTACCATCTTGGACACCATCTTGAATTTGAGGCCTTTGCCCACGGAAACCAGAATGGCATCAAGTGGTTTCATAAACTAGAGACATTCACAAACATTTTGGTATATTACAACCTATTTTCGAAGAGACAGTCCACCTAGTCCTTAACTCTTTGCATGCTGGGAAACTTGTGGGCTATAAATAATTCAAAACTAGCGGACAAAAATTCATCATATTTTCTTTTATTTCTCCTTGTAAATATCATGAATATGTCTTGGAATTTCATTAGAATTGAGTCCTCAGGACTCAATTCTAATGAAATTCCAATTCCAAGACATATTTACACAGAGAAATAAAACATATACATGTAGTCCTAATTTGTTAGGCGGATATCTTCGCAGCTAGCATGCAAAGAGTTAAATAAGCCACTTTTGAGCTCATTGTTGCTCTACTATTACCAATTATTACATACAACAGTTTTAAATACATGTACATGGCAAAAATAAAATATAAAATTTATCCCAGGTGTGTGTATTTTCTTGCATTATCAGACTCGACAAAGCCTCGTTTGCTAACATGAAAAAATATATACACTTGTGACATATATTATATACATGTACACAGTACAGTGTAACTTTTCTATTCCGGACTGCCATGGGACCGGTATATTTGGCCGGAATAGACAAGAGGCCAGAATAGACATTTGCAGAAATTCCCTGCAAAAATCATATTCACTGTATTACTTATGTCAATATTGCACTCATCCAGCATTGTGTGGCACATTATGTCTGGTTGGGATCTCTTAGGTGGCAGTGCACCAGTATTTAATTACACCATCCATGTTTCCTCCAACATAGTGTTCTCACAGCGATTTTACTTAGAATGGTTGAAATGGTTTAAAACTGCCATAATCGCCAAAATAGTTGCTCATTAATGACTTTGTTCATAGTTATTCAGACGCTACAGTCATAGTGTGAATGTCAAACAAGTGGTCAGCCATTGTGTCCCTTGTTAACTCTTTGCGTGCTAGCAGCGAAAATATCCGCCAAACGAATTAGGAGTGTACGTTTTATTTCTCTCTGTAAATATGTCTTGAAATTTCATTAGAATCGAGTCCTCTATTTTTGAACTATTTATAGCCCACAAATTTCCCAGCATGCAAAGAGTTAAGATAATTAGTATCACAATGTATCCGTGGAATGTTGTTCATACATTCACACTTCGGAACAAGTTAATTACGGGGCCCGATTAGGCAGGGAAATATCTGTGTTCAAAACACTATGGGTATATTCATTCTATATAAATAGTTACATTTGCTATAAAGGTGCAAAACTATATACATCATGGGATAATTTTTTATTTTCCAAACACTATGGGTATGTTCTATATACACACTGGGGATGTGTGTTTTGTTGCCAGCCAGACGGATGAAATGAAGCCAAAAAGCAAGATGGATATAAACCATTAGACTGCTGCTCCTAGTTGGGCCATAAATCACGAAGCTAAGCTGCTTTTAGACCATGCGTAAATTATTCAGGGACAGCCCAGAGAACATTGCCCACAGCTCAATGGATTTCCTCATAGCTGATAAATGGGCGGCCCATTGATGAACGTGACATAACGACGCATACGCCCAGCATGGCCCCAGATCAGGCTGCATATCCACACGTCTTAAGACTATTAGAAATGTTATCGCTTTTAAAGGTACTGTGTCTCAAATGAGGTCTCAGATATTCCATGCAATGCATGCATGTGTTTTTTCACAGTATGGACTGAAACTGATCTGTATCCAGTTACAAATGTACAAGGAGTCTATTCTAATATTCACTATCATTGATTGTGATAAACAGGGGAGATAATTTAGTAATGCATTTATGCTATTATTGTCCAGGAAATGTGAAACATAAAAACGTATATAAATACATTCCATTTCTAGGCACTAATTTAATTAATTGAAATAAAACAAGGGCATCTAACTCATTATACTATCCAATCGGGCTGACAGCCTTGATAATAAAACAGGGCATCATTATATAAGCTAATCCCTCGCCTGGTTAGCCATAAAACAAGGGGATATTACATAAGCTAATCCCCTCGGTGATCAATATCACTAAGCTAATCCCCTCATGGCAGCCTGGATACAACAAAGGGCAATCCAATTATCTAGCCTATCAATATTATCAACTAACCCCTATCGCTGGAGCAGCTGATATAATAAACAAGGGCTCATTATCACTAACTAATCCCCTGCTGCAGCTTGATATAAAACAAGGGCATCTTACACTAAGCTAATTCCCCTCACTGGCAGCCTTGATAATCAACAAGGGCATCATTATCACTAAGCTAATCCCCTACTGGCAGCCTTGATATAAAACAAGGGCATCTTATCACTAAGCTCCCCTCACTGGCAGCCTTGTTAATAACAAGGGCTATTATCTCTAGCTAATATCTCACTGGCAGCCTTGATAATACAACAAGGGCATCATTATCACTAAGCTAATACCCCTGGGCAGCCTTGAATTAAAAAATAAAAAAAGGGCATCTTATCACTAAGCTAATCCCCTCATGGCAGCCTTGTAATAAAAACAACATTTTATATAATCTCCTAAGGGCTATTCCCCAATGGCAGCCTGGGATAATAAACAACCCCACAGGGCCAATCATATCACTAAGCTCCCCTCACTGGAGCCTTGATAATACACAGGGATCATATCACCTAAGGGCTTATCTAAACCCCTGCAGCCATATAAAAAAACAAGGGCATCAATAATCACTAGCTATCTACTGGCGCCTTGATATACCAGGGTCATTATCACTAAGCTAATCCCCTCACTGGCAGCCTTGATAAATTAAAAACAAGGGCTCATTATCACTAAAAACTTATCCCCGTGCGCCAGCCTTGATAAAACAAGGGCTCATTATCACTAAGCTAATCCCCTCACTGCAGCCTTGATAAGGGACAACAGGGCATCATTATCATAAGCTAATCTAGTTGGGCTGATTACAACACACTAAGGGATTATCACTCAATGCAGCCTTGATAATACAACCAGGGCATCCTTATCACTAAGCTAATCACTGACAAATTATAACAAGGGCCATCATTATCCTAAGCTAATCCCCTCGCTGCACCTTGATAATAAAACAAGGGTATCATTTTATCAACTAGCCTAATCAAACTCAATCACTGAACACTGATAATACAACAAGGGCAATCACTAGTAATCCCCTCAATGGCAGCCTTGATATCAACAACATCATTATCACTAAGCTAATCCCCTCAGCAGCCTTGATATACAACAAGGGTATCATTATACTAAGCTAATCCCCTAGATTTGTTAAGGGCTTGAAATATCAAGAATATCATTATCACTAAGCTAATCCCTCTCATGGCAGCCTTATAATACAC
This sequence comes from Conchocele bisecta, assembly GCA_029237695.1. Lineage (NCBI taxonomy): Eukaryota > Metazoa > Mollusca > Bivalvia > Lucinida > Thyasiridae > Conchocele > Conchocele bisecta. The sequence goes on along the minus strand of CM055272.1, from coordinate 10,942,392 downwards.
AAGGGCTATTTATCACTAAGCTAATCCCCTCACGACAGCCTTGATAATAAAACAAGGGCACATTATCACTAGCTAATCCCCCTCACTGAATACCTGGATAATAAAACAGGGCATCATTATCACTAAGCTAATCCCTATGACAGCCTTGTAATAACAAGGGCATTTTATCACTAAGTAATCCCCTCACTGACGCCTTGTTAAAAAACAAGGGCTATTATCTAAGCTAATCCCCTCGTGACAAACCTGGTAATAAAACAGGCATCATTATCACTAAGCTAATCCCCTCACTGACAGCCTTGATAATACAAAACAAGGGCATCAATAAATCCCCTCTAGCCTAAGGGTCGCCCCTCACTGACACCTGGGATAATAAACAAGGGCATATTATCTAAGTTAATCCCCTCACGACAGCCGGGATAATAAACACTAGTATCATTATCACTAAGCTAATCCCCTCGCTGAACCTGGTATGGGGTATTTACACAAGTACCATAATCATAGCTGATCCCCCTCATGACAGCCTTGATAATAAAAACAAGGGCTCATTATACTAGTAATCCCCTCACTGCAGCCTTGATAATAACAAAGGGCATCATTATACTAGCTAATCCCCTCTGCAGAATAAAATACAAGGGCATCATTATCATAAGCAATCCCCTCTGAGCCTTGATAATACACAAAACATCATTATCACTAAGTAATCCCATCCATGACAGCCTTGATAATAAAACAAGGGATCATTATCACTAAGCTAATCCCCTCTGCAGCCTTGTTAATAAAACAAGGGATTTATCACTAAGTTAATCCCTCACTGACAGCTTGATAATAAAACAAGGGCATTACATAATAACACTGACAAAGCTGATATTATAAAAAAAAAAAGGGCATCATTATCACTAAGTAAATCCCTCACGACAGCCTTGATAATACAACAAGGGCATCATACATAAGCTAATCCCCCCCCCCCCCCCCCCCCCCCTCAAGCAGCCTTGATAATAAAACAAGGGCATCATTATCATAAGTAATCCCCGCTGACAACTGGATAATAAAACAAAAAGGGCATCATTATCATAAGCTATCCCCTACTGACGCCTTGATAATACACAAGGGCATATTATCACTAAGCTAATCCCCTCCTGACAGCCTTGATAATAAAAACGGGCTCATCACTAAGCTAAATCCCCTCACGACAGCCTTGTAATTACAACAGGGATCATTATCACTAAGCTAATCCCCTCACTGAGCCTTGATAATAAAACAAGGGCATCATTATCACTAAGTAATCATGACAGCCTTGATAATACAACAGCGCAGTTACACAAGCATCCCCCTCACTGACTGCCTTGTTACAACAAGGGCATCTTTTATCACTAGCTAATCCCCTCCGCTGGGCACTGAATCCCCTAATCAGATATATCACTAAGTAATCCCCTCATGACGCCTTGATAATAACAAGGGCATCTTATCACTAAGCTAAATCCCTCCTGACAGCTTGATAATAAAACAGGGTTTCATTATCTAAGCTCCCTACTGGCAGCCTTTGTAATAACAAGGGATCCATTATCACTAGTAATCCCTACGGCAGCCTTGATAATAAAACAAGGGTTATCATTATCACTAACAATCTCACTGCTGCCTTGAAATAAAAAAGGGGTCATTATCTCTAAAGTAATCCCCTCATGACGCCTTGATAATACAAAACATCATTATCACTAGCTAATACACTGCAGCCTGATAATAAAACAAGGGCATCATAATCACTAGCCTTTAATAATCGGGGCTCTGAACAACTGTTATAATAAAAACAAGGGCTCATTATCACTAAGCTAATCCCCTCACTGACAGCCTGATATAAACACAAGGGTATCATTGGGATCACTAAGCTAATCCCCTCACTGACAGCCTGATAATACAAGGGCATCTCACTAAGCTTAATCTGCAGCCTTGTAAGGGCTATAATCACAATAAAATCAAATCTCGCTGACAGCCTTGATAATACAACAGGGTGGGATCATTATCACTAAGCTAATCCCTCACTGACAGCCTTGATAATAAAAACAAGGGTATTATCATTTATCACTAAGCTAATCCCTCTCACTGACAGCTTGAGAATACTAAAACAAGGGCATCATTATCACTAAGCTAATCCCTCACTGACAAGCTGGATAATACACAAGGGTTATCATTATCACTAAGCTAATCCCCTCGCTGGCAGCCTTGATAATAAAACAAGGGCAATGACATCTATACTGCACTAGCTATCTCACGACAGCTTGATAATAACAAGGGCATCATTATCACTAAGCTTAATCCCTCAGCTTGTACAGCCTTGATAAATACAAAACAAGGGCATCATTATCACTAAGTATAATCCCCTCACTGACAGCCTTGATAATACATTGGGTTATCATTATCACTAAGCTAACATCCCCTGCCCCAGCCTGATAATACAACAAGCATTCAATTAATCACTAGAAGGCTAATTCCCCTCAACCTTGTCAAAAAGCAACTCGGGTTATAATAAAACAAGGGCATCATTATCACTAAGCTAATTCCCCTCGCTGGTAGCCTTGGAATAATCACAACAAGCAATCATTATCACTAATCTTATCCCGCCCACTGGGGCATGCCTTGATATAAAACAAAGGCAATCATTATCACGAAGCTAATCCCCTCACTGACAGCCTTGATATTTAATAAAACAAGGGCATCATTATCACTAAGCTAATCCAAACCTCGCAAAGTCAGCCTGGTATTATAATAACAAGGGCATCATTATCACTAAGCTAATCCCCTCGCTGACAGCCTTGATAATAAAACAAGGGCATCATTATCACTAAGCTAATCCCCTCGCTGACAGCCTGGATAATAAAACAAGGGCATCATTATCTATAAGCCTAATACCCTCACTGACAAGCTGCGATAATAAAACAAAACAAGGGCATCATTATCACTAAGCTAATCCCTCGACGGTAGCATTGATAATAAAATCAAGGGCATCGGATTATCACTAAGCTAATCCCCTCGCTGACAGCCAATGATAATAAACAACTAAGGTGGGCATCATTATCACTAAGCTAATCCCCTCGCTGGTAGCCTTGATAATAAAACAAGGGCATCGTTATCATTAAGCGAATCCCCTCGCTGGTAGCCTTGATAATAAAACAAGGGCATCGTTATCATTAAGCTAATCCCCTCGCTGGTAGCCTTGATAATAAAACGAGGGCATCGTTATCATTAAGCTAATCCCCTCGCTGGTATTCCGCAAGGGGTTAAAGAGATATTGTGAAAAAACAATAACTTTAATAACGCATTCATGTTACAAAATCGGTGAACATTACAAGTAAATAAATGACCTTGACCTTCAGAATTTGGATGTGGGGGTGTGCGTAATGAAGCATCATCCCATGACAAACATTGATGTGAAATATTATCAAAGTCTGGCAAGGGGTTAAAGAGATATTGTGAAAAAACAATAACTTTAACGCATTTCTGTTACAAAACCGGTGAACATTACAAGTAAATAAATGACCTTGACCTTCAGAATTTGGATGTGGGGGTGTGCGTAATGAAGCATCATCCCTAGACGAACATTGATGTGAAATATTATCAAAGTCCGTCAAGGGGTTAAAGAGATATTGTGAAGAAACAATAACTTTAACGCATTTGCCTTACAAAAAAAACGGACGACGCGGACGACGACGTGGACGACGACGACGGAAAAAGCGCCGACTATAGTCGCGCCTCTGCTAAAGCAGGCGCGACAAAAACAAGGGCATCGTTATCACTAAGCTAGTCCCCTCGATGATAGCCTACATAAGTCCTCAGTGACCTTGACCGTGGGCGGTCTGACATGGGTTGTATGTAAAACAAAGCACCATTCCTAGACACACATTGTGGCCAAATATTATCAAAATAGGTGAAGCGGTTATTGAAACATGAAAGGTGTTAACACACATTTCATAGTCATTTGACCTTGACATTAGTCATGGGGACACTATTAACGTTCATAATAATGAGGGAATCATGTATGCCCTCCAGTCAGGAGTTACATTTGTAACATCGTCACATCATGATAACGTCATGGCAATGTCTTATGTATTATTATTGTCATGTGAATAGTAGCTGAACATAATAAAGTGTACTTTAGAGTAATTTAACCCTTACTACGCTGGAGACGGAAAACGTCGTCTGTTGTTTTTCATGTTTGTCTTAATTTCTTAACAAAACCAGATGGCCGCGGCCCGCATGTCGAGCCCGCCAAGGCATTTGATGGTATTTTTTAAAAACTTTAACACAGATTTCGGACAGACGCACAGACACATGCACGGACACCGGACGTCATTGCGATCACTATGTCTCGCTTTCTGCAAGCAGGCTCGACAAAAACTGTTTTGACAGCACATGAAAATCGTCTCGATTCTCATGCGCTGTCAAAACAGGATTTTGTCGAGAAATATTGAAAATAAAACATTTCTGGCAGACGACAAAAAATAATTCAGCATAGTAAGGGTTAACAGCGTGTACATGTGTTTATGAGCGTGTACAACAGGGTCAGTGTTTAACACACATAAGGTGGGGAATAGAATGAAAATATACAAGATGAAGAAGCATATGACGATCCAAGTCAATCCAACTCAAGGTTACAAACACTTAAAGACCCTAAAAACTTTAACAAAACTTTAGCACAAATTACAGACATTTGGCTTTGACTGTGGGTATGGATACTGAATAGGTTGGCTACAGAATGGAAACATTAATGTTGGATAATACTGTAAGTATATGGCGTTTCATGTAAATCTGGTATTATAAAACTTTATATCCGAATGTGGGCCCGATAGAAAAGGGAGTGATTCATTTTGTCTGAGAGATGTTCACTTTGTTCAGTGAGGTCCGTTCTTGTGATGTGGTGGCCATGTCCACTTGGTCTACGAGGGTCCACTGTGCCATGTCCACTTTACGAGCTAATCCAATAATGGAAACATGAGAGACAGAGCGCAATTGTGTTCGCCAGTGTTCACAATAATCCGCGGGCTCATTGCACTGGATCACCGAGCGAAATATTGGCCCAATTTATTCTCACAAAATAGGTCAAGGAAAAAAGACATGGCCACCTCCAATTTATAACATGGTTCTGAAGATGCAAAATGACCAATAACCCGCTGAATACACAGGCAAATGGTGTTGCGGCTTTGGTCCGTACTGCTATATATCTGAACTTTGGTTCGTACTGCTATATCTGAACTTTGGTTCGTACTGCTATATATCTGAACTTTGGTTCGTACTGCTATATCTGAACTTTGGTTCGTACTGCTATATCTGAACTTTGGTCCGTACTGCTATATCTGAACTTTGGTCCGTACTGCTATATCTGAACTTTGGTTCGTACTGCTATATCTGAACTTTGGTCCGTACTGCTATATCTGAACTTTGGTCCGTATACTGCTATATACTCGAATCTGGTCCGTACTGCTATATCTGAACTTTGGTGTCGTGACTGCTATATACTGAACTTTGGTCCGTACTGCTATATCTGACTTATGATATCTGAACTTTGGTCGTACTGCTATATCTGAACTTTGGTCGTACTGCTATATCTGAACCTGTCGTACTGCTACTCTAATCTGAACTTTGGTCCGTACTGCTATATCTGAACTTTGGTCCGTACTGCTATATCTGAACTTTGGTCCGTACTGCTATATCTGAACTTTGGTCCGTACTGCTATAATATCTGAACTTTGGTCCGTACTGCTATATCTGAACTTTGGTCCGTACTGCTATATCTGAATGGCGCAGTAATACTATATAAATTTCAACGATTACCTCCTTTTAACACCATTTGCTTTCTTATTTACAGTAAGGTTTGTAGATTCTGGTTGGACAGCATATTGACGTTAGGGCATTAAACACAATATTTCATTTGTTACGATATGAGGTTGTGTCCGACCGAGGAATACCAGCTATAAATGGATATTCTTCGCATAATTATATTCCAACTATGCTATTGCAGCAAGATAACTGCTTCTCAAATGAACATGTGCACTTTCCGCCAAAATATTTACGTTAGCGTTAATAAAATCACGTAATTTGTTACGATACGAGGTCATGACCATAGCTATAAGCCTTGTTGTTCATAATACATTATATAGTAATAGCGAAGAAAGCCTGTGATTGAATACATGTATATGCCAAGTCCGGGTCTGGTGGTAGTTAGGCCTGACTATATAGTATATGGGCAAGAATTCGCTATTCTGGAGAATGCATATTTTTCTTGTCAATTCCATTTAAACACTACATACAAAGAGAAATGTTGAGATGGAACACTTTTATGACTTCAGTTATATGAATACACATATGGACTATCTAGCAGTACCAACAAATAGGTAATTGAAGTTGATTGAACAAGCTGTACAGTTCTTCAATATGTATGTATCTCACACTTTTTAGGTGAAAAAGGGGGACATTTTTAACATGTCCTAGTATGTGCAAGAATTTCATATTGATCTTGCCCTTTTCATTGCGTCGAAATAGATCATACGTTTCTGTGAGCAGTGTAACTATATTTCAGTACAAAAATTATTTGTCCATCGGAAGTATAACCATTGAAAAAAATATAACCAAAATTAGTGTGTGTATGTAACATTTTCTTGTCAAACCCTGTTAACATACGTACAATCAGTCCAGTAGCTTACAATATGGAACCTGATTAATTTCTTTACTGACATATTGAACCATCTGGCGGTGAGTCTTAAGATGCAAGTAAGATTTTTGTTTTATCTTAAAAGAAACAAAAATGGTAAAAGTGTATTTAATATTTATAATATTTATTGTCAACAAACTGTTACATACGCAGAAGTTGCTTCATATAAACATAGAAAACAACAATCAACAGCCAGGTTTATTTTACTACATTTGTTAGAAATCAGCATATTCTCACTTTTGGCACCAAAACATAGAGGGTATGGCCAGCTAGAAAAAAAATGATAGGAGGTATAGTTTTTCATGTTTTTCATGTGAAAATGTTACATACTGCTGTAAATCAGATAAAAGTGTTTTAACGGACTGGTCATGGCAATATATAAGCAAAATCAATGCATTTAACATAAAGCTGCTCCTAATAGATTTGTTACAAACCAAACATCTTTTATAATCTTATTTACAACATAAGTAAAGGAATTTCAATAATGTGTATGTAACATTGACAAAATTGACAAAATTGACAAAATTCTTACATACCTCAAATGTTGAAATAGTCTGTTCATGATAATAATTAATTTATAAAAAGTTTATAAAATAAATCCTGTCCCTGTAAGTTCATTATAAGTTGTAAATAGCTCATGTAGTGCTATTTGCTGTGTAAATAAAGGAAGGTACATGCTATGTACGTAACATTGACGAAAACATGTTACAGTACCTTAAAGATGTTGAAATGGAGTATTCAGGGTATTTTAAATGATCAAACTGTGGATTTAAACACAATTTGGTGATAATGGGATGGTTGCAAACTAAAAATTGCTCATGTAAACGTATTACTAACATAAATAAATAAACCTGAAAAATGTGCATGCAACATTTACAAGAATAACATATTGCAATCTATTTATTTATTACACATTAATCAAAACATTTTCTGTGTAAACTGTTAACAATCATCTTATCTTTATACAGTGTATTGTATTACAAGAAGAAATTCGTTGCCACATAGTAATAAGCATCCAGTCTCTAAAAAAAAGTATTGCTTGGCATATTTGTCAATGTTACACACGCGACTTCGATATACTTCTCAAGGTAAGGCATGATTTAAACTAATGCCTCTACAACAAATAACGTCCAAATAGGTTTGTTACAACCCATAAACATATAGTATAATCTCATTTCAAACAGTTTAAAATGAGCATGCAATATGTGTACATGTGTATGTAACATTTGACGAGAAAAATATATTGTAGCCATTTTTTCATCAACCAATAATCATTGCATTTTCTGGTAAAGGTGATTGTCAGTGCACAGTAAAACACGTATTTACACAACAAGGAAACTAAGATGCCATTTGAAAGCAACATAGGATCACCAAATACATATTACCTCTTTGTCAATGTTACATACACGAGATTCAGCACATTTCTATCTCTCCGTAGTCAAAGGCATGTATATTCTGCAAACATCTGCAATTGTCCAAACCCTAGTGACTTGGACTATGCCACGCTGTAGTTTTTCTAACAAAGCACAAAATCCAAAAAAAATCTCTTAAATGTCCCCCTACTAGGCCAAATACTGAATTCTGGCCCATATATGTATTACTTGTTACGTATAACCAATTAGATTGCTGAGTTTCAGCAATTCTCAGTGTGCCAATTGAATGTTATTATATGGTATTGCATGCACGTCACACTTTTCTGGAATCAAGTAATACTATTGTATGTGGTATTAAATTTGAAAATCAAGGAGGTCTAACCCGGCCTCACATGTGAGCATGTGCCATACAGTACTCACCATACTCCCCCTAGTTAACCCTTTCAACACCACAGGCCTGTAAAGTGGTATTGGCAAACGTGTAGATCCAGATGAGCTGGCTCATGATGAGCCGTCTCATCAGGATCTGCATTTTTTGCAAGTAGTTTTGATATTTTTGAGAACAAAAACACCTTTTTTTCATAAATGGACTACCGGTAGTCTGAAAATCATTTTGTGATGAATGGATTGGTTGCTAAATTAACATATCAAAATCTATTCTAGTTAATTATGGGTGAACGGGTTCAGTAGTGCTGAGAAATGAGTAGAATTATACAGAGATGCAGGGGAGACCACTCCAGTCAGACAGACAGCCTGGTTCTATCACAGTAACTGCCACTGAACACAACTACTGAATTAGCATCTGTGGCTGGAGAAATGAGGCTTATGGGATGTGTGGCTAGTGCAGCATCTGATCAAACAGAATGATCTACATTGCTTGTGAGAAGAATAACAGGTATTTCATGGATGGAATGGAGAACAGTGCAGATCCTGATCAGACTGTGCAGATAAACATGCTGATCTGGATCTACACTGGTCGCAAAACCTGGTATGCAGTATTTCTCCAGTCGCAGACACATTTACTGATAGGAAAGACAATCTTCTAACCATAATTTTGTAAATAAGTAATTGGAAACAAAAATTACTGCACGTAAAATTAATGAGGACTTAAAATAGAAATGAAGATTTTTAAAGGCACTGGGTCTCAGATATGCACAGAGCATGCTAAAAATCAGTGTGAACACTAGTTTTTCTGTAAACTATCATTACAGTGACATTGCAACCATACAAAGTCTTTTTAGTTTTCCCCTTCACCACAAGCATAGGTAGCATTCTGTCTCCTGTCGCATTGACACTGGCCAATATGCTAATATTAACCTGACTGTTTAATGTTCTACCGACAACGGCCTTTGATCCTTTCTGGCAACCACATGGATGGGTGGAAGTTGTTTTTCTGTCTTCTCACAGTTCCATATTAAACTAGGTTCCTCATTCATCCCAATTTTTCCATTAAGCTTCCAAGTGTTTCAAAATAGCGCGCCACCACCTCCCTATTCAACACCCACGTATCGATACAAATTTTTCAGATTCCGAATTGTTAGTTCAGGATAGCGAATTTTCATCCCATGCCACCATGATTTCCGAATATTCCATTCGTAAATGGTGTGGGGATATTAGCATTTTTGCACAGTTTGCCAGATTTTATTAACAAGTTTTTTTCTGGACATGCCAAATCCACTTTCTGCCAACCCTGTCACATGATTCAGAATTTTCTGTTCCACCTCTACAGGAATTGCAATTTTGCCTGAAACGCGATTTTGGGACAGAATAGTCATGTCAACAATCTATGATATAAGCCGATGATTAAACTTTTTAATTTTCGGATTTCTCGGCTATCAGCGGTAATTAGGTCAGAGGATACAACTTGAACTTCAAGTTTGTTTTACTGTTACAATACCGACATTGCTTTCAGTTTAAAAATACAGGAAATATGTCACAAATAACAGCTAAAGTGCAAATCAGATCTGATTTGCTACTCTGCAGGGGAAACCTATATATGGCGCCATAACTCTGTGTACGGACGATATGCGATATGGGAAGGGCGCACCTTTGGTTTACTGGGTACATCATTTTAAAGAATCTATTATAATGCATGGGGCTCAAGCGCTAGTTACATAGTGCTCAGTTACAAAAGGATATATCTATAACAAATGCTTCAACCCCTTACTTATTCCTAATTGTGGTGACACTGATTAGTCAAATCGGCCCCTGGTGAAAACGGCATCTAGTCAAAACGGCCTGATTTGGTTAAAACGACCCTCCTAAATTGGTCAAAACTCGTCCAAAATAAATGGTCAAAACGGCCCCTATTTGGACAAAACGGCCTCTATTTGGTTTATAAATAACAATAATTAAAACAAGAGTTGTCAGAAGACAACGAAGCTCGCCTGTTGGCAGCATTCACTCATACTTGGCAGTTGTATAAAAAACATGAATATTATATAACTTGACCTTGGGTTAAGGGGTGTGCAGTGGACCTTGACATTGGGGTCAGTGGTGGAAGGTGGGTCGTGGATTTGCTATAGCATGATATAGCATATTAAGATGAATGCATGTATGAAATATCAATGCCCTCACTGAAAACAGAAGTTATACAAAATTTAACCCAACGTTAAGTTTATGAATGCACTAAGTTGGTGATTTTCTACAGCATGATAGATATTCACGTGAGGAACGCATGTATGAATGTGCTAAGTTAGTGACCTTGACCTTGGGGAAAGGGGGTCATGGATTTGCTATAGCACGATAGAGTATGTCAAGGCGTTCCCTGTAAAGAAACAGAAGTTATAAAAAGACATTTACTCCAACGTTAAGTTTTTTATGTTGATCTTGGGGAAAGGGGTGGGGGGCGGATTATGGATTTGCTGTAGCACAATAGAGGATCATCATATGTATGAAATATCAAAGCGTTCCCTGTAACGAAACAGAAGCTACACAATAGTTACCCCAACGTTAAATTTATGAACATGCTAGGTTTGTGACCTTGACCTTGGGGTAAAGGTTGGGTGGTGGGTTGTGGATTTGCTACAGCATGATAGAGGGTCATCTGAGGAATGTATGTATGAAATATCAAAGCGTTCCATGAAAGGAAACAGATGTTATAAGACATTTACCCCAACGTTAAGTTTATGAATGTGCTAAGTTTGTGACCTTGACCTTGGGGTAAGGCGTGGGCGGTGGGTCATAGATTTGCTATAGCATGATAGGGTATCATCAGATGAATGCATGTATCAAATATGAAGGCATTCCATGAAAGGAAACAGATGTTATCAGACATGTACCCCAACGTTAAGTTTATGAATGTGCTAAGTTTATGACCTTGACCTTGGGGAAAGGGGTGGAGGTGGGTCATGGATTAGCTATAGCACGATAGAGTATCATCAGATGAATGCATGTATGAAATATGAAGGCGTTCCCTGTAAATAAACAGAAGTTACACAACATTTACCCCAACGTTAAGTTTATGAACATGCTAAGTTTGTGACCTTGACCTTGGGGTAAGGGTTGAGTGGTGGGTCATGGATTTGCTACAGCATGATACAGGGTCATTTGAGGAATGCATGTATGAAATAACAAGGTGTTCCATGAAAGTAAACAGAAGTTAGAAGACATTTACCCCAACGTTAAGTTTGTGGACGCAATCACTTGTTGATGCTATACCTTCTAGGGGGGATTTGCAATCACAGTCTGATCAGGGTCTACACTGTTTCCCATTTTGTACATAATCACTTGTTGATGCTACAGCTCTAAGGAAAACTTGCATTCACAGTCTGATCAGGGTCGACACTGTTTCTCATCTTGATTCTTGTACATGTACATAATCACTTGTCGAGGCTATAAATCTAGGCAAAACTGGCATTCAGTCCGATCAGGGTCTACACCGTTTCCAATTTTTACATAATTACTTGCTGAGGCTATAAATCATGGGAAATTTGCATTCACAGTCTGATCAGTTTCTATACTGTTCCCCACATTGGTTAAGACTAAATATCCAGCAGACTTGCATTCTGTCTGTCCAGGGTCTACACTGTTTAATATATATTGCAAGATGGGAACAGTGTAGACAAACCCTGGTCAGACAGAATGCAATAATTTGTTTTATAGCCATACTGTAAGATAATACAGGGCTCCAGATAAGGAATTGACAATTGAGTATTGTCACTCCATCATTTCTGAAGCAATGGGGTATTTCAAAATTTAATTGGGTAAAATAAAATCACACTACTGGTTACACATCAGCAGACCGCAATTATTGAATAGTTTGCTTCTAAATGAAAACATGTATTGGTATTTGTCTCCTAGGAGACAATTATAATGAAATACCAAGTGTGTTTTCATGGAAAAATAAGAAAAATATGCTATATTTGTGGTCTGTTTATTTTTTACTGTAGCATGATAAAGATACCACAAATTTTTCATTGCTTTTGGATACTCACTCTGATAATACATGTAATTTAATTGTTGCAATATATCCAGCACATAACTAAATTTGCAGGCTGATCAACGACTACACTGTTCGCCAACGTGTTCTTGTCTACATGTGCTGTATATTTATCTTCACTTATTTGTTATTTCATGCTATAACGAGTTGTTCTTTGTTGAAACCCCACCAAAATACACAGTGTTCTGGTCAATACTACATATAATTGGGCTTTGTAAAGATCAGTATAAAGGTGTGAACAATATTCAAGCTACTAGCTAGTTGATAACTCTGTGACGCTCCCATACCATACAAACCAGAGTTACAGTTCCTCCCATAGCCTTCCTCTGCAGAGTAGCGAATCAGATCTGATTCTAGCTTAAATTTACTTATTTAATAGGTCTTGTGCATGGGTAAATTTGATTTACAGTCAAAACGCCCCCAAGTCAAATCGCCCCCAAGTCAAAACGCCCCCGAATTGGTCAAAACACCCCCATCAATTAGTCAAAACACCCCCATTTTGGTCAAAACGCCCCCATCTTCAAATGTTTATTGTCAAATAATTAACTTATTCTGGTGGTTTTTATGGGTGTTTTACTATACTAGACTATTTTCATTTCCGGTACGCGTTGTGTACGAAGTACAAGAAGAATTATGGCGAGGATATTATTGTATAATTTCTGAATTATTTCTTCATGTGTAAATTTGTGTTTTCTTTGCGTATGTGTAATTTTTGAGTGTTCAATGTTAATTATTGCATAATACATCAGTTGATTTTGTTATTGTATTTCTATTAGCATGATTAAATGATTAAATGATGTAATTATGTATTGGCGTGTGTGTGTTTGTGCGTGTTCTGTGTTATTATCCCGTTGACAGGCACCTGTCTTCACACTTATTTAACCACTTTTATCCCGTTAATCGGTGTATTCAAATCGTGTTCTAGGTACTAAAATCTGGTTATTTATCGTAAACACTACATGAACGAAATAATGATTATTATTGAATTCATCTGTAAAAAATGGTTTTTAATCTGATTATAATATAGAATTTGTGAAATAAAAACGTTTGATTTTCATAATGAGGCAGCCGAATTACAGAATTACGACAGCGTACTAAACCCCCTACTGTGGAAATTGCATGGATTTCATGTATAGCATACGAACGTAACTACGTACGAAACGACCCAGCGCGAACGGGAATACGGGCGAAACGACCCACGGTGCGAACGGGATGTGCGAAACGACGCAGTACGAAACGACCCAGCGCGAATGGAAATACCGGCGAAACGACCCACGGTGCGAATCGGGTTATGGACGAATCGACACGAGAGAGAAGCGCTCAAACCCGCTGGGGATCCTGAATTTTATCTTTTATTTTTTTTTACAATTGAATTCCCGATCATTTTTTTTCTTTTTTCAAAAAGTATTTTCATTCGCCGAAAATAATTACTTTAAAAAAACACGAGATTTCCTCTTTTTCTTTTTTTTTCGTCTTTCACAAAAATTACACTCGGCGCTCTTGTAAACCAAGAAATAAAAAAAGGAGTAGCCTTACTAGTTAAGATGTCTGAATGTTACCCGTGCATTGACTGAAGGAACCAACATGCAGTTCAATGCGATAACTATTCTATATATATATTTGAAACAAAAAAATTATAATGAAATAAAAAGTTCATGGTGAACCAATTATGTTTTGTTTTCATTCACCAAAGTCAAAACGCCCCGTAGTCAAAACGCCCCCAATTTGACTAAACCACAATCAAACAGGTCATATGTTTATTGAAAAAACGGACTTGTTTATCATGTTAAAAAGGCTCATACATGTCCACTGAATTACTATACAAATACAAATAATAATGACAAAATAAAACCGTATTTAAAAAAAATAAAATTATGGGGGTGTTTTTTGGGGGTGTTTTGACCAAAGATGGGGGTGTTTTGACCAAAGATGGGGGCGTTTTTACTTGGGGGCGTTTTGACCTGCTTCCGGTAAATTTGTGGAATAATTAATGAAATATGCTAGTTTCATAATACATGTACTGACATTTACTTCATGTCAAAAATACACAAAATTGCTCATAATTAACATTTGAAGTGCGAATCAGATACTCAGGGATTCTATAAATACAGTGTTTTCCAAGAAGCGAAGGCTGATTGCTTTTTCTGCAGAACGACACAATGCTGTTTACACTGATTTACCATGTTTACAGGCGATAAAATTATGATTTCCATGCGAGAATAGAAGTTATAAGACGATTATATGTTTGTCCGGACAACTGATTGCCGATGTTAATTTTCGGGCAATCTTACAACTGATGATCTGACCAAATTTTAAGTGAGAAAGACGGCACCTTTTGCTAAATAGTTTACATTGGTTGAGAAAGCAAGAACCGAGGATTGTTTGGTGACAATGTTATGACCGTAGATGCTATTTTAAGAAAAATATCGTAAAAAAAAAAATGCCATTTTCTCTGATAATCTGGAGGATCCCTGTACCCACGGGAAGTAACAATCTGCAAAGTTACTTCCCGCAACTACGAAAACCCATGACAACCAAGAAGCAAGACCGCTTGCAAAAATCACATTTTTAAAAAAGGAAGCTTTTTGAATGCACAATAAAGTGATATTACTTACAGAAGATGTGAACAATGCCGTACACATAGGTTGTATATGTTCTGCTGTTGATGTTGATTTCTCAGAATTAGCTGGATCCTGCAAATGCTTATGCGTAAAATTACAAGCGTCTACGTTTTACTTCGGAAAGGACATGTTTATTCGCCGGAACTCGTGCACTTATTATGTGGTAAAAACCGGAACTTTTATAAACGGTAATTTTTATATTTTATAATACTATATTTTAATGGTAAATCACAGACCCAGGGTGGTCACAGGAGATTACTTTAAATTTCTTAACACTAATTAAACCTATATTTTAATTAGTGAATATCCAGAACAGACTTGGTGCAGGTTATGGGGAAATATGTCACACCGCATGCATACGAAAAAGGAAAGTATGTGAGAATAGCAAAATGTGTGGTATTTTGTTAGTTTATATACGACCAATCAATGGTCGTGGCCCACTAAACTGTGCTATCCACGGCGGGAATAGTATGCCACGGGCACCTGCTATTTGGATGGGGTGCCCTGAATCAGGTAAAAATCCTACACTTCAGACCATATATACTTTATTTAATATATCATCAACTACTGAAGCGAATTTGACGATATAAAGCGCATATACTCCGGATAATTCAATAGCAACACATGAGAATGACCCCATTTTCGTACAGTTAGCAATTTATGAGTCATTTTGAGAAAACCAATATTTTGCTGAAAATAAGGAAAGATAAGCTGCATTCGGATGGAAATCGGTAGAAAATTTAGTTTAGACACACGAACACGCACATACCTTGATAGAGTTGCGTTGACATGCAATAATAATGCACACCGTTTTCTTGTAGTTGCGTTTTCTTCCATCCGTCGTTCATTCTTCGTTGCATTTTTCATTCCATCATTTATTCATTACTTATCGCTTTTCTCTCCCACCGTTTTAGTTTTCACCGATTAACATCGTACCCACTTAATGTTTCTGCTTAACGCACATATGAAATTAAAATAAACAAAATTTAATTGCCAGTGACACACAACCAGTTTGTTGGTTTTTTTTTGTATCAATAAATAACAATCATGTATAACAAAGTCAGCGACATATAGTGTGGACCTGATCAGACCGTGGTTATGCCCGATCTGGTAGGATTCACACTATTGGTCCTCACAATACATACAATTATTGTCACAGTCAAAAGGTTATTGATGTTAATTTGCAAAATATATCTAGACACTGCTAATAGTTCATAAATGTTTGCTGTTTCTTACTTATGTTTAGTTATTTGTATGAGGTATGTCTTTGATAAATAATATGATAATTTACCTAATTAAAATACAAATCGTGCTCTAACAGTCAGCATTACTAACGGAGTTAGAATATATATCAAGAGTACAAAACATTGCAGACTGAGTTTGAGACTGACCACCTGTATACAGGAGACATGAGCATGATGAGGCGGCGACAATGTAGTGTCGGAGGCCCTGACCAGTACGGCTATCTCTTACAGATGTAGTAAGTGAGGCCTTACAGGAATGGTTGAACGGTCATGCGGCTTTGGACTCTTCTTTGGAACATCCGCCAACAGTTAGACCGACCCATTTTTTGTATTCACCTTCACACGGGGCATACTGCCCCAAGCTTTCATGTTTCACCGGCACCTCCAAAGATACAGCATATGATCTTTGGAGATATGAGGGGCAGGGATTACAGGCTGACCCTCTGTGTACAGGCAGTTAGGCGCCCTGTGAAGGGGGAGGCGGTCAGCATTTTAATGCGCATGGGGCTCCACATTAACGTCTCACAGACAGTACTTGGTGTATTTCTGGCTCTTAATTGTCTCTGAGTCAACCCGTCACAGGTCCAGCTAGCTCTCGCTGAACGCCTATTAAACTAACTGCTGAACAACTTCCAGACTGGCTGGTCTACACATTATGTATGTAAATGTATCAGCCTGGGCTGAGAAGAAATACTTTTCCTTGGGTATCATGCCTCGAAAATGATTGATTACAATCAAATACAATGGGTAAAACGAGTGTGACAATGATTGGTGTAATAACAATCAACGGCATAAAAAATGTGTCTGGCCGGTGCCAGATAAAAGTGGCTGAGTTCAATTGTGGATCAGCTATGCTATTCCTGGGACGAAAATGAATGAATGTATGTACGGTCCCTGGCTATTCTGAGCTGTATGCTGGGAGTGCAGCTTGTCTCTAAGTCATCAATGCCATGGTATACATGTACTATGTCTCTGACTTGAGCGTAACTCGTTTTTTAAGCTATCAATACGCTGGTACTATATCGCAGAATATATGCTGGGAGTGTATAGTTCGTTTCTGAGCTATCAACACTATGGAAATATGTCTCGCTCTCTGTTCTGTGTTATGTTTCGGGAGTGCAACTGGTCTCCTACCGTCTCTGAGTTATCACCATTCTGGTAGTACGTCTCGGGATAAGGGCGGAGAGTGGAGCACGTCTCTGAGCTATCAACACTCTCTCTGGTGCCATATATCTGGCACTGCAGCTCGTATATGGTCTATCAACAGTATGGTACTATGTCTCGGGCTTTGGACTGCCGGCACTTTGGTACTATGTTTCGGGCTAACTGCTTTCAGCACCCTGGTGCTATATGTCTCCGGCTATGGGCTGGGAGCGTAGCTCGTCTGAGCTATCAGCACTCTTAGATTGCTTAGCCTATTGCCGAGTGGCCCCAGTTGACTAGTTCGGCTTATTCTGGAAGTGGGTCTGGTGACTATTTTACACTGATTGGCACAGTCCATGCACACGGGTAGAATGGGGGCATCGTATTATTGCCAACCAAGCTGTGTGTTTTCACCAGCCATATACAATATAGGGGAGCTCCTTGCGTCCATTTAGAAAAAATCCACTGACAGTATGTCAGGAGTTATGAGCATTCGGACAAGGCTACGGGTGGATTATGATAGGACACCGTTGGTGGCGCGCTTAACCCATCTATCAGTCTGGACAGTGCGTCGACGACATTGTGCTTGTCGTGCCCATACCATGTCCAGCACTGTGCTGAAACACCCTGCTGAGGAATACGCCACCATATGTCCAGTTATATAGCCGAACTCTCTCCATTTGAGCTAAGTAATCGTTGATACATCCGCGCTCAGCCCAGCTGCGGGTCAAGTGTTGAAAACAGGAGCTGCATGTGTCAAGCAATGTAACTTAGTCCCCAGACCCACTTACAGAATACGCTCAACTAGTCAGCTGGGGCCACTCAGACCAAATTAAAAGAGCTACGCTCCCGTAGCCTGAGACATAGCACCGTGGGTGCTTGATTTGATGTAACATATTTGATTGCTCTATTTAGGCAGTAAATATACAGTAGTTTCGATATATACAATTGACTAATAAGGGAAGAGCAAACGGGTTTGGCTACGACTTTTAACAACATTAGTTACAGCCCTTCCCAATTGCTAATTTCATGCACTATAAGTTATAAGTTGTGGTATAATAGCGGTAGACATAACTTTTACTAGGTATACTATAGCTTTGTATAGAGAAAATATATGTAGAACTAGAATGTTCAATATAATCTTGTTGCACTATCCGGTGAATACAGATCAATTGACATCCCAAATTCGGGCCACCGAGTAAGTCTTGTTTTAAAAAAAAACAGGAACACGTGAATAAATGAATAAAAATACCTTAATTATTGAAACGACGATTAAGTTTAATGTAGCGTTGGACTTCTAAAAAAATGCTGGAATTATCTTCAAAATATGTTAAAAAGTATCCAAATAATATCGTATTTATAGATAAAGGGTGGTACTGATTGGTTGCAGTAAGCGATTGCTGGCGTTGCTGACGGAATTATGTGCATTAAACAAAAGAAGTGCTCAGCATCTTCTACATCAAGAGTACAGTGACACAATGGTGATTCTCGTAGATTATTCATAAAAAGGTCTGTATTTAGATTACTATATTGAATTCATATTCGGATTCATAAACAGATTGCGTTCTATCACCGATCAGATAGTATTCTGGAACAATAGGCGGTTTGAACATTTGTTTCATCTTAGCTTTAACAACTGCTATGGAAGGAGAGCTCTTAATTTCGTCATCTAATGCTACAGTAGAAAGTATACATGATTTAGAGTGAATTTCTGTTCGTCTGGCTAATGTAATAAAATTGCTCCTATTACGCAATTCATATGAATTATTTTCTCCTACAAGTTGGGAATAATTCGAGTATATGTGTTGGAAGTTTACATGCCCTTTCTTTATATATGAGAACTATTGTTTTGTATTTTTCTTCGGTCTGATAGTTATACCCATCCAGTTTCTTGAATGAGCCTATTAATTGAAACTGAACGGGTTAGACCAGTAACTGTTCTGGCTGCTTCATATTCGAGTATTTCAAGGGAATCACGTTCATATTGAGTACAACTGTCCCAAACAATTGATGCATACTCAATAGTTGGTTTTCATGTAAGATATATATATATATATATATTTATATATATATATATATAGATATAATATATATATATATATATATATATATATATATATACTTGGTTTAGTGGCTTAATTTCTGTTCAGTTTCAATGTAAGCATTTTCATAGAACCTAATACATTAATTAGATGTTGTTACCATTATATTTGAAATGTATTCATGCCAATCTTGACTAAGAGTTATCTCTAAGTGTTTGTTATTTTAGACTAATTGAAGTTGGACGTTATTAAAATATGAAGATGGTTCTGCATGTCTCGCTAATGAACAAACAGTAGTATCCGTTGTAGAGCCTGAGGGGTTGAATTATACAATTAAGCCACTGGTTTGATCATTCTGTTAATTTATTTAAGTCATGATTTATATTATATTCTATTATATTCATGTCTGGTGTCAAAACTGCTATAGGGGAGTCATCTGCAAAAAGTCGGGTTGTACTGATTAGTTTGTCTGCAATATCATTTACACACATCAAAAAAAGGAGAGGACCAAGAACCGATCCTTGTGGAACACCAGCACTAATTATTCTGTTTTCAGAAAAAGATGAACCTACACAAACCTTCTGAGATCTATTTGTATAGTATCCAAACAAACTATGAAGAATGCCATATATACCATTCTGACCATTCCACTACCCGCCCGTATCCCGAGACATATAGTACCAGAATTGTGATAGATCAGAGATTTGAGACAAGCTGCACTCATGGAACATAACCCAGAGAGCGAGACATTTTACCATATTGTTGATAGCTCAGATGTGAACTAGACTTCCAGCATATAGGCTGATATATAGTACACAGGGACGTCGGCAGGCCTGTGTGATATGGATACCCAGTTGTGTGTGGTCTCCAATTAAGCTAGCGAGGCGGCTGGGATAGGGGGTGGGGGGGGGGGGGCGGGTCCGCGAGATTTTGTCGAAATTTAAAGGATTGTTATTACACCAATCATTGTCACACTCGTTTTACCCATTGTATCTGATTGTACATAACCAATCATTTTCGAGGCATGCCCACGGACATTTATTTCTTCTCAGCCCAAGCTGATGCATTGTAGACTATCCAGTCTGGTAGTTGTTCAGCAATTAGTTTAATAAGCGTTCAGCGAGAGATAGCTATACCTGTGACGGGTTGGCTCAGAGACAAGAGCCAGATACACTATAACTTATAGTATAAGTCATGCCCGTTTCAAGAAACCTGCCCAAATTTGGCGGACATATAATTTAAACAATGTAAAAACTAATTATTTTTTTTCCATAATATTAACTTTCATCAAAATTTGCTAAAATTTGGTCAAATATGTTGATTTATTACGAAAAATGATCTGTGGAAATATGGGAATTTAACATGGAGGAAAAGAGATGGAGAACTCTGGAAATTGACTCTGAAACCTGGCAAGATAGTTTTGAAATTATCTAACTAAGAAAACAAAAGTTATATTTTGAAAATCGACGCTATTTCTGAAATTGAAAAAAAAAATCCCCATGTTAAATTCGCATACTGTAGACATCTTCACTCTGTTGTTGTTGTTCCCCACTTGTGAGCCATATCCGCGAGTTCTAATTTCCCGCCGCAGTAAGTACGAGATTGGGTTAATTTGAGTCACGTCACGATTTCCAAGACTTGTGGAAAGGTAAAACATTTGAGTTTGATGTCGTTTGGTTTTCTGGTTTCTGACAGCATATTCATTATATATCTAAACACTGAGAGATTAACATGTTTAAGGCAAACCCATTGTTACTGAATAGGCGCATTCATACAATGTTATTTAATATGAACATAGGTGCTACCTAATGACGGGCTTTGTCAGCGGCAGCCACAGGCATTCGGCGTGTTTCGGCTTTCATTATATGAATAACCAGGCTTATAACTTTGGTCGGAAACGACCTGTATCTTAACAAATTCCGTGATGTTATTAACCTTGGTTTAAATATTTTTGCGAAAAGGGCACATGTTCATTTGAGACTTATTGTTATCTTGCTGAAATAGCATAGTTGGAACATAATTATGCAAAGAATATCGAATGACAGCTGGTTATCCTAAGTCGGACACGACCTCGTATCATAACAAATGAAATAATGTGTTTAGGGCTCTAATGTCAATATTGTAGTGGAAAGTTTATATCATATATGTTCATTTGAGAATTATCGTTATCCTGCAGAAATACATAGAATGCATAGGCAATTACAATTTTAAACATGTTATTTTGTTATGATATGAGGCCGTGTCCGACCAAAGTTATAAGCCTTGTTATTCATATCTAGTTATACATGTACCGATGAAAGCCGAACAAGCCGAATGCTTGTGGTGGCATCTGATATTTTTGTATAATTACCTCTAGTGTTGGTATACCAGTGATTCTATATTTTATGTACATCTGGTATCCCGGTGTAATTTACTGACAATTTACACATAAGGAACATTTTTTTTTTTTTTTCAGTAAAGAAACTATGTATAATACCAATCCATTAAGAAAACAGTATTTACAATTCTTGTTATGTGTGTTTTGTTATTTTTTTTGTGTTGTTGGCATACGTGTGGTGCACCAAATGGGCATGTCCCGGTCATCAATCAGCACAGTTTACAAGCCCGTAATTCTCAAATCTTGTCCATTTGTACTTTTCTATATAAATTGCATCTGAATTTAAATAGTTTAACATTTACATTAAACTTATTCTGTAATAAATTTGCCTTTTGTTGTGAACAAATACTGACGTTAATGTATCTGTCCCGAGAAATCGAATCATTACCGTTACGCTGAACAAAAAATGTAAAATCAGAGTAACCTCCCTTTCCTACTCTCGGCTACTAATGCAATGAACACTGTTTATGCACGCGCAATTTATAAATAAACACGGTGGTAACACAACTTAAGTCATTGCCGAGAACGAGGCTGGTCTGTATTCATAATTTTAAGGTTACAGTCATTACATGCATCATTACCGTTCGGGGTTTATACACGTCCATATGTATATAGGTTGGCTGAAACCAAAATGGGTGGATAGACACACTTACAACATTGTATTTGCATATTCTACCTTCATGATGTGTTGTATACAGAGGGGTGAAAAATGGGAGTTTTTATGCCCCCCGCCACCGAATGGTGAGGGGGGCATATAGTGTTACCGGCGTACGTACGTACGTACGTACGTACGTCCCGAAACCTTAACGCTGGGTAAATGGCTTATAATTTCTGTTTCCTTGCTCGGATCTGCTTCACATTTCACACACGCATTGCTCCAATGGTCCTCTACCGCCCCGTGACAAATCCACATTCGTCCCGCCCCCGCTAATCCCAGGGTCAAGGTCACAGACTTGGTGCTTTTGAAACCTTAACGCTGGGTAAATGGCTTATAATTTCTGTTTCCTTGCTCGGATCTGCTTCACATTTCACACACGCATTGCTCCAATGGTCCTCTACCGCCTGTGATAAATCACATTTCGTCCGCCCCCGCTAAGCCAGGGTCAAGGTCACAGACTTGGTGCTTTTGAAACCTAACGCTGGGTAAATGGCTTATAATTTCTGTTTCCTTGCTCGGATCTGCTTCACATTTCACACACGCATTGCTCCAATGGTCCTCTACGCCCTGTGACAAATCAAATTTCGTCCCGCCCCCGTAAGGCCCAGGGTCAAGTCACAGGACTTGGTTTGCCCCCGTTTTGAAACTAACGCCCTTGGGTAAATGGTTTATTTATTTCTGGTTTCCCCTTGCTCGGAATCTGGTTTCACATTTCAAAACACACGCAATTTCAATGGTCCTTCTACGCTTGTGATAAATCCAAACCATTACGTCCCGCCCCCGCTAAAGCCCCAGGGTCAAGGTCAAGACTTGGTTTGCTTTTCGAAACCTTAACGCTGGGTAATGGCTTTTATTTATTTTGTTTCCTTGCTCGGATTGCTTCACATTTTTCACACACGCATTGCTCCAATGGTCCTCTACCGCCCTGTGACAAATTCACTTCGTCCCGCCCCCGCTAAGCCCAAATCAAGGTTTCCAACAGTTTGGCCCCCCCCCCCCGCTGTCCCGACTAACCCCCCCTACCTGTGTAAATGGATTATATTTCTGTTTCCTTGCTCGGATCTGCTTCACATTTCACACACGCATTGCTCCAATGGTCCTCTACCGCCCTGTGACAAATCCACATTCGTCCCGCCCCCGCTAACGTACGTACGTACGTCCCGAAACCTTAACGCTCGGGTAAATGGCTTATACTTTCTGTTTCCTTGCTCGGATCTGCTTCACATTTCACACCCGCATTGCTCCAATGGTCCTCTGCCACCCTGTGACAAATCCACATTCGTGCCGCCCCCGTTAAGCCCAGGGTCAAGGTCACAGACTTGGTGCGTTCGAAACCTTAACGCTGAGTAAATGGCTTATAATTTCTGTTTCTTTTCTCGGATCTGCTTCACATTTCACACACGCATTGCTCCAATGGTCCTCTGCCACCCTGTGACAAATCCACATTCGTCCCGCCCCCGCTAAGCCCATGGTCAAGGTCACAGACTTGGTGCCTTCGAAACCTTAACGCTGGGTAAATACCTTATAATTTCTGTTTCCTTGCTCGGATCTGCTTCACATTTCACACACACATTGCTCCAATGGTCCTCTGCCACCCTGTGACAAATCCACATTCGTCCCGCCCCCGCTAAGCCCATGGTCAAGTCACAGACTTGGTGCGTTCGAAACCTAATTAACTGGGTAAATACCTTATAATTTCTGTTTCCTTGCTCGGATCTGCTTCACATTTCACACACACATTGCTCCAATGGTCCTCTGCCACCCTGTGACAAATCCACATTCGTCCCGCCCCCGCTAAGCCCATGGTCAAGGTCACAGACTTGGTGCGTTCGAAACCTGAACGCTGGGTAAATGCCTTATAATTTCTGTTTCCTTGCTCGGATCTGCTTCACACACACGCATTGCTCCAATGGTCCTCTGCCACCCTGTGACAAATCCACATTCGTCCCACCCCCGCTAAGCCCATGGTCAAGGTCACAGACTTGGTGTGTTCGAAACCTTAACGCTGGTACAAGCCGGCTTTTATAGCGATGTGGTAGAGTGTTCGTCTCTCACGCAGGCGGCCTGGGTTCGACCCCAGCTGCCGACAAGATATTTTTCACTTTATACACATTCGCCTCCTACTACATAACATTGACGAGAAAAATATATTGTAGCCATTTTTTCATCAACCAATAATCAATGCATTTTCTGGTAAAGGTGATTGTTAGGGCACAGTAAAACACGTCTTTACACAACAAAGAAACTAAGATGCCATTTGAAAGCAACATAGGATCACCAATTACATATTACCTCTTTGTCAATGTTACATACACGAGATTCAGCACATTTCTATCTCTCCGTAGTCAAAGGCATGTATATACTGCAAACAACTGCAATTGTCCAAACCCTAGTGGCTTGGACTATGCCATGTTGTAGTTTTTAGCGCACCTTCCGAAGGAAGAAGTGCTTATGGCATACCCTCGGCGTCGTAGGCGTCCGTCTGTCTGTCCATCTGTCTTCAAAAATTATAATGGCCTATATTTTCTGTTTCCTTGCTTGGATTTGCTTCATATTTCACACACGCATTGCTCCAAGGGTCCTCTACTGCGCTGTTGCAAACCACGTCCGTGCCGCCCCTTCTAAGCTCAGGGTCAAGGTCACATACTTTGTGCATCTCGAAACCTTAACGCTCGGACGCTCGGGTAAATGGCCTATATTTTCTGTTTCCTTGCTTGGATTTGCTTCATATTTCACACACACATTGCTACAAGGTTCCTCTACTGTGCTGTTGCAAATCCACATCCGTGCCGCCCCTTCTAAGCCCAGGGTCAAGGTCACATACTTTGTGCATCTCGAAACCTTAATGCTCGGGTAAATGGCCTATATTTTCTGTTTCCTTGCTTGGATTTGCTTCATATTTCAGACACGCTTTGCTCCAAGGGTCCTCTACCTCTGCTAAGCCCAGGGTCAAGGTCAAATACTTTGTACGCTCGAAACCTTAACACACTGGTAAATGGCTCATATATTTTGTTTCCCTTATCCAGCACGTTGTGTTTTCAAATGTGCCCTCGGTTCCTTTGCTGCCACCGGGCACGCTTCGTTGTCCTCTGACAACTCTTGTTCTAACAAAGCACAAAATCAAAACAAAATCTCTTAAATGTCCCCCTATTAGGCCAAATTGCAATATCGGATCAAAAGAATGCGCTTAATTAACAGGTATTTTCATTTGTCCGATAAACTGATTGTCCGGATAACTGGTATGACCCCTGTATACATTATACGTACTGTTACATATCTATAATCTATATTTAAATCAAGGTGAATTTGGTAGATCGACATACCATGATCTGGTATGTCGGTAGTCTTAGACCATTTTACTTGTTGGCATTATTTTTTATAACACTAGTTTCACAATCAAGTATGCCCGTATAACAACAAGTTTTGTTTCATTAATCAGCATGTGGTTAATTTGGAGAAAGTAAAATTTCTGACAACCAGTACAGATCCTGATGGGGACAGACTGTTATGAGCTGGCTCATCTGGATCTAAACTGTTTGCAATTATTGGTGTTATAGCCTGTGTGGCTGATATGGTTCATCCAAATGTACTACATGTAGTGCATATGGAAACAGTCAAACTACTTTCTAGTCAGTAACTGTGTAAGTAAATTTAAATATATAATTAGTAATGCTTATAGTTGGGAGTTGACTCGATGGCTATATGTTCAACACTAAGACTGTCACAGGAAATATTATTTTATTTAATAATACAGTTATAATACAAATACATTACTATTAATGTGCTCTAAAACATAGTATACATGATTATTGCATAATCCAACTAAACACAGAAATTGCTAGTGAAAATTCAATTTTGCTTTTAGAAACAAATTGCACTAGCGAAAAAATGCTAGTGGGTTAAAAATTAAATTTGACCTGTATACGTAGTATCTACTTAGTTAAAATCGGCCTTTGTAGGCGCCGGAATCCCGTATAAAAATGATTTGCGTTATAGGAATGAATGGCCTTTTTGTGGAATTTATCGGGGTATAAAGTTGGAAAAGTCGCGGGAATACTGGACGAAGGCCGGAAGGCCTCGTCCAGTATTCCCGCGACTTTTCCAACTTTATATCCCCGATAAATTCCACAAAAAGGCCATTCATTCCTTATAATTCCAGCATTTGAAATAAATTAATCAAGAAAATATGTTTATTTTCCGTTTTCTTAAAAATGTTACTGAAAGTAGTTCGGCGTGGGAGTTTACTGGGATATAAATTTTGGACAGAGACTTGCTACGGGGCCAATCAAATGTTAGGGAATTGTGTAAATATTTTTGTGCTGGAATTATTGTACAGTACCCCAGGTGCACAGGTTGGTTGAAGTAACAGATCAAGGTCTATAAATACATTAAAGGTACATGCCCACTCAGTAGGCACAAACTGGTATTTATATCAGAGACATTTTCTGGCAAAATAAACATTCATTCCCCATTACCCCACGTATTAATTGGCATTATTATACATATTGTGTACATTTTATATCAGACGTAAATTTTCACACTGATATCAGGGGCGATAACCGTGTTTCATTGAACGGACGTTACTGTTTATTCTCTGTATTTATTTTATGATGTGCAATGATCATACTTAATAATTTGTCGAAAATTGAACTTTTTTAGGTGACGCATTTAATTAGTATATAGTTAATTATGCTTTTAGGTATATTTATGTATTTATTGACCTCGGTTCGTTGCTTCAACTTGCTTGTGCCCAGGCGTTGTTGATTGTGTTCAATTGATAGCGACCACAGGTGAACGATTCAGACCCTCCCCACCGATGGGTGCAAGGTCATCGTCAGGGGAGGTTTGTACGAACCTCCTTTTTGGTGCCTCGATACGATAGCAAGGGGGGCATATTGCATTGCTCTTGAGGTTCCATATATCCATCCGTCCGTGTACATTTACGTCAAAAAGTTTCTCCATCATGTATTATCTTCAATAATACTTGAAGGATTGCTTTAATATTTGGAGTGTTCATTCACCTAAACATGCGTGACGCACTCGCACCAATGACATGACCCTGACCTTTGTGACCTTAGAAATGTTGCTGAAACTCTTAGCCATTTTGTTACGTCAAAAAGTTTGTAAGAGTTTCTCCATCATGTAATATCTTCAATATTACTTGGATAGCTTTAATATTTGGACGCCTTATTCACCTGACACCATACTTGGACAACCTTTTCTCATAGGGATGTACATCAATAACCCCTGATCTATATTTGACCTTGACCTACATTTCCTCTTGCATTACTTAGTTAATTCCCCTTGGTTAAGGTTTTTAGTCAAGCTTGTAGATGGAATACTCCTGGCCCTACACCAACCATACTTGGACAACTTCATCTCCTAGTGATGTACATCAACAACCCCTGACCTATATTTGACCTTGACCTACATTTAACCTTTAATTACTTAGTTAATTCCCCTTGGTTAAAGTTTTTACTCAACCTTGGTTAAGGTTTTTAGTCAAGCTTGTACATGGAATACTATTGTGCATACAGACACCATACTTGGACAACCTTTTCTCATACGTATGTACATCAATAACCCCTGATCTATATTTGACCTTGACCTACATTTCCTCTTGAATTACTTAGTTAATTCCCCATTGGTTAAGGTTTTTAGTGAGGCTTGTAGATGGAATGCTCCTGGCCCTACAATAACCATACTTGGACAACTTCATCTCCTAGTGATGTACATCAACATCCCCTGACCTATATTTGACCTTGACCTACATTTAACCTTGACTTACTTAGTTAATTCCCCTTGGTTAAGGTTTTTAAGTCAACCTCGGTTAAGGGTTTTAGTCAAGCTTGTACATGGAATACTATTGTGCATACAGACACCATGCTTGGACAACCGTTTCTCATAGGGATGTACATCCATAACCCCTGATCTATATTTGACCTATGTAGTTTTTAGTCAAACATGTACATGGAATACTATTGTGCATACAGACACCATACTTGGACAACCTTTTCTCATAGGGATGTACATCAATAACCCCTGATCTATATTTGACCTTGACCTACATTTCCTCTTGAATTACTTAGTTAATTCCCATTGGTTAAGGTTTTTAGTCAGGCTTGTAGATGGAATGCTCCTGGCCCTACACCAACCATACTTGGACAACTTCATCTCCTAGTGATGTACATCAACACCCCCTGACCTATATTTGACCTTGACCTACATTTAACCTTGAATTACTTAGTTAATTCCCCTTGGTTAAGGTTTTTAGTCAACCTCGGTTAAGGGTTTTAGTCAAGCTTGTACATGGAATACTATTGTGCATACAGACACCATACTTGGACAACCTTTTCTCATAGGGATGTACATCAATAACCCCTGATCTATATTTGACCTTGACCTACATTTCCTCTTGAATTTCTTAGTTAATTCCCCTTGGTTAAGGTTTTTAGTCAACCTCGGTTAAGGGTTTTAGTTTAGATTGTACATGGAATACTATTGTGCATACAGACACCATACTTGGACAACCTTTTCTCATAGGGATGTACATCAATGACCCCTGATATATAGTTGACCTTGACCTACATTTCCTCTTGAATTACTTAGTTAATTCCCCTTGGTTAAGGTTTTTAGTCAAGTTTGTAGATGGAATACTCCTGGCCCTACACCAACCATACTTCACCAACCTTTTCTCATGGGGATGTATATCAATAACCCCTGATCTATATTTGACCTTGACCTACATTTCCTCTTGAATTACTTAGTTAATTCCCCTTGGTTAAGGTTTTTAGTCAACCTTGGTTAAGGTTTTTAGTCAAGCTTGTAGATGGAATACTATTGTGCATACAGACACCATACTTGGATAACTTTTTCTCATAGGGATGTACATCAATAACCCCTGACCTATATTTTACCATCACCTACAAGTAACCTTGAATTACTTACTTATTTCCCCTTGGCTAATGTTTATAGTCGTGGGTGGAAGGTGGGTGCAAGCGATGGGTAATTTAACGATCGGGGTTCATCCTTACCGGAATTCCGACAGGAGACCTGGTTTGGCCCTCACATACGTCTTTGGCATTTTGTATGTGACAGTTGAATCTGGTTATACCCCTTATGTGAGTATTACGATTATTCGTAATCCTATTTTAGGGGAAGGGGCCAAGTGACTTTGGTGTGGTATGGACCTGCCACCAGGTCAGGTTATTCTAATTTCAGGGCTGAATATATTGTTTCTCGATGTAAATATTCTGTTCTTATTTTGGAATTTTCCCCCCAATGCAGCAGGTTAAAATGGGATCGAACCCGTTTGCCCGGCCTTACATGACCTTAGCTGTTGATAGGCCGTTAAACACCAATAAACAAACAAAACAAACACAAATGTTTATAGTCAAGCTTGTATATGGAATACTCCTGGGCCTACAGCAACCATACTTGGACAACTTCATCTCCTAGTGATCAATAATCCCTGACCTATATTTGACCTTGATCTACTTTTACCCTTGGATTACTTAGTTATTTCCCCCTGGTTAAGGTTTTTAGTCAAGCTTGTATATTGAATACTCCTAGGCCTACATCAACCATACTTAGAAAACTTCATCTCCTAGTGATGTACATCAATAACCCCTGACCTATATTTGACATTGACCTACATTTAACCTTGAATTACTTACTAAATTTCCTTTGGTTAAGATTTTTAGTCAACCTTGGTTAAGGTTTTTATGCAGACCGCGGCCACCTTGTTTGTCAAGCTATGTGTACATCGACAACCCTCGTAGTCGAGCTATGCTGTGCTCCTACAGCTCTTGTTTATACATGAAATCCGCGACAGCCATTTTCAGTGCATGAATGAGCAGAAATTATAGTATTCAAATGCCCTACTAACAAAACAGTCGAGCAACACGAATCGTACGTATTGCAATATGCCAATTTTCAGAAATACACTTTTTAAATTGCCCAAAACTCTTTGCACAGGAGCTAGTTGTCGTACAAACATTCCCAAATGCAGCATTTGGCTTCTGGAAATCAAAAACTTTCCGGGGCTGTGAACAAAGGTGTGACATGCGAAAGAATGACTACTCTTGCGTTACTAATTTCCAAGTTTAAACGTACATGCCCACTCATTAGACACAAAATGTTATTTATATCAGAGACATCATCCGAGACATTTTGTATTAAAATAAACATTCATTCACCATTACCCCACGTACTGATTGGCATTATTATACATTTTATATCAGACATAAATTTCCACACTGATAGCAGCAGCAATAACCGTGTTTCCTTAAAATGTTAACGGACATTACTATTTATTGTCTGTATTTATTTTTTGATGTGCAATTATCATACTTTATAATCTGTCGAAAATATTATTTTTTCAGGTGACGTATTTAATTAGTATAAATAATTAAAAAATATAATGCCTCATTTGCATATAAAAATAGCCTGATTCCACCGCGCGTCACTATCAGTAAAATAAATATTACTAAATGATTATATCTGTATAGCGGGCATTCGTAAGTTTTATAACTGGTTTAATAGCGACACAATTATACACGGGCATTCGTAAGTTTTATAACTGGTTTAATAGCGACACAATTATACACTTATTTAATTCCTATAAATAACATTTTGTGCCTACTGCGTGGGCATGTATCTTTAAGATGTTAACGGACATTAGTATTTACTCTCTGTATTTATATTTTGATGTGCAATGATCATACTTTACAATCTGTCGAAAATAAAAAAAATTCAGGTGACGCATTTAATTAGTATAAATAATAAAAAAATAGCATACCTCATTTGCATATGAAAATAGCCTGATTATGATACCACCGCGCGTGACTATCAGTAAAATAAACATTACTAGATGATTATATCTGTATAACGGGCACTCATAATTTTAGAACTAGTGGAATAGTGACACAATTATACAGCAAGTTGAGGAAATTCCATGCTAAATTTAACTTTACCACATTGTGTGATCAGTCTGAAAACTTCAGGTTGTGATCATATATTTAAGGGTAGTTATTGGCTCGCATACCTTCCAAACCCAGGCATATGAACCCAGAAAATGCGTCCAGCCAATGGCCCCATTGGATCATTTTTCTTTCCGAATCAGTTGCAGTTATGAGACAGTTATTTTAACCAAGCTAGTTCATTCTCCTATCGCACTGTGCCAGTATGTCAGACCGTGTTAAGGGCTGAGTATGCGTGCATATGCTATATGGAGACTATGTAATGATGCTATTTGAGGGTTGGTCAGTGCAAAGCAGATCAAGGTGACATGGATCCATATGGGGCTGGGCCACACAAGATATGACATGGCATGTTTTGGGGCCCAAGATGGCCGCCAAAAAGTCAGACCGGTATCTTTTTATTAGAGCTTTCATCATAGTTATTGTTTTTCAGTGAAACATTTACAGATTTTTAAAATTGGACATTGTCACATAATCCAAGATGGCCACCGTATGAAGATGGACAAAATCTTTGAACACCAGAATGGTTTCGACAAAACTTTGTAGGAATAACCAGGTGAGCGATTTTGTTGAGTGTTTTGTACTCCCACTTCATTGCGTATTCAGCTAAAATAAATGCTTAATATAAATCAATACATGTCTTGTCTGGAGCACTGTGGTCACACGTCGCGATTGTGAGCTGGAGCCCGATATCACCACTTGAATTAACATTATGTACTGTACGAGACCAAGTGGGTGGGGTAATGGGATTTTTTTTAATAGGCATTTTTTTGGTGTCATAGGTCCGAGTCTTCCACCTGTGGATATCACATGATCAGTGTTCCTTGCAGTTACTCCTCCACTGCAGACAAAATTAATTACAGAACTAGATTTCTGGCAGCAACATTTTTTCCATTATAAAAAAGAGGTATTTGATTATTATCTAGGCAATGCACTCTACACACCCAGAGGCAATTCTGACGATACACCACATAGCATCGGGCGACGAATTACATCCAGATATTAGCCCCAATGCCCATATGTCTTATAAAAGGTATAGTTCCATATTTGTGAGGTAGATAACAGGATACCAATAGGAAACCAATGCACCAATGTAAACAGAATTTAACGCTATGATAAATACATGAAACACACTAGTTCTGAGTACACAACTCTAATTACATTTCATTACATTAGAGTTATGACAAAGTAGTATTTCCAAATTTGCGTTTGAAGCGTTCTTTGTTTATTTTCTACTTCGTGGAGGGTGACCGAAGAATTTTGCACTTTATTATTTGATAATATTTTTGTATGTGCATGACACATTTTCTGGGCTGATATGCCCGGGTTCGGAAGGTCTGCGAGCCAATTCTTACCCTTAAATATATGATAACAACCTTTTTTTTCACACATTCCTTTCTCTAATGATTCTCTATGATTCTGTGACAAATCCACTACCCTCAGACCCCCGCTAACCCACAAGGTCAAGGTCACAAGTTTTGATGCTTTCATAAACTTAACATTGGGGGAAATTTGTTAAGTTCTGTTTCCTCTCACCCCACTTCTTGATCTTTCATTCATCCCTTCCTCTAATTCTTCTCTATCATGCCATGCCAAATCCATAACCCTCAGACCCCTGCTATTCCCAAGGTTAAGGTCACAATCTTAGCGCTTTCGCAAACTTAACATTGGGGGAAATTTCTTTTAATTTATGTTTCCTTTCACACAGTTTCTTGATATTCGTTAAACTAAAGCACCAACAGGCGCGCTTCGTTGTCTGACAACTCCTGTTCAATAACTTATGAACTGCTTCACCGATTTTGATAGTATTTGGCCACAATGTGTGTCTTGGGATAGTGCTTTGTTTTGCATACAACAGATGTCCGACCGCCCAAGGTCAAGATCACTGACGACATATGTTCACCTTGTTTGTAAGGCAAATGTTTTAATGTTTTTGTTTTGTTTATTCAATAACTTATGAACCACTTTATCAATTTTGATAATATTTGGCCACAATTTGTGTCATGGGATGGTGCTTTGTTTTGCATACGACCCACATCTGAGCGCCCAAGTTCAAGGTCACTGAGGACTTATGAATACCTTGTTTGTAAGGCAAACACAAGTGTTTTTTGTTTATTCCAATAACTTGTTTTATTATCAAGGTTGCTAGCGAGGAGATTAGCTTAGTGATAGCGAGGCCCTTGTTATAAACTTCACACTTATGGTCCATGGGTAAAGCCTTTTCATATATGAGAAAATGGAGGTTGTCGGATAATCCAAGATAGCTGCCATAGAAAATTGGCCCTCCTTAAACAAGAGGGCCATGATGGCCCTATATCGCTCACCTGTGCAAAGTCAAAAAAATCAAGCAAATACTGGTAGGTAAAGTTGTCACTACATATACATCAAAATAAGCCCATGACAGGCACAAAATGTCAATGCGACAAACTTGAGAAGTCACCAGGGTAGGTGTTGTCTCACGATATGTGCAGATATATCTTACACAACTTTGAGAGGTTTGGAGACCACAACAGGATGCTTCCAGCCTACTTTTTATTACAATCCTTAGATTTTATGTATTATATAACCATATTCCGTAAAAAAGTCGACTCCTATTTGACCCCCCAGGCCATGCCCATTTTTGACCGAGGTCACCATTGAAAAAGCATTGTACATCGAACATTCCTGTCAAGTTTCGTCGAAATCAGTCTGGTGATTAGTGAGAAGATTTTTTAAGAATTTATACTATTTTTAGACGGCGGCCATCTTGGATTAACAACGACCGCCATTTTAACAAAACTGAAAAGGCTTTACCAATGAACCATAACTGCGAAGTTTGGCCACCAATGGCCAAGCGGTTTGCATGAAGAAGATATTTGAAATCTCTAATAAAAGAATGACATTCGGACCTTTCGGCAGCCATCTTGGATGATGTAATCATCTAATTTCGAATTGATATATGACATGACCATATTACGTCAAATGTGAAATTTGACCCCTCCTGCCCCGCCCATTTTTGACCCGGGGGCCACCATTTGAAGGAATCTGAAACATTGTTAACTATCGATCATTAATATTAAGCTTCGTCGAAATCGGCCTGGCGGTTTGTGAGAAGAATATTTTTTGAGAATTTGACCTACTTTTCAATGGCGGCCATCTTGGATTTCGCGATGACCACCATTTTAACACAAATGAAAAGGCTTGACCCACTGACCATTACTGTGAAGTTTGGCCAATATTGGCCAAGTGGTTCACGAGAAGAAGACATTTGTAATCTATATTGAAAGAACGACCTTTTGACCTTTCGGCGGCCATCTCGGATGACGTAATTACCGATTTCGACAAAGAAAAGCTCCAGAGTGACCGTCTCGTCGATACCTGGGATTTGACATATGACACGACCATATTCGGTCAAATGTGACATTTGACCCCTACTTGACCCCTCCTGCCCTGCCCATTTTTGACCCGGGGTCCACCATTTGAAGGAATCTGAACCAGCGTTAACTATCGATCATTCATACCAAGGTTTGTTGAAATCCGGCTGGCGATTCGTGAGAAGAAGATTTTTTAAGAATTTGTGCTATTTTTTAGATGGCGGCCATCTTGGATTAGCGACGACCTCCGTTTTAACAAATCTGAAAAGGCTTCACCCATGGACCATAACTGTGAAGTTTGGCCACCATGGGCCAACCGGTTCGTGTGAAGAAAAATGTTGAAATCCTTTTGAATTTTCGGCGGCCATCTTCACCATCCAATTTCGACAAAAAATGTACCAGAGCAATCGCCTCTTTGATACCTTCGATTTGATATAGACATGACCATATTCGGTCAAAAATAAAATTTGACCCCAATTTGACCCCACGTGCCACTCCCATTTTTGACCGCGGGGTCACCATTTTAACAACTTTGAAAGAGCATTGTACATCGATCATTCCTACCCAGTTTTGTCGAAATCCGGTTGGCAGTTCTTGAGAAGATTTTTGAAGAATTTGTGCTACTTTTAGACGGCGGCCATCTTGGATTACGTAATGACGTCATTTTAACAAGTTTGTAATGCCCCTACCTAAGGACCATGCCATGAAGTTTGGTGACTATAGGCCCAAAGGTTACCGAGGAGAAGAAGTTTGAAAATGTTCACGGACGACGGAATGACAGACGGACGGACACATTGCGGTAACAATAGCTCCCATGAGCTTTGCTCAGATGAGCTAAAAAGCTCTCAAATATCACACAAAATAAATTTTATTTTTATAAATGTTTTTGTTTTTTTCGGTCTGGAGCGAATGTCCTGTAAAATTTTGGCAGTTTCGTGGAGCCAGTTATATGCATTCTTGCCACATTCCCATTTACTGATGCTTTACTCAATGAGAAGAATTTACATAAGCTCTGTCAACTTGTTTTCTAATCCTTATTCACCGTTACTTTACATGTATTTTGATGTATACTATTTGAAATAAATATTGTTTAAACTGAAGGGAAAACATAAGCAATTTATAAAGCATATAATACCATAAATCATAAGATCTACCACCTCTGAAGGCGACTGACGCAATATTTAGAAATTAAGCGTCTTATAAAGTGTTTTTTTAAAGACCTTTTGACCTTTCGTTGGCCATCTTGGATGATGTACATGTAATCATCCGATTTTGACAAAAAATGCTCCAGAGTCTCCTTGATACGTTCAATTTGCTACATGACTCCCCGGGCCCCGCCAAATTTTGACATTTTAACAAATCGATCTGTTCGTGAGTAGTGTTTAAGAATTTTACCTAATTTTCTATGGCGGCGGCCATCTTGAATTATGTGACGACCTCCAAACGGCCACATCAGCCAAACGCTTCACGAGAATTAGACGTTTGAAATGACCTATTGTCTCCTCGATACCTTCCGATTTGATATATGACGTCAAATGGATTATATTTGGTCAAATGTGAAAATTTACCCCCCGGGCCCTGCCCATTTTTTATCCCGGGGTCATCATTTTAACTAATCTGAAAGAGCGTTTAAGGATATCATAAGAAAGATAAGGTCATATAAGAAAAGCTAGCTAGCACCAGAAGCTCCTACCAAAGGAAGGTGGTTTCATTGAAGCTTAGAATAGAAAAGTAAAAAAAAAAAAA
>CM055272.1:10725571-10905213 GCA_029237695.1 Conchocele bisecta | reverse complement strand
GATTTTCTGTGTATGAGGCTTTTTATAATGGTGATTCATGTTGTTAAAAATACAGGCACAAACCGGTCCAGAAAACTGACATATTTTACAGTTTGGTGTAATATAATTTAGAGGAGTCCGTTCTCTTGGTTTTTCTACATGTGATCTGCTTCACATTTTAAGTTCTTTGTCAAACGGCAGAACAGGTGAAACTGGCTGATGGCTGGAACACACAAAGATGGCTGACTTGGCCACTCCATGTGCCTTATAGATACAGTAACGAGGTAGTATTCACAAAGATGTTATACATATATATTCTATCACATTTATGAAGCAATTTCCTTTAAACCAATGATGATCAGGTATAGAACGGGTCCTTAAGAGTATAGGCTTTGAAAGGACTTGTAATTGTCCAGGTGGGTATAGTACACTATGGTCTATACTGTTCAAAGGCTGGCAGTCGGCGTTTGAACGTTTAGATTAATTACTTCTACCTCAAATCATAATCATTTTTTGGGGGGGCGCACAAATATGCAGAGACAACATATGCTTTGTAACTTTGATGTATAAAAGTTAAATCCTGACATTGCCAGTGTGAAATTTCTGAGTATTAGCACTTGTCTGACCCAGGACTTACTGTTTAAATAACTTGATTCCCTTTCCCAATGTAGTTTACTAGATAAATCTCTTATTAACCTGCCCTCAGCCTATCTTGAGGTAAAGTATTAGTAGGTGTGTTAATTGACTTTTTACTTCACCTTCTGATGCAAACATGCCCTTTGGTATGGAAGTTCCCTAGGACAATAGAAAACTTTTTATCCAAAGACACATGCTCTATCTCATTTTCAACTCCCGGTATCCATGTAAATCCAAGATGGCCGCCGTGAATATAGGTCAAATCTTAAAATTGGCCTAACTAGCTACCTGATCATGCTAGAAACATGATTTTGGTGTCTATTCCCATGTACTGCTGGCATGCACAGAAATTAATAAAATAATTTTCAACAATAGCCGTTCATGAAAACATGACCGAACTTCAAAATGGCCGCCATTTTTAGATAATAAAACGTCTAATAAGGTGGCAGTCCTCGGGCGAGTTGGTTAGTTTTCCTATGGGCCTTCTAGTAAATATATAAAAAACACATGTCTGTGGCATATGAAAATGTTCTACAATTAATTAGCCAACATCATATGATGTTTTCCACTGCATAAAACACTTTGTTTGCAAAAATATGTGATTTTGCTTGCATCTGTGTCATGCTGGCATGATTTCAGTTGCAGAAGAGTGCGAAACTGCTGCTCGGAATTTTCGTCCGAAATATTGGCAGCCATTTTATCTGTCAGAAAGGCAGGTCTGCTGCTTGAAAACGAAACGGTCGGTACCAGTACAGACTATGATCAGTGTGACAAGGTGTGATTGCAGAATTGGTACAATTAGCCAGTATTAGTGCAGTGTCCGCATGGGATATTTGAAATCCATGTTGTGAAATGTGTGGCCGCGGCCAAATAAATGCAGATTTGGGCACATTTTGTGTAAACATTGCAGATTGCTGACACCCTGTGCATTATGTCTGAGTTTGCGTTTGTTGTTAATATAGCTCTTGTACCTATCAGGTAGTCAGTGCATGCATCAAACAGATTATGTGATTATTTGAAGTTAAAATATTCCGAAATTTGTTTCGGCTGGTGTCGCGGGCCCAAAACTCCATAAATTGCCTAAAATGTGTGAGGACTGCCACCTAAATTGAACGCATTGACACAGTTAGTATCTCCTAATTAGGAGATAGTAAATCCTAATTATGAGATAGTAAGCCCTAATTAGGAATCAGGAGATAGTATCTCCTAATTAGGAGATAAAAACTATTTTAGCATTGGCACCAGGAGGCTTCCATATATAGTTAATGTATTTATAGACATTGGTACGTTACTTCAACCAGCGTGTGAAATATGCAGTGCTCCCTCTTACAACGTGCACTCCCGTCTATATACGATGTGGTTATTCAGGAGGACATCATTCAGCAATTTGAGAAATCTAAGATGGCTATCAAGATGTTCACCGTTGGATATAAAAATAAAACTCTTCAACCTTTCGCCATAAACTGATACGTGATGCCACCTTTTCCAGTTTACTTTGGTATCATATACATACCAACGTTAAATGTCATGATCAGGGTCACAGCTATATAGAAAAAACATCGTAAAATGCAGTACCTTTGCAAGTACAATGTAATTTGATAATGATGTTTTGTAATAATTATTATGTAATCGTATCGCAGGGTTATAATTAAAGGACAGCTTCATTGCAGTTCATGGAATAGGCGGTTTGTTAGTAACATGCGTAGGGTAAATTTAACAAGCTAGCCAATCAAAAGCCGAGAAACTTATCTGCGGTATGACAATAGTATTTGTCATACCGCAGATAAGTTTCTCGGCTTTTGATTGGCTAGCTTGCCTGGTCATATATATTATATTACCTGCCAAGGCCGTTGGACATACAGGAATTGCGATTCCCCTCCGGCGCCTCGCGTCCAATGAAGACACATTTTGCAAGCGTCTACCGATTGCGAATTGTATTCCTCACTAAACACAATAAAACCCCGAATTGATCAATACAAGTAACAAATTGTACACTCAAAACCAGTCTTTATTGTTTATTTTTCCATAAATATTCTTCGCTCATCAAAATATGAGCGAAAAATTAGCCAAAATAACGAAAATTGCTTTTAAAATCTCAACACGCTTGCCTTCGTGACATGGCTATATATAGGTCACAAACTATGGGTTCCACGCACGAAACCGCGGCGTAGCAATGACAGCGAATGTTTGGGAACCAGTCGCATTATTCTAGAGGCGCCAAAGAGAGAGCAGTTCGATAGAGCAGTGGAATATAAATTAAATTACACGATATAAAAAAACTGTCATAAAGTCGTTTTCGATGGATTTCTTACTCCATATTTAGTTTGGATTCGTTTAATAAAAAAACAAAATGTTCATTTACATCTTTATATTAAGACTGACGGTAGAAAATCGAATCTCGGATTATTTTTCTTCCTGAAAAAACGCAAAGATCAAAAGAAGAGATATGTTTATACGGCCAAATACAGGATCTGCGGTATGACAAATACGCTATCGCCTCGGGTGAACATACCTCCAGACGGGCAATATTACACCATATAGCCTGTGTAGAATCACAATAACTTATATTATGATTATTTGTGGAAATTATTATTTATGATTATTTGGGGAAATTATTATTTATGGACCTGGCACCAGGTCAGGTTGTACGAGGTTTAGGGCTCAATACAATATATTATATTTTTTTGATGTAAATATTCCGTCCTGTTTTTGGGAGTCCCCCCCCCCCCCCCGCCCCCCCCCCCCCCCCCCCCCCCCCCCCCCCCCCCCCCCCCCCCCCCACCCCCCCCCCCCCCCCCCCCCCCCCCCCCCCCCCCCCCCCCCCCCCCCCCGCCCCCCCCCCCCCCCCCCCCCCCCCCCCCCCCCCCCCCACCCCCCCCCCCCACCCCCCCCCCTGGAATGCAGCAAGTTGAAAAACTTTAACTTTAAAATATTACTGATTACGGCGTGCTTCAATATTTGAAACTCGATACATGTGCGCATTTGGAACACACTCACTAACTCACTAGTACTGTTGCAGAACGACAAACGGCGGCCATCTTGGATTTAACAATCTGGTTTCACTGTATCGTAATTTTATTATACATCACACGATATCCATTGCATGTTAGTGGAGACAAATTTCATGGCATTAGCATATTTCAGTCAATATTTACGTTCAATTTAGACGTATTTTATTGAAAAATGGCGGCAATTTTGAATTTCAGTCATGTTTTCATGAACGGATATTTTGAAAATTATTTTATTGTTTTCTGTGCATGCCAGTACATGTGAATAGACACCAAAATCATTAATGATCAGGTACCACGTTATGCCAATTTTAAGATTTGACCTATATTGACGGCAGCCATCTTGGATTTCCATGGATACCGAAAGTTGAAAATGAGATAGAGCATGTGTCTTTGGATAAAAAGTTTTCTATTGTCTTAGGGAACTTCCATACCAAAGGGGACCTTTGCATCAGAAAGTGAAGTCAACACCCTATTTTGTGCAAAATAAATTTTGTTCCATGAATAATTATTTATTTTAGAATATACATGTAACTTGAAATATTTTTTGTTCTCCACATAGAAGGCAATATTTCGATAATATCATTATATGCTGTCTCAGCAGCTCTGTAATTTAAAAATTTTCAGGGGAAAATCCCCCGTACCCCACTTATGAAAGGGAGTTAGCACCCCCTCTCGTGCTCTCCCCCCGGTCGTGCCTCGAATCATGCCGTTGGCACTCGGATGAAAAACAAAATGCCTTGGTTAAATCCTGCGGGAAACCCTGGGGATGTTACTTTGTTTCGTATACATCCCACGTCTGACCAAGGTCAAGGTTACTGGATGTTGCGTTGTTTCATATACACACCATGTCGGAACATCCAAGGTCAATGACGACTTTCGTTTCTTGTTTTCACAATAACTGCTTCATCACTTCACACTGATTTCAACAATATTTGGCCACAATGTGTGTCCAGGGATTCTGCTTTGTTTCACATACACACCATGTCTAAACACCCAAAGTCAATGGCACTGAGGACTTGTATTCATTTTATTATTATAGAATTATACAACCAACATTCAAATTTGAAGACTTCCAGCTTTTATGCAAATGAGCTTAAGTCGTTACTGCACATATTTTGCGGGTTTAACTTTTTAAAAACACAGATCTTACGCCATAAAAAATAGTTCTAACAACTTAGCTTAATCGCCTTTTCAGTGTGATAAAAGTTTTGATTGCTTTTTCGTGCTAAATTTATGTTATTGCACATGTTTCCGTAGTTACTACCTATGGGTGTGACGATTAACCGCCTTACTCGATTATTCACGATTCGTAACTCCATGGTTCGATGCACGAATACAATC
Organism: Conchocele bisecta; assembly: GCA_029237695.1. Lineage (NCBI taxonomy): Eukaryota > Metazoa > Mollusca > Bivalvia > Lucinida > Thyasiridae > Conchocele > Conchocele bisecta. Next base: position 10,900,246 of record CM055272.1, on the reverse strand, counting down.
TTTGATTTCGGTTCAGAATTGGTCTCAGAATAGAAATTTATCAGTTTGGGTTTTCCATAATTTATTTTTAACTCGTTGTTGCTGATGTGAAATTCTCACCCATATTTTTTGCCCAACTCTTTCCATTTTAGATTAATCATTAGTCTATGTGTCATCCACAAACACATACTGCAAAGAATTTCAGGACATTCAGTTCTTTGATTATCAAGGCTGCCATGCAGCAAGGGGAATAGCTTTGTGATAATGATGCCCTCGTTTCATTACTTTTTGCATCAAGTATTTATCCAGATCACTGAAGAGCTAGGCAGCTGGCTCAAGGTCTACACCATTGCTTTTGTTTCAGAGGAATATTATACAACAACAACAGGGCAGCAGGAAGGGCTGTACCTGACTACTATACTATAGAATACTGACTGATCAGCAGCTATACTGGTGAAACGTCGGATCACACCCCCCACCGTCGCGATGTGTCAGATCAGTAATTGGATTTAGTGATCAATGGTTATTGATAATGCCAGAGAATACTTTACCCTCAACTGGATCTATATTTGGCTTATATATATGCGACCCGCCCAAGAAAACGCACTTTACTATATTTTCAACTTATATATTATTTGTCACGAGTCGCGTTTGTATGATCCATGTTAAATCAAATGCTGTGGTCGACGACAGCAATGCTACTACAATGACTGTATGGCGAACAATGCAGGCCATGATCAGACTGCACATATGTGCAGGCTGATCTGGGACTACACTGGCCGTAAACAACATAATCCCCATTTCTCCAACATCAGTCACATATTTGTAATTACATTGATGTACTGACTGCTGCTGGCAAAAGGCACAGGTTGAAGTAACGGACCGAGGTCTATAAATACATTAAATATGCCTAAAAGCATCAATAAATGAAGGAAAACAAATAAGCTAAAATTTTCGTTTACACCCTCCATATACTTCATAATGAAGTATATGGAGGGTGTAAAAACAATATTTTAGCTTATTTTTTTTCTTCATTTATTGATGCTTTTAGGCATATTTAATGTATTTATAGACCTCGGTCCGTTACTTCAACCTGTGGGAAAAGGTACCTTATCCTGATATTTACAGCTGGAGTAGGTACTGACTATTCAACATGTTCACCCAGTCTATTCTGTCTACTATTGATCAATAGGCTCATCATGTCCAGTCAGGTTGTTGAAGCCTTTACTCATATTATAATTCCGTTATTCTGTTTCTACTGTTCCTATTTACATGTACAGTACTTTTTGTTTACTTTTCTCCCGTTTACCATCTTATTCTGTACTGGTATTCCGTATGCTTGTCCGCTGTAATGACATCAGGGTTTCCCAGAGGCCCATTAGGCATGTCGTGAATGAGATGCCTTCTTGTCTGAATATGTATACACTGCAACAGGCTTATATTTTGTGTCATGTCTTCAGACATGCCTTACTTGTCATTAAATCTTACATTTTGTGCTACTTTTAAGTGTTTTATATGTTATCCAATCATAATGACGATTAACATACTTGACCCTTTCAACCCCACATACCATAAATGTTAATAAAGCCAACATTTAAAACACTGTAGATCCAGCTCGTAATGAGCCGTCTCATTTGAATCTACAATGTTTGATTTGATTTAACATTTTGAAAAAGAAATACCACTTTTTGTTGGATTAAAGGTACATGCCCACTCAGTAGGCACAAACTGTTCTTTATAGGAATTAAATCAGATAGTTTTGTATATTCTGTAGATGTGACATTTTCTGGCAAAAGAAACTTTCATTCACCATTACCCCACATATTGATTGCATTATTATACATTTTATATCAGACGTGAATATCCACACTGATATCAGGGGGATAACTATGTTTCCTTGAAAATGTTAACGGACATTACTGTTCTCTGTATTTATTTTTTGATGTGCAATGATCATACTTTATAATCTGTCGAAAATGTTATTTTTTCAGGTGACCTATTTAATTAGTATAAATAATTAAAAAATATCATGCCTCATTTGCATATGAAAGTAGCCTGATACCACCACGAGTCACTATCAGTAAAATAAATATTACTAAATGATTATACCTGTATAGCGGGCACTCATACTTTTTAGAACTGGTGGAATAGTGACACAATCATGCACTTATTTAATTCCTATAAAGAACCTTTGTGCCTACTGAGTGTTTGCTTCATGCACTGTAAATTACATATATCCTCTTTGGATGTATCTTCGGGGCCCTAGTACATGCCTTTTACAGTGAGCGGAGTATAGATTGACATCAGCAAACATTATGAATACAAATGAAACCTGTAACACCATGCAAATAATGTGCAACAAGAACACAATATTAAAAACAAGAGTCGGGGCAAGAAACGCACCTTCTAGATGTCGGCCATTGTGATCTAAATCAGTAGGAGCTTTCTCCTATCTTCGTGTTTTAAAGTTGTATATCCAGCCTGTATCGGTGCACCCACTTCAGAGTGTAGTTTGTAGTGTTGTATGAATGAAGATTGTATCTGGTTTCCAAATCACAGTATTTCTTCAAAAACACAGTTCATTTAACATAATTTTGGTTAAATTTTATCGAGGGATCTTTTTTTTTTTACGCCATTTTTATAGATTTTTTATTTAGTCAGATTTGGAAGGAATCTCTAATGATAGATAACATAATTGTTTCTGTGAAAATCGACCGTGAAAATAAAATAGACATAAACATAATTATCGACTCAAGCATCTAAGTCACTCTGATCAAAATGTCACATGACCAGTTGTCAAAGACGCTGAAAGTAAAATTGGAGCTAGATTTTTCCAAATAAAACGAAAAATAACATGGTAAATTACTTGCAAATTGTGTCAATCGATTTTATAAATATATTTTACCATAAAAAGTAGTTTTTAACACCAAAATTGGATTCAAATACCCGTTTTCTTCTCATGTTCTTCCTCGAGTAGTGACGGCGTACTGTTTACTTCCGGATTGAATGAAAGGTGACGTCATAAAAGTCACGAGCTGCCATTGCGCGTGAATAAAAGAAAAGCCCCGAAGTTAGTGCAAGCTCCGAAGATAGGAGAAAGAGGGCTAGTCACTGTTCTCATGGATTTGTGCTCCTAAGCACATACATTCATATTGTGTGTTATATTCTGATTAATTCCTGGAAATGTATACATCAATATTAAAGGTACTTGCCCACTCAGAAGGCACAAAAGGTTCTTTATAGGAATTAAATAAGTGTATAACATTGTGTCACTATTCCACCAGTTCTAAAGATTACGAGTGACCGCTATACAGGAATAATCATTTTGTAATATTTATTTTACTGGTAGTGACTCGCGGTGGTATCAGGCTATTTTCATATGCAAATGAGGCATGATGTGTTTTACTTATTTATACTAATTAAATGCGTCACCTGAAAAAAAATAATATTTTCGACAGATTATAAAGTATGATTATTGCACATCAAGAAATAAATACAGAGACTGAATAAATAGTAATGTCCGTTAACATGTTAAGGAAACACGGTTATCGCCCCTGATATCAGTGGAAATTTATGTCTGATATAAAATGTATTAAAAAAATGCCAATCAATACATGGGTCAATGGTGAATGAATGTTTATTTTGCCAGAAAATGCCTCAGATGATTTCTCTGATATAACAAACAGTTTGTGCCTGCTGAGTGGGTATGTACCTTTAAGTTCAAAGTGCACATAAGGAATTCGCCAAAATTGTTGTTTATGCAAGTCTTGGAGTCCCTAGTAATAACCCACCCAAGTCACCTAATTGATCTTGAAACTTCTCATCAGGTTCGTGTCCTGCAACTTTTTGCACATTTGAGTGACATACAATGAAGAAGTGTTGCTGCCTAGATGCATCCAATTTAAATATGGTGAAGACCAGATTCACCTAGAAATCAACATATATCACATTTTATGCATAATTTGCGAACAGACCCTCTTCAGATTAAGGAAACATGTAGAGAAATCACAAAATAGGTAAATCACAATTGTATGTAACTGTAACTTAGAAAACCATGGGAAACAACTTAAAATACCTTTTAAAATAATTTTCAATTGACACTATTCTTAGAATATGCTTATTCACTTGTTTTCTAGGGGCATGAATCAATGAGAAGGCATGAATCCATGAGAATTGGGTCTATATAAACCAATGACACGTTATTATTTGATCATATTCCTCAAAACATGCGTTATATATTCCAGTACATGCTATCAGATATTGTGATCAGCAGGGTGATCATTTGGTTTGGCTTAATTTGGCATTTTCGCTATCCATGTACCAGTTATGGAACTTCCTTTTATGCCTCCACACATTTATTATTATCTCATGACAACATTCATATGGGGAACGGGCTGACATAAAGGACCTCATGACAACACCCATATGTGGAGCAGGCTGACATAAAGGACCTGGTGAGAACACCTATATGTGGAGCCAGCTGACATAAAGGACCTGTTGACAACACCCATATGTGGAGCCAGCTGACATAAAGGACCTGTTGACAACACCCATATGTGGAGACAGCTGACATAAAGGACCTGTTGACAACACCCATATGTGGAGCCAGCTGACATAAAGGACCTGCATGGTGACAACATCCATATGTGGAGACAGCTGACATAAAGGACCTGTTGACAACACCCATATGTGGAGACAGCTGACATAAAGGACCTGTTTGACAACACCCATATGTGGAGACAGCTGACATAAAGGACCTGTTGACAACACTCATATGTGGAGACAGCTGACATAAAGGACCTGTTGACAACACCCATATGTGGAGACAGCTGACATAAAGGACCTGTTGACAACACTCATATGTGGAGACAGCTGACATAAAGGACCTGTTGACAACACCCATATGTGGAGACAGCTGACATAAAGGACCTGATGACAACACCCATATGTGGAGACAGCTGACATAAAGGACCTGGTGACAACACCCATATGTGGAGACAGCTGATATAAAGGACCTGTTGACAACACTCATATGTGGAGACAGCTGACATAAAGGACCTGTTGACAATTCCCATATGTGGAGACAGCTGACATAAAGGACCTGTTGACAACACCCATATGTGGAGACGGATGACAACACCCATATGTGGAGACAGCTGACATAAAGGACCTGTTGACAACACCCATATGTGGAGACAGCTGACATAAAGGACCTGTTGACAACACCCATATGTGGAGACAGCTGACATAAAGGACCTGTTGACAACACCCATATGTGGAGACGGATGACAACACCCATATGTGGAGACAGCTGACATAACTGGTGACAACACCCATATGTGGAGACAGCTGACATAAAGGACCCGATGACAACACCCATATGTGGAGACAGCTGACATAAAGGACCTGGGGCAACACCCATATGTGGAGACAGCTGACATAAAGGACCCGATGACAACACCCATATGTGGAGACAGCTGACATAAAGGACCTGTTGACAACACCTATATGTGGAGACAGCTGACATAAAGGACCTGCATGGTGACAACACCCATATGTGGAGACAGCTGACATAAAGGACCTGTTGACAACACCCATATGTGGAGCCAGCTGACATAAAGGACCTGTTGACAACACTATGTGGTGGAGTCTGCTTGACATAAAGGACCTGTTGGACAACACTCATATGTGGAGACCAGCTGACATAAAGGACCAGCAATGGTTGACAACTCATATGTGGAGCTGCTGACATAAAGGACTGTTGACAACATCATATGTGGAGACAAGCTGACCATATGAACCTGGATGTGACACATCCATATGTGGAGCCAGCTGACATAAAGGACCTGCATGGTGACAACACCCATATGTGGAGCCAGCTGACATAAAGGACCTGCATGGTGACAACACCCATATGTGGAACCAGCTGACATAAAGGACCTGTTGACAACACCCATATGTGGAGACAGCTGACATAAAGGACCTGTTGACAACACCCATATGTGGAGACAGCTGACATAAAGGACCTGTTGACAACACCCATATGTGGAGCCAGCTGACATAAAGGACCTGCATGGTGACAACACCCATATGTGGAGACAGCTGACATAAAGGACCTGTGCACACACCCATATGTGGAGACAGCTGACATAAAGGACCTGGTGACAACACCCATATGTGGAGACGGCTGACATAAAGGACCTGTTGACAACACTCATGTGGAGCCAGCTGACATAAAAGGACCTGTTGACAACACTCATATGTGGAGACAGCTGACTTAAAGGACCTGTTGACAACACTCATATGTGGAGCCAGCTGACATAAAGGACCTGTTGACAACACTCATATGTGGAGACATCTGGCATAAAGGACCTGGTGACAACACCCATATGTGGAGACAGCTGACATAAAGGACCTGTTGACAACACCCATATGTGGAGACAGCTGACATAAAGGACTGGTGACAACTCCCATGTGGAGAGAGGACCAGCTGACATAAAGGACCTGTTGACAACACTCATATGTGGAGACAGCTGACATAAAGGACTGTTGACAACACCCATATGTGGAGACAGCTGATAAAGGACATGTTGACAACACCCATATGTGGTAGGACAGCTGACATAAAGGACCTGGTGACAACACCCATATGTGGAGACTGCTGACTAAAGGACTGTGACAACACCATAGTGGAGACAGCTGACCATAAGGACCTGTTGACAACACCCATATGTGGAGACAGCTGACATAAAGGACCTGGTGACAACACCCATATGTGGAGAGCAGCTGACATAAAGACTGTTGACACATCATGGTGAGACAGCTGACATAAATAGACTGTGGACAACACCCTATGTGGAGACGCTGCCATAAAGGACCTGTTGACAACATCCCAAATATGGTTGGAGACAGCTGACTAAAGGACCTGGTGAACAACCCCATAATGTTGGAGACAGCTGCCATAAAGGACCTGTTGACACACCCATATGTGGAGACAGCCTGCCATAAAGGACCTGTTTGACAAAACACCCATAAAAGGTGGGAGACCAGCTGACATAAAAGCCTGTGACAACAACCCAATAATGTGGAGACACTGCCATAGGACCTGTGGACAACACCCATAATGTTGGAGAAGCTGACCATAAAGGACCTGTTTGACAACAAATCCAAAATATGGTGGAGACCAGCTGAACATGGACCTGTGACAACACCCATATGTGGACCGTGACATAAAGACTGCCAGGGACCTGTTGACAACACCATATGTGGAGACAGCTGGGACATAAAAGGGACCTGGTGACATCCATATGTGGAGACAGCTGACGATAAGACCTGCTGGACAACACCCATATGTGGAGACAGCTGACATAAGGACCTAAAGACTGGTGACACACATATGTGGAGGACCAGCTGCATAAAGGACCTGATGACAACATCCATATGGATGACAGCTGACATAAAGGGACCTGCTGACAACACCCATATGTGGAGACAGCTGACTAGAGCTGCAGGGACCTGATGACACACCCATGTGGAGACAGCTGACATAAAGGACCTGATGACAACACCCATCCATATGTGGAGACAGCTGACATAAATAGACTGAAACAACACCCATATGGAGCCAGTGTGACTGCACACCCCATATGAGCTGCCATAAAGGACCTGATGACAAACACCCATATGTGGAGCAGCTACATAAAGGACTGATACAACACCCATATGTGGAGACAGCTGACATAAAGGACCTGTTGACAACACCCATATGTGGAGCCAGCTGACATAAAGGACCTGCATGGTGACAACACCCATATGTGGAGCCAGCTGACATAAAGGACCTGGGGCCTGTGTCACTAAACTTCTACGACTAAAACGTTTTTAAGTGCAATACTATTTAAAGTGTTCAGCAAAGTTGGAATAGGCAACCGAAATTGAGAAATATTTTGTAAATATGTTCAGATGTATAAGTAACACATACACGAAGAAAGTAAATGGCACCATTAGTGCACCTCATTAATGTGTGAAGTAAAAATATAAAAGTCTGCATACGAACATTTTATCGTACAAAGTTTAGTGAAACAACCTGATGACATTTAAGGCCAGTGTAGATCCTCATCAGTTTTACATCTCAAAGTTTAATATGGTATGTCGTCTAGTGGTCTAATTCTGCCTAGTTAGCTGAATGGCGAACACTGTATACCCAGATCAGACTGCACAGATACACATAATGATCTGGGGCTACACTGGGCACAAATGACATCTGATCCTTTGTGTCTGCCAGGGTCTGTATTCAGGTGACGGCATATTAATGGTCTTTAATGTTTAATTTGCCCCTATTTGAATATCATATAATCTGTTATGAATACATTCGTAATCTTTAATATTGGCAAGAGCTCATGTGTAGTGTCCTTTTACCACTACTAATAGTTTTCTATGGATTGTATTGGCTGTGTTTCAATACCTATAGGTTTGTAATAATAATGTTTTAGTCACTATACCGTTGGACAAATATTCTAAATCCTCCTAATGTGGGTGTTGATGTTGTGTAGTTGAGACCATGTGAGCACTATAGAAACGTTGATGTTCGCAAATACATGTACTATTACTCTATTTCACATGTTCACCTTCTGATGACAGAGGAAGGTCACAAGTTATTGGCCCAGTAGTTAAAACAATGTTTGATCTTGAGGTGGCACTGAAGGTCACAACCAATAGTTTGAAAACCATCTCTTAATTTGTATTCAACAAATACCGTAACCCATACACAGTGTATCGGAATTTAACATTGTGAACAAGTATTAAAAAAGTTTGATTTTAACAATACACTGTAAATGGTTGACCTTAACCCTTACTACGCTGGAGACGGAAAATGTCGTCTGCTGTTCTTCATGTTTGCCTTAATTCTTAACAACAAAAAACCTGTTTTTACAGCGCATGAGAATCGTCGTTAGTCCAGTGGAGACGATTCTCATGCGCTGTCAAAACAGGTTTATGTCGAGAAATATTGAAAATAAAACATTTCAGGCAGACGACAAAAAAATAATTTGGCATAGTAAGGGTTAAAGGTACATGCCCACGCAGCAGGTTACACTGTACTACAACTTTTCATTTTCTGTCATGCCTTATATGAGCCATATGTCTACCCACTAACGAGTTAATTTTAATTATGGCGCGTGTTAATTGGTGTTAAATCGCATTTCATATGCCGCGACCAGAAAGGGTATTTTCCGACCTCGTGCTATTTTTACCAATACGCGTCACGTGACACGGTCAATCATATCACATCTTTGACATGCGCAGTGAAGTATCGGAAGTTGAGAAGAAAAATCTCTATTCGAGTCCAAATCTAAATCTCCACGTAACTCTTTTCATTTGGTGATCTGGTCGCCAATATTAACCACTCTCTCTGTACTGCCTGTCAATCAGACATTTCGCCTTTCTTTTGGCTGACGCTGTTTCATACAATTTCCGTCCTGGACGTTTCGACATGTTGATATTCCTGTTTACATATTGGGAAGCCTACTGGCGCGCGTAGTATACTGCGCATGCGCACCGCAAGCCGTGATGTGAAAGTCGTCGTCCCCGCACATTATCAAAATAGACTGTTACCGCCGCGCGTCGCTAACAGTAAATTGATAATTAATAAATGATTATATCTGTATAGCGGGCACTCGTAATTTTTAGAACTGGTGGAATAGTGACACTTATTTAACTCCTATAAAGAACATTTTGTGCCTACTGCGTGGGCATGTACCTTTAAGGACCCGTTTTATACCGGATCATCATCTGATTCAAAGATAATTGCCTTGTAAATGTGATGGGATATATGTGTGAACATTCTCTTGTTACTGTATTCTATACGGCCATCTTGGCCATCTTAGTATTTACATGCCACCTCTTGTAGCGTTTGACACATACAGCAATAAATATGACAGATAAACTAATAACATTTGATACAATGTGTTGCAAGGATACAATGTGCTATCAATTGGTTATAAATTTTATACTTTCCAAAATCGACACTGTGTAAATCATCAGGTGATTCCACTCAACCTTACCAAATAGTGTCTGCTAGCAACACGTTTATAATAGCATAGATAGCCTATATCACTGTGCACTCCCGATAGCCTGTGAAGAGATTTCTTCTTCTTCTTTTTCTTTTTTTAAAATGATCACATTTATCAGACTTGGTATTGACTTGGGCTACATATAACGGATAGGACATTCTAAACAATTATTTTTTAAAACATATTGCACTAAATTGTATTACTTTATTTGTCAAATTCTGAGCTGTCTGTGTTAAATGCTACATGAGGTGAAACTGGCCCATAGCGTGTCCATGCTAAAATGGCTCAGATGGCAACTCAATGCACAGTATAGTATACATATAATATACACTAAGCAGAACAGGGTCAGATACACTTTATACAAATATTCAAGTGGGTGACAGGTGGGAGAATGTGATGGGTAATTTAACGATCGGGGTTCATCCTTACCGGAATAGCCGACTTGATACCTGGTTTGGCCCTCGCGTACGTCGTTGCTCTTCTGTATGTGACAGTTGAATCTGGTTATACCCCTTATGTGAGTATTACGATTATTCGTAATCTTATTTTATGGGAAGGGGCCCAGTGACTTTGGTGTGGTATGGACCTGGCACCAGTAGCCTATTTCATCAACATTGCAAAGTATACTTTACTAGCAAAGTATACTTTGAGGGAGAAATTTTCAATTTTATGATAAATTTATTAATTTTTATTATACTGAATTTATTACATTATCACAGCCATTTTGGCTGTGATAATGTAATAAATGCAGTATAATAAATCTGCATACATTTAATCATCAAATATATGCTGTCATTAGTTCTATATGAAATAATGCATTTCGGGAAAAATAAATGATTACTCCCTCAAAGTATACTTTGCTAGAAAGTATACTTTGCAATGTTGATGAAATAGGCTACTGGTCAGGTTATTCTAATTTCAGGGCTGAATATATTTTTCTCTATGTAAATATTCCGTTCAGATTTTGGGATTTTCCCCCCAATGCAGCAGGTTGAATACAAGATCGAACCCGTTGGCCCGGCCTTACATGACCTTAGCTGTTGATAGGCTGTTAAAAACCAATAAACAAACAAACAAACAAACAAACAAATATTCAATCACATTTGCGAAGCTATCGTCTTCGATGGTGTTCTATGAAGTGAGTCTTTAAGAACTCTTTCTCTGTGACCTTGTTGAATGGACATAACACCTATTCAATCAATTAATCATTTGGCCTTGAGACTGCAGCTTTACAAAGTATGCTGATGTGTATAATACAGTTTATAGTCGACTGTACAACCGTCCATCTGTCCGCCTGAAACACATGAACTCAACATTAACAGCTTTAAAGTTTTGGTTTGTTGGTCCAGGCGGAAGTAGAGCGTCGGACTGCTGATCGGGAGCCCCCAGGTTCGATTCCCACCTCGCCCGCTGCGAATGGCCGATTCGGCGTGTCCTTGGGCGAGACAACTTCGTGCTAGCCTAGTCCTATTGGATGGGGACTTAAATAGTCGGTCCCGACATGCAAGGTCATCAAGCCAGTACTGTTAAATCAAAGCATTTGCATTTACCAGGCGGAGGCTGGGAGTATTCATAAGCCTGTGCTCATTTGCTCTACTGTCTGTTTCACGAAAGCTGCCCAAATTTTACGGCTATATAAACAATGCAAAAACAATATTTTTTCCGATAATATTAAATTAAAGCAAAATTTAAGAATGAGCCTTCTTTTTATTTCGTGAAATTTGGTCAAATATTGATTTTCCTGCGAAAACAAAATTTCCCCATGTTAAATCCCCATGGGTATTTAACATGGGGAAATTTTTTAGAATTTCAGTAATCCTGGACCGATTTTCAAACTTTAACTTTTGTTTTCTTAGTTGGATCATTTCCAAGCTATCTAGCTAGGTTTCGGAGTCAATTTCTAAAAAAAATATTTTTTTGACTCCTCCCACACTCCTTTGCCTCTTTTTCCCCCCATGTTAAATTCCCATATAGAAATCAATTTTTCGTAATAAAACCAACATTTGACCAAATTTCACGAAATAAAAAGAAGGCTCATTCTTAAATTTTCCTTTAATTTAATACTATCGAAAAAAATATTGTTTTTGAATTGTTTATATGGCCGTAAAATTTGGGCAGCTTTCGTGAAACAGACAGTAGTTAAAATATAGGTATAATATAATTATTGTTAACAAAGATAAATTCAATCTCCTATGACCACCCTGGTGGTGGCCCAAAAAGTCTGCAATTGAAATTGAAACTACATCGTGTTACAAATACATCAATTGACCGGGTTCTGCAAGCAAACATCTGGATTATTTTCTACTTTTAACACCACATATGCATATTTATGTCAATTACTATCCAAGTCGAATTGGCTTAAAACATCATATAGACTTATTTGTCATCATACATATATTCATTCTATAGCCCACACATGCAGCCCATGTGCTCAAGGTCAAGGTCAAATGACTTAAATAAATTGGTATTAATTAATTTTTGTGTGTGTCAAGTTTTTGAGGTGTACATTGATCAGTGTTACTGATATTATCATTGTTGAAACTATCATTACCATTGGCAGTGAGTGTGGGATACTAGGACATGTTTAACTTTTGCCCAAATGTGTACAGGTATTTAACAAAACACATGCATACATATGGAAAACACCATACACATGCAAGGTGGCGATCAGATACTTGTCATACCAACCTGCCATATGGAAATATTTGAACATTTCTGGATTACATAATACCCAGAAGTGAGGTATAGGCCAGTCAAGTCTGTTACATATTTAAAGGGGTAAGATGTTTGAAGTTTTCATGCACAAAACAAGGATTTAGTATACAAAACTAACATCAGTCATAAAATGAATGTACCAAAATAACAAAATTTATTTTTATATTCTGTTTAACAATTCAATGGCATTGTTGTTAGATTCTGTGTCAATATTGCCTTTATATTTACCGGACCCCTGGACCTCCCCGGGTGTCCTGTTTAGAGAGGTTCCACTGCAATTAAGCACACCATGAACACTTTCTGTAATTTTCAATCATGAACAGACACGACAATTAACTAAAATACAATGTAACTCATCTAAATTAATCACAGTAGTGGTCCCATGGTGTCTGATTTAGAGAGGTTCCACTGTATCTTCTAAACTGATGAATGGATTTTCAAATAGTTGTCAAAGCTCATGGTCACACTTAGCTGTCAAAAGTAAAAAAAAAATGAGCATGAGATTTTGTTTTTGCTGATGGATTTTCAATAATTTGTCACAATGTTTGCCATGATGAGACGATGTGTCGCGGTCAATACTCGCATGTCTACATCCAAGGTCGAGGTCACATTTAGAAGTCAAAGGTAAAAAATGTGCATGAGATTTTGGTCCTGCTCTGTATCTTCTAAACCGATGTATGAATTTGAAAGATGATTTGTGACAAATGTTTGCCATGTTAAGGCAATGTGTCGCGTTCAATACCCACATGTATACGTCCAAGGTCAAGGTCACACTTAGAGGTCAAAGGTAAAAAATTCTCATCAGATTTTGTTTCCGCCGTATATCTTCAAAACTGATGAATGGATTTTCAAATGATTTGCCACAAAGGTTTTCCACGATGAGACCATGTATGACAATCGCTACCCACGTGTCTATGTAGAAGGTCAAGATCACATTTAGAGGTCAAAGGTAAAAAATCGGCATGAAATTTTAATGCCAGCAGAATTATACTTTCTGATATTAAAATGATGTTTGTGGGGGCATTGTGATCACTCCTGAGATAGCTCCAGTTCTATGTATGTGCTTTATATGCACACCTAACAACGTCAAAATTGCAGGTCACGTGGTTTCATCATTTTGGAGAAAAGTGTCATAAAGCATAGTTGTTTGTCGAAGAACACTCCATAGATTCTCAAACTGTGCTTGTTGTCAAGTATATGTGGTTGGAATGTCCAGGAAGTTGCCTTGAAGTGATATAATCTCCCAATGTTGACCTGGAAGTTTATGAAGTACGCTACATGACTGGTATCTTGCTATTATTTGTTTCTTTATAATCTATATCCATTTTACTGCACTGCATAAATAGTTCTCAGCTGTGTGAAATGTTAGTTCTGGTCGGGTTCATTGCCACCCATCTCCGATGATTATGTCTGTTCATGATCGCAAAGCACCCACACTTGTCTTGAAGAAGACATCTGTCTGTTTTACAGTGGAACCTCCCGGGGTGTCCGGTTTAGATAGGTTCCACTGTAGTAGCATTTGGGATATAGCAATTTGGGTTTCCCTGTGATGTCATTATTGATGGCTCTATGAATGAATGTCACAAAGCAAACACGAAAGTAAAGTTCACAGAGTGTTATGTGGAAATGTTGGATGGAAATGAAAACAGATTTTAGATCATTTTAGCTTCATGAGCAAGTTGTACAATTTTCGTTACTACTGTTTATTTAACCCTTAGACCGCTACTCACAACAATTTTCGTCTGCTGTTGCATTTATATCTTGCCTTATTTCTCAATAAAAACATGTTTTGACAGCACTTCAGAATCATTCTGAAGTGCTGTCAAAGCATGTTGTAAATTATTCTAAAGATCTGTAAAAGCATGTTTTTGTTGATAAAAGTCGAAAATAAACAGCAGACAACAAAAAAATTAAGATAGTGGTCTAAGGGTTAATATTTTTAGACAGTATTTGGATTTCAACCATATTTGACACATATGTTCTGTCCCCATAGCCTGCAGACGTGTGGTATTGTTTCTTACATAGAATTCAGGGGCGGATCTGGAGGGGGGGTTCCGGGGTTGCAACCCCCCCCCCCCCCCATCAGCCACAGAGCACAGGAAAGTGCATTTCGAAGAGCTCGAAAATAGGACAACTCCCTAGTTGCGAACGGTAACTCTTGCAATTACTCCCGTAGCTACGGACGGTACACGAGTAATTGCAAGAGTTACCTTCGCAACTAGACAACCCCCGTGTTCCCCAAATGCTGGATCGCCCCTGGAATTGTCACATTATCTTTTGTAGCTAATGTGCTCATAACTAACAAAATACAAAAAGTAGAGGCTTGAAGTGAATATATTACCTAAGGCACTACCTACGGTTTTAGTCGCGCTCACATGTGGACAGCGCGATATAGTTGGCACATTGGCGTATGTACATTCCCGTTACGTACGTACGGGTGTGTCCTAGTTAGTCCTATTTCAACGAACCTCCGTTTAGTCGGCTAAACTGTTTAGCCGACTAAAACTAAGTTTTTCTCTAACGATTTTGTTATGGTTATTTAGTCGGACCTAAACATTAGTCGGCTTTGACTTCATTTCGCAAGGTCAAGGTCCGGGGGAAATCCTCGGGGAAAACCCCTCCTGTTCCGTTCCGTTAGTAAATGACGGTCGCAAAAAAACTAAAAAGCTACATGTAGCAATAAACTATAAAAGGCGTCAGAAAGCACATTTAACGCGTCGGGGGGGGTGAAAACATAAAAAACAAATAGTTTTTAAAACAGGATAATTTACTCTGTCATTCTTAAAATACATGACGGTTCATTGGTTCGTTTGTCAATAATAAACGTCACGCTATTAGACCGGCAAACATCGTCTGTTTTTAAATGAATTTGCGACAAAATGGCGTAAAACAATAAAGCCCCTCCCTGTCAAACTGTCCCGACCTTTGCGCTACGACCAATGCGGCGAGGGTTCATAAGTCTCCCCGCCACATGTCCGAAGGGGTATTTTGGAAGAAGATATCCGCCATTAAATGTCGTTCTGAAAGGGTCAAAATACATAGTAATTATTTATCTCAGCATCAATATCTGAAAGTGCCTACGGAGAATTGTTTCCTCGGCCGTCCAAAGGTCTTCCTCTCGGCACCAATCTCGTAACTCATATCCGTTACATTGCCTCGGATACAAACTGTGCCGTACACAGTGGTCGTTTATTTATTGTCGCATGGTTCATCGTCTCGGCAGTTCCTCAACGCCGTCCCAAATACAACTGCCGTAGTTCCATGAACGACTTATCGAGTGCGAGAACCAGTTGGCCCGCGTGGAATTTTATTTTGATGTCCGCAATTGATACACAAAATCGCCGACTACATATATCGCAGTGTCATGCCTGGCCCAGTTGTAAATGCAGATGGGCGTGTTTTTTCTTCCATGTGTGCACGTTGATATTAATGATTTCCCAGGCACGTCGGATAAATCGCTAATTTGTGCATGACATTTACATTACCCGGTACGTGAATAAACTATATGGTTCCCAGCTTACCTGTCCCGAGTTAACATGGAGAAAATGTAGGTTTTTAAGTTGCCGAGACGGTTCAAATGAGGTGGTCACAAACAAATACTTAGGTTCCAGTAAATAAGGAAAATTAGATTAAGAAGAATAGTAAGGTTAGTGCCGTGGAAACTGGGAAAAAATAATCTGGCAAGGCTCAGGAAACGGGTATGGGCGAGGCCTCTGCCGAGCACATCCCGTTTTCCGTGCCCCGCGCCAAGAAATTTTTTAATTTTTAACCATTCCACGGCACTAACCTACATATTCTTATTTATTCCACCATCAACTACCTTCAAATGGCTGTGAAATGCAAAAATTGTATTGACTGGATATCAAAAAATGTTTTTTCCAACGGCACCGTGTTTCACCGGCAACTAGCCACTGTGTTGACGGGATAAAATTGGCCTCTACATTTATTTTCGGGCGGATAATTATAGCGAATACATTTTTTGCTGGTTGATAATGTTGGCAATATCCAGGCGAAAAGTAACGGCTAATGCGACTACATACGATAACTCAAAAATGTTGTTGAATATACCTGCTTTTATTTTTGTCGAGAATTCGCCAAAACACGGAACACAATGCCTGCCGTGTTTCGTAGTGCCATGTCCCGGTCAATCTGTGTTTGTTTTGTTGTTTACTGTCTTGGCGGGCCAAGCAAATGGCCTCCGTGGCCCCAAACCAAATATGAATTCATTTATCGCAACGTTGTGTAATTTTAATTAAACACTGCGGATTGTGTCCTTCCCTGCAGGGATTTCTCGGGATAATTAACAAATTAGTTTTAAGGAGTTACATCAACGAGTTGTCACTGGGAAGGGGTGATGGAGAATTGGCCCGGTTTTTCATTAATCTTGAGATAATGTTGGTTGTGTCCAATAATGCCTAAAATGTTGTGCAAATGGTTTGTTTCAATAAAAAGTTGTCACAAATACTGTAGGCTAACAAGACAAACGGGCGACAACTAATGCGTGTAATTAAAACAGAAATAAGGTCGCCCCGCCCCCGCCCGGCCCCTCCCCCACAACAGCAACCCAACACACCCAATTACATCGATAATAATGTTTGATGCTCATTAATTCAACTGATGTTAAACATTGTGATTCCCTTATAAATGGAACCGATTATTTATTTGACGTTGTTTCCTTCTATTTATTCCGGCTTAGTCCAGCTAACCAAAACCAAAAGTTTAGCTGACTAAACAAGGAGGGCTAAGCAAATGCGACTTTGTTTAGTGATCGGCTAAACGTGATTCGTGAAACGCGTTTTATAAAAAAATTCCATCCCCGTTAGTTCGACTTAATGGCCTTGAAGTTTTAATAGCCGTCAAAACTAAGTTTAGAGTTTTTTGAAGGCCGACTTTTTCAAACGGAGGTTCGTGAAATAGGCTACTGGTTAATGTTTTGTTTATTTTTGTTGTTAAAACTTTTTGGGTATACTATCAAAGTCCCTCCGGTGGGTGGCTACATGCGAAGACACGGCCGTCACCAAGATACTATAGTCAGTGGATACATTGTAGTGCAGTTATGTAGCCAGGTTCTTTGCCGAGAGAGGTGTGCGAATTGGTCGATCGAGTTTAGGAAAATTCGGAAAGGGGTGTGGCGGGCCATCCTTTCTCCGGGGAAAAAAGAATAAAATATATTGATTTATTAGGTTTTAGACACCACCCAACCAAATAGTTTTTTTAACTATTTAATTTAATTTTACCACCGAATGCCAATCCAATAAAGGCCAGTCCTCTTCCTATCCTTTACTTTCACATATTCGTAGTGGATGACTGTGGGTGGGACCCACTTGTACATGACCTGCAAGTCCAGGGTCTGCTAACTGGTTCCTGCATGAAACTAAAACAATTAGGTTTTCACTTCTTACTCATAAGAAAGAAAAAATACCAACCTTGTTACATATCCTCCAATATTGTGGTGTACATTTTTTTTTTTTTTTATTTTTTGGCCCCACGGAAACTCCGTTTAATCCAACAGTGAACCAACAGGGTCAGTGTTTTTTTCTTTTAAATGCCTAACAAATATGCTGGAAAAACTGGTGTTTGAAGGCAACCCCAAAAATGGTTTCCTCAAGTCGAAAACTGGGTAGTCAATGGATCAAGATTTGCCAAGCAAAAACAACAAACGGTGTCCTGTGACCTCTCAAAACTCCCGCACTATTTTTTTTTATAAACCGGGACTACTTTTGACATACCACCCCTGGGCGGTTTCGCCACCAATTTGGGTGTCTTCTAACCTATAAGTGTAAACCAGTTCCCACTAAACAAATGCATTCTACCAATATTCCACTATTCAAAAAATAAGTAGCTTACTATTTCCTGGAATACAAGTACCAAGTTGGAGCAAAATAATCTCAAATGGTTAGTCACGAACAGCAGCTGTGGTAACTCCAGGCCATGTGACTAGTTCCACATTCCCTGCCTTAACTTTGAGCTCAACTACAACAGAACTAATGGAATAATTTTTTTAATAGAATGGAATGAATTAAAAGCACAAATTCCTCCCATAAAATCACATAACATTAACCCTTAAATTAGTGTTGTTTTAGCTAACCCCATTTCTTACATCAATACAGACTCATCACTGAAACTTTTATAACCAACATGTATTGCCACTCTGGAATGGTCGAACAGGACCAAAATGGGTACTGGGCCCTTTTTGGTGGAAACGGTCAGTCAAGCAATTTGGCTTTATAACACAGGAGGGAAAGGAAAAATAAAACAATGTTTTCTGAGTACTAGTGTTTCATGGTACTTATACCTGATATGCGAAAACAATAACACTTAACGCCTAACTTTTTTGGGCAAATTTTGGAACAAACAGCGTCGCGAATGTCGCGCCAACTTTCCCCCAAAATAAACTTCGTTAATTTGTCCATTCAGCAAGCCAATATCCAATGAAAAAAACATGGAAAAACAACAACTATAATCACTGTTTCGGTCGGTTATATAATTTCTGTCCCAACACATTCCCAAGCCCAATCACCCTACAAAAGGTAATTTGGCATACACTGGTTTTTGATTAATTTATTTCACATTCAAACTAAATAAAGCCTGAGAAATCAAGATTTTAGAAGATTTTTGCAAGGCCGATTAAAAGCTGTCCGACGTTTCTGAGATAACAAAAAGAACGAAATTTATGTTGCAATCGCTGGAGTACCGCTCGATTATTCCGTTTGTCGCAGTAAACGTTTAAAATTATGTTTTCCCCAGAGACATAGCTACAAGTAAACATAAACTTCCAACTTCAAATTCTTCTAAATTTAAACAAACATAATCCTTCACATAGGGCCTAGGCACAACCTTATAGGTTAGAACCACCACCAAACTAGTTTTATACTACTATAATTTAATTTAAAAAACCGAATTGCCAATCAATAAGGCCAGTCTCCTCCTACTTTCACTATTCGTTATGGATGTGTTGGGACCCCACTTGTACTATGACCTGCAGCCAGTCTGTTACTGGTTCTTGCATGAACTAAACAATAGGTTCACTTTACTCATAAGAAGAAAGAAAAATCCAACCTTGGTCCAATATCTCCCCAATATTGTGGTAACATTTTTGGCCACGGAAACTCCGTTTATCATCAAGGTGACCAAACCAGGGTCTGTGTTTTCTTTTAAAGTGCTAAACAAAATCTGCTGGAAAACTGGTGTTGAATGGCACCCCCCAAAAATTTCCTCCAAGTGAAACTGGGTGGTAGTAATGGAATCAAGATTTGGCAAGGCAAACGGTGTCTTGTGACCTCAAAACACCCGCGACTATTTTTTTTATACCGGACTACTTTTGCATACACCCTGGGCTGGCGGGGTTTTCGCAACCATTTGGTTGTCTTTCCTAAAAAAAACCCGTATAAGTTTCTAACATTCCAGTTTTCCCCTTGATTAGAGGGATTTTAAGGCAATATTTTTGTGATCAATATTGTTAGTTTCTTCCCTCATAAAAACTAGATTAATTTTCACCTGTGATTTCCGAATGTATTTGGGCCTAAAACCACCTTTCCACTGTGTTTATCGGTTGGAGGGAGAGGAATGGGGGCCAGAACTGAATGGTGGAATCCATCATAGGCCATGTTATGACCCTTGTGGAACTTGATGGTAAAACGGCCATTTAATCTAATCAATCAATAAATCAATATAATCGTTATCAATCAATCTGGTTTGTCTAACGACAGTGCATAGGCGTTTAAACCCCCGTCGGACTTTAATACAGGTAACAGCTGATCTGTTTGCATCATATGTTTAGGGAGGACCAAAAAAAAATAGGTGTGTTTACTGTTGGCATGGGTAGGAAATCGGTTGGTAGGATTTTTATATCCCCCCCGCCAACGAGTTGTTGGGGGGTTGTCTAACCTGGGAGTCCAGGTTTTGTTTTGCGTTTCCGTGCCGTTTCCCGTGCGTACCGTAAAACTTAACCATCCGGATCGGAAAGAAATATTGTTCATAACTTTCTATTTCCTTCATCTAAAATGCTTAATATTTTTTCTTCACACCATTGGCCATTCCTGTAGGGCTCTACTACCATTGCTGTGGCAGCCAAATCCCATTGGGACCGTTCCAACCCCCACCCCCGCTGGATTCCCAACGGTCTAAGGTCAAATACTTAGTCCTCTTTACAAAACTTTAACACATCAGATGAAAGTATTGTTATAACTTCTATTTCCATTCCAATCTAAAATGCTTGTAATTTATTGTACAATGGCATTCCCCCTGTAAAGGCTCTACTACCATGCTGTGCCAAATACCAACGACCGTCCCATCCCCCGCTGGATCCATGGTCAAGGTCAAAATACCTTACCAAAACTTAACTAGCAGAGAAATATTGTTATAACTTCTATTTCCTTTCATTCTAAAATGCTTTAATATTTTGCACACAACACAATTGCATTTCCTGTAAAGGCTCTGACCTACCATGTCTCTGCCAAAAATCCAACGGACCCAGTCCAACCTCCCGCTGATACCCAATGGTCAAGGTCAAATACTTAGTTCCTTTACTTTCAAAAAATTAACATCAGAGAAAAATATTGTTATAAAAACTTCTATTTCCTTCATCTAAAAATGCTTAATATTTCACAATGCATTCCATTGTGTAAGGCTCTAACTTACCATACTGTGCCAAATCCGGATGAACCGTCCAAACCCCCGCCTGATCCCAAGGTCAAGGTGATAAATACATTGGGTCCTCTTTACAAAACTTAACATCGAGTGAAATATGTTATAACTTCATCTAAAAATTCTTAATATTTCATGCATGCATTCCTCTAAGGCTCTACTATCAATGCTTATCTGTGTACATATCCCCATCCCCGCTGATCCCCAAGGTCGAAGATCACATTACTTAGTCTCTTTAAACAAAACTTAACATACCAGAGAAAATCGGTTATAAACTTTTCTATTTTCTTCTTCCTCGGATCTGCTTCACATTCCGTTACGTTCCGTGCCGCCCCCCGCTTAAGCCCAGAGTCAAGGTTCACAAAAAGCTCACACTTGGAAAAAATTTTAACAAATTTATTTTAGGGTGTACCTGGGGCCCACACTGGGGGGTTATTTCCGTAAGCCTCGCATTTACTGACCAATCTAGTTTTTGTTGATTTGTTTTACCATTACTTTTTTTGTCAGGCCCAGAGCCCCGTTGTGGAAAGCCGAGACAATAGTGATCACCAATTGACATCCCCGGTGCGTCCGGGTGTGTGTTTGCCGTCTGTTCCGTGCATTGCGTCCGTCCGTCTGAAATCTGCGTTAAAATAAAGTTTTTAAAAAAATACCATCAAATGCCTCGGCGGGCCTTTGCCAAATGGGGGCCGGGGCCGGCCGGCCATTCTGGGTTTTTTGAGCCTTGACTTTTCGAAGTAATAGTTTAGTAGCTTATGTTGTCACCCCAACCGTCCCCCTCGGCGACCCCCCGCTCGGTGTCCGGGCGTCGACGTCACTGTCCCACGCCTTGGTTAAGGGTTTTTAGTCAAGCTTTGGGTATTTATGCATTTACTACTGGCCCCTACAACCCCCACCATACTTGGACAACTTCATCTCCTAGTGATGTACAATCAATAACCCCCTGAATTCTATATTTGACCTTGAGACCCTACATTTCCTCTTGAATTACTAGTTAGTTTTAATTCCCCTTAGGTTAAGGGTTTTTAGTCAACCCTTGGTTAAGGTTTTTATATGCAAGATTGTACAATGGAAATACTAGTGTGCATACAGACACCATACTTGGACAACCTTTTCTCATACAGATTATAAACATCAATAACCCCTGATACTATATTTGACCTTCATTCTACATTTCCTCTTCTGAATTTTACTTCGGTAATTTGCCCGCTTGTTAAGGATTTTTAGTCCCTAGCTTGTATAATGGAATACTACTGGCCCCTACCACCAACCATACTTGGA
Source organism: Conchocele bisecta (assembly GCA_029237695.1). NCBI lineage: Eukaryota > Metazoa > Mollusca > Bivalvia > Lucinida > Thyasiridae > Conchocele > Conchocele bisecta. Next base: position 10,877,558 of record CM055272.1, on the reverse strand, counting down.
CAACTGCAATTATACTAGTGAATGTACATCAACAACCCCAAATTCTATTTAATTTGACCTTCCCCCACTACATTTCCTCTTTGAACTTACCTTAGTTAATTCCCCTTGGTTAGTCAACCTTGGTTGTTAAGGTTTTTTAGGTCAAGATATGTACATGGAAGATACTAGTGGTGCATACAGACAACCATAACATTGGACAACCTTTTCTTTCATAGGGATTTGTACATCAATAACCCCTGCTTCTATTTATTTGACCGTTGGACCTGACAATTTCCATCTTGAATTAACCGTTAGGTTAATTCCCCTTAGGTTTAAGGTTTTTTAGTCAATCTTGTAGATGGAATAGCAATCCTGGGCCCTACATTTTAACCTTGAATTACTAGTTAAATTCCCCATTGGTTAAAGGTTTTTAGTCAACCTTGGTTAAGGCTTTTTTTACTCAAGCGTGTAACATGGCAATACTATTGTGATTTACAGATACCATAACTTGTGACAACCTTTTATCCATAGTGTATGGTATATCAATAAACCCCTTATCTATATTTATTTTTTTGAACCTTGACCTATATTTGTCTCTTCTTGAAATTACTTCGTTTTAATTCTCCTTTTTGGTTGGTAAGGTTTTTTAGTTCAAAGCTTGGTAAGAATTGGAATACTCCCATGGCCCTTACACCAACCATACTTGGGACAACCTTCAATCTCCTAGTGATGGGTACATCAACAACCCCTCGACCTATAATTTGACCCTTGACCTACATTTAACCTTGAATTACCTTTAGTTAACTTCCGTCCCCTTGGTTCAAGGTTTTAAAGTCAAACCGTTGGCGTTTTAAGGTTTTTAGTCAAGCTTGTATATGGCAAGATACTATTGTGGCATACATACAACCACATATACTTGGATAATTTTTTTCATCATAGGGCTGTACAATCAAATAACCCCATTAAAACCCCAGACCTATATTTTACCTTCACCTACATTTAACCTTGAATTACTTACTTATTTCCCCTTGGTTTAGGTTTGTACTCAAACTTGGTTAATGTTTATAGTCAAGCTTGTATATGGAATTGGGCCTACAGCAACCATACTTGGAAAACTTCAACTCCTAAGTGATGTACATCAATAACCCCTGACCTATATCTGACATTGACCTACATTTAACCTTGAATTACTTACTTAATTTCCCTTGGTTAAGGTTTTTAGTCAACCTTCGTTAAGGTTTTTATGCAGGCCGCGGCCACCTTGTTTGTCAAGCTATGTGTACATCGACAACCCTCGTAGGCGAGCTATGCTGTTCTCCTACAGCTCTTGTTACATACCCAATTGCAACATAATATGAATGATCAACGATCTGTATTAAACCAATGTTATACAACATGCTCATACATGTTTATTGCATTTGCACTGTATATATCAAAGTTCTGAACGTCCTGAAATTCTTCGCAGTATGTGTTTATGGATGACACATAGATTAATAGAAAAGCGTTTCGTGAAAAATAAGCACGGGAATTTCACAGCAGCAACAACAAGGAGTTAAAAATAGATTTTTGGAAAACCCAAAATGATAAATAGATTTCTATTCTGAGAATGGAAACCGCAATATTGTATTTGTGCACCGAACCATGGAGTTACGAATCGCGAATAATAGAATAATAAAAGTATGGCGGTTAATCATCGCACCCTTAGATCACTGAAGCGATCAAGCTGTTGGAACTATTTTATGTCGAAAGACCCGTGTTTTTAGCTCACCTGAGCGAAGCTCATGTGAGCTATTGTTACCGCAATGTGTCCGTCGTCGTCGTCGTCGTCGTCGTCGTCGTCGTCGTCGTCGTCGTCGTCGTCGTCGTCGTCGTCGTCGTCGTCGTCGTCGTCGTCGTCGTCGTTCGTCGTCGTCGTCGTCGTCCGTGAACATTTTCAAACATCTTCTCCTCGGTAACCATTGGGCCTATGGTCACCAAACTTCATGGTCATGGTCCTTAGGTAGGGGGATTACAAAATTGTTAAAATGACGTCATTACGTAATCCAAGATGGCCGCCGTCTAAAAATAGCACAAATTCTTAAAAAATCTTCTTCTCAAGAACCGCCAACTGGATTTCGACAAACTTGGTAGGAATGATCGATGTACATTGCTCTTTCAAAGTTAAAATGGTGACCCTGGGGTTTAAATGGGCGTGGCCCGTGGGGTCAAATTGGGGTCAAATTTTATTTTGACTGAATAGGTCATTTCATATATCAAAAATTGAAACGTATCAATGAGGATTCACTCTGGTGCATTTTTTGGGTCGAAATCGGATTGTTATCATCAAAGATGGCCGCCGAAAGGTCAAAAGGTCGTTCTTTTTATTAGATTTTATTTCAAAATTTTTTCACAAATGAACCGCTTGGCCCATGGTAGCAAACTTAAAAGTTATGGTCCATGGGTGAAGCCTTTTCATTTGTTAAAAATGGAGGTCATCGCTAATCCAAGATGGCCGCCGTCAAAAATAGCATAAATTTCTTAAAAAAATCTTCTTTCAGAACCCTCTTGCCGATTTCGACTAAACTTGGTAGGAATGATCGATGTACATTGCTCTTTGAAGTTGTTAAAATGGACTGGTCAAAAATGGGCGTGGCGTGGGGTCAAATTGGGGTCAAATTTTATTTTTGACCGAATATGGTCATGTGATATATCAAATTGAAGTATCAATGAGGCGTCACTGGTGCTTTTCTGTCGAAATCGGATTGTTGTCATCCAGATGGCCGCCGAAAGGTAAAAGGTCGTTCTTTTATTAGACATTTTTCTTCTTCACATGAACCGCTTGGCCCATGGTAGCCAAATTAAAAGTTATGGTCCTGGGTGAAGCCTTTTCTAGATTGTTAAAATGGAGGTCATCGCAATCCAAGATGGCCGTCGTCTAAAAATAGCATAAATTCCTTAAAAAATCTTCTTCTCATGAACCGCTTGCGGATTTCACGAAACTTGGTAGGAATGATCGATGTACATTTGCTCTTTCAAAGTTGTTAAAATGGTGACCGGTGTCAAAAATGGGCGTGGCCCGTGGGGGGTCAAATTGGGGTCAAATTTTATTTTTGACCGAATATGGTCATGTCATATATCAAATTGAAGGTATCAATGAGGCGATCACTCTGGTGCATTTTCTGTCGAAATCGGATTGTTATGTCCATCCAAGATGGCCGCCGAAAGGTCAAAAGGTCGTTCTTTTATTAGAGATTTCAAAATTTCTTCTCACATGAACCGCTTGGCCCATGGTAGCCAAACTTAAAAGTTAAGGTCCATGGGTGAAGCCTTTTCAGATTGTTAAAATGGAGGTCATCGCTAATCCAAGATGGCCGCCGTCTAAAAATAGCATAAAATTCTTAAAAAATCTTCTTCTCATGAACCGCTTGCCGGATTTCGACGAAACTTGGTAGGAATGATCGATGTACATTGCTCTTTAAAAGTTGTTAAAATGGTGACCCCGTGGTCAAAAATGGGCGTGGCCCGTGGGGTCAAATTGGGGTCAAATTTTATTTTTGACCGAATATGGTCATGTCATATATCAAATTGAAGGTATCAATGAGGCGATCACTCTGGTGCATTTTCTGTCGAAATCGGATTGTTATGTCATATAAGATGGCCGCCGAAAGGTCAAAAGGTCGTTCTTTTATTAGAGATTTCAAAATTCTTCTTCACATGAACCGCTTGGCCCATGGTAGCCAAACTTAAAAGTTATGGTCCATGGGTGAAGCCTTTTCAGATTTGTTAAAATGGAGGTCATCGCTAATCCAAGATGGCCGCCGTCTAAAAATAGCATAAATTTTTAAAAAATCTTCTTCTCATGAACCGCTTGCCGGATTTCGACGAAACTTGGTAGGAATGATCGATGTACATTGCTCTTTCAAAGTTGTTAAAATGGTGACCCCGTGGTCAAAAATATGGGCGTGGCCCGTGGGCGGGGTCAAAAATTGGGTCAAATTTTATTTTTTGACCATTTACCCGTATGGGTAATGTCATCATATACTCAAATTGAAGGTATCAATGAGGCGATCACTCTGGTGCATTTTCTGTCGAAATCGGATTGTTTATGTCATCTAAGATGGCCGCCGAAAGGTCAAAAAATTGGTCGTTCTTTTATTAGGAGATTTCAAAATTCTTCTTCACATGAACCGCTTGGCCATGGTAGCTCAAACTTAAAAAGTTATGCGTGGTCCATGGGTTGAAGCCTTTTAAGATTTGTTAAAATGGAGGTCATCGCTAATCCAAGATGGCCGCCGTCTAAAAAACAGCAATACATTCTTAAAAAATCGTCTTCTCTCATGAACCGCTGTTGCCGGATTTCGACGAAAAATTTGGTAGGAATGATCGATTGTATACAATTGCTCTTTCTTAAAAGTGTTGTTAAGGAGTGGTGACCCCGTGGTCAAAAATGGGCGTGGCACGTGGGGTCATATTGGGGTCAATAATTTTTATTTTTGACCGAATATGGTCTTGTCATATTTAATCAAATTGAAGGTATCAATGAGGCGATCACTCTGGAATGCATTTTCTGTCGAAATCGGTTGTTATATCATCCAAGATGGCCGCCGAAAGGTCAAAAGGTTGTTCTTTTATTAGAGATTTCAAAATTCTTCTTCACATGAACTGCTTGGCCCATGGTAGCCAAACTTAAAAGTTATGGTCCATGGGTGAAGCCTTTTCAGATTTGTCAAAATAGAGGTCATTGCTAATCCAAGATGGCCGCCGTCTAAAAATAGCATAAATTCTTAAAAAATCTTCTTCTCATGAACCGCTTGCCGGATTTCGACGAAACTTGGTAGGAATGATCGATGTACATTGCTCTTTCAAAGTTGTTAAAATGGTGACCCCGGGGTCAAAAATGGGCATGGCCCGTGGGGTCAAATTGGGGGTCAAATTTTATTTTTGACCGAATATGGTCATGTCATATATCAAATTGAAGGTATAAATGAGGCGATCACTCTGGTGCATTTTCTGTCAAAATCGGATTGTTATGTCATCCAAGATGGCCGCCGAAAGGTCAAAAGGTCGTTCTTTTATTAAAGATTTCAAAATTCTTCTCACATGAACCGCTGGCCCATGGTAGCCAAACTTAAAAGTTATGGTCCATGTGTGAAGCCTTTTCAGATTTGTTAAAATGGAGGTCATCGCTAATCCAAGATGGCGCCGTCTAAAAATAGCATAAATTCTTAAAAAATCATTCTTCTCAGGAACCGCTAGCCGGATTTCGACGAAACTTGGTAGGAATGATCGATGTACAATGCTCTTTCAAAGTTGTTAAAAATGGTGACCCCCCCGGGGTCAAAAATGGGCGTGGCCCCCCGTGGGGTCAAATTTTATTTTTGACCGAATATGGTATGTTATATCAAATCAAATGAAGGTATCAATGAGGCGATCACTCTGGTACATTTTTTGTCCAAATCGGATTGTTATGTCATCTAAGATAAGGCCGCCGAAATGTCAAAAGGTCCGTTCTTTTATTAGAGATTTCAAAATTCTTCTTCACATGAACCGGCTTGGCCCATGGTAGCCAAACTTAAAATAAGTTATGGTCCATGGGTTGAAGCCTTTTCAGATTTGTTAAAATAAAAGAGGTCATCGCTAATCCAAGATGGCCGCCATCTAAAAATAGCATAAATTACTTAAAAAATCTTGTTCTCATGAACCGCTTGCCGGATTTCGACGAAACTTGGTAGGAATGATCGATGTACATTGCTCTTTGAAAGTTGTTATAATGGTGACCCGGGGTCAAAAATGGGGGTGGCCCGTGGGGTCAAATTTTATTTTTGACTGAATATGGTCATGTCATATATCAAATTGAAGGTATCAATGAGGCGATCACTCTGGTGCAATATTTGTCGGAATCAGATGATTATGTCATCCATGATGGCCACCAAAAGGTCCATTTATTCAAGATTTTGAACGTCTTTTTCTCAGGAACCACATGGCCGATGCTGGGTGAAGCATTTTCAGATTTTGTAAAATGAGAGTCATCGCTTAATCCAAGATGACCGCCATCTAAAAATAGCACAATTTTTTTAAAACACATGAACTCAATGTCACATTCTCCTCTGGTGTTCATGGAATCAGGTGAGCAAATTAGGGCCATCATGGCCCTCTTGTTATAAAGTTCAACCTGCAAAATATGTGCTGCGACCGACATGCTCATTAGCATAAAATCGTTCAGACCTCAAATTTGGATATGGTTGTATAATTCTTCGCTAGCGCTTGAATAATAACTTGTTTTCTTATTAAACACAATGAAAATAAATGTTTTAGTCGTGTTGTAATTTGTTTTACAATTCTGTAGAATTTACAATGAAATAACATGGGGTTGGGGAATTTCCTCAGATAAATCCCCCACCTCCCCTGGCGTGTATGGAATCTAAAAAATGACCATAAAAAAATTGGATCCATTTCGTATCCCCCCAGACCATGCAGACATAGTCCGAACTATTGATGCTCTGACATTCGAAACATCTTCTTGCTAGAGGTGTCACTGTTCGGTGTTATTGCGACCGTAATAGGTGACAAGACGTGAGTATTCCGAAAAGCGGTGTGACTAATTTTGAGGACGGACTACAAATGAGTGACTATATAGAACTTTTTTATTTTTCAAAATGTTTGTTAATTTTTTTTTATATGGGTCGGTCGGGCAACCGTAAGCACACCTTCTTCTTTTTTTTTTGGTGGCGAGAGAAATAGGCTTATGGCATATATTATGTGGCCTGTGTGGCTCCTGTCCTGCACAAGTACAAGTTTGCAAGTCATAGAACAGAGATGTGCATTGTACACTGAGCACCTACCCAACATGAAATACGTGTATTTAACCTTAGAATGCGGGAAATGAAATTTGTTGTCTGGTGTTGTTTTATATTTTGTTTCTTTCTCATTAAAAACATGCCTTGACAGCACTTTAAAATCAGTATACCCCACAAACGAAGTACATGTAGTCAGCTTGTCAATTGGTCTGTTGGTTGGTCTGTTGGAAATTTTGTTTCCGCTCTATATCTTCTAAACCGATAAATTTGCAACAAATGTTTACCATGATGAGACGATGTGTCACACTCAATACCCACGTGTCTACAGCCAAGGTCAGGTCACCTGGAGGTCAAAGGTCAAATTTTGTTTCCGCGCTACATCTTCTAAACTGATTTTCAAATAATTTGCCACAAATGTTTGTCATGATGAGACTATGTGTCACGTTCAATACCCATGTGTCTACGTCCAAAGTCAATGTCACTTAGAGGTCAAACTTCGCTTCGGCTATATATATTCTAAACGTTGTATGGATTTTCAAACTATATGTCATGAATATTTGCCATGATGAGACGATGTGTCAGGTTCAATACTCACGTGCCTAGTCCAAGGTCAACGTCATACTTAGAGGTCAAAGGTAAAAAATGGGCATGTAATTTCGATGCCGACCTTTGAAACTCTGATATTAAAGGTACATGCCCACTCAGTAGGTTATAATATAGAGACGGATAGTTTTGTATATTCTGTAGATTCTGGCAAACTAAACATTAATTCACCATTACTCCACCTATGGATTGGCAATATTATACATTTTATATCAGACGTAAATTTTCACACTGATATCAGGGGCGATAACCGTGTTTCCTTAAAATGTTAACGGACATTACTATTTATTATCTGTATTTATGTTTTGATGTGCAATGATCATACTTTATAATCTGTCGAAAATATTATTTTTTCAGGTGACGCATTTACCTTGCCTCATTTGCTTATGAAAATAGCCTGATACCACTGCGCGTCACTATCAGCAAAACAAATATTACTAAATGATTATATCTGTATAGTGGGTGGGCAGGTACCTTTAAATCTCTTCATGTATCAAAGTGATGTTTGTGGGGGTGTTATGATCACTCCTGTCATAGCTCTAATTTCCATTGGAAATGATTCTGCGTGTTGTCAATGCATACATGTGTTTGATAAGAACAATGGGACTTAGAAAATAAACAGTAGACGACATTGACCATCAGTCAGCATTGTAAGGGTTAGGATTCTAATATACTACACTTTCAATATATTTTAATACGCTATAATTCCAGCACAAAAATATTTACACAATTCCCTAACATTTGATTGGCCAGTAGCAAGTCTCTGTCCAAAATTTATATCCCATTAAACTCCCATGCCGAACTACTTTCCGTAACAGTGAGGCACAGTTAAAATAATTCTGAAGAAAACGGAAAATAAACACATTTTCTTGATGACTATTTCAAATGCTGGAATTATAAGGAATGAATGGCCTTTTTGTGGAATTTATCGGGGATATAAACTTGGAAAAGATCGCGAATACTTGGCACGAGGCCATTCATGGCTTATAGTGCTTGATGTTTTCGATCATGTTTACTGGGCCAATCAGTGACCCCGATAAATTCCACAGCCATTCATTTCCATCCGGTCTTGATGTTTGATCCAGTCGTCTGTATCAGTTGTCACTCATAATTCGGAATGCGGCCTGATACTAATTTTCTGTGATTTGATAAACCGATTGGGTTCCAACTTAAGAACCTGTAGGACCCAAGGTCATTCAATGAATCATGCATAATTGCCTCGTAAATGTGTCGGGATATAATGCCATAACATAAATGGTAAATTCCATTCCTTCTTACTATATCCCACCACAAACTGCATGGAGTTTGCCGATGTCGGCCATCTTTAGTGTCTCAAAGCCATTGGCCAGTTTTACCCTTCTTTATTCCGTTAAAAACAGTAATAGAAACAATACACAGTGTTTGTAAGATCTAAATTACTTTGTGATTACCTACCATACATACTGTATTGAATCAAGTGACTTGTAAGCGGCTATCTGAGTGTATTGTCACAACTGTCTACTTGTCTGCTATGCAAGTAAATACGACTTTTACCTGTGTCAGAGGCACTTCTAATAATAGACAGTGCATCAGTTTGACATTTTACACATTGAAAAAAAGTGTCCATTGTATATTTGTGAGTGATGGTAGAAAAGCTCAGATTTCTAGCATTTTGATAGTGTGCTGAAATAATATTTATAGGACGTTGTCGTCCTATATTTCTGGGACATATTGCACCAAATCTTATTAGATTTTCCATATTATTTGCTGTATGTGTCAAATGCACCAAGTGGTGAAACTGTCTTATAGCATGTACCGGTACAATCTAAAATGGCGGAGATGGCAAATAATATGCTCTAAGAAGAACAGGATCAGATATACTTTATATAGATATTCGGTCACATATACATGTATGACTACTACATTTGAAACAAAAGGTCATATTCTATAAAGTCAGAGTTATATGTTCAGAGACCATGGATGTGCAGTCTGATCCGATAGTAGCCTATTTCACCAAAATGGCAAAGTATACTTATCTTGCTATGTAGACTTTGAGGGAGAAATTTTCAATTTAAGGATAAATTTATTAAATTTTATAATAATTCTGAATACTTTTAATCATCAAATATATGCAGTCGTTAATTCTATATGAAATAATGCATTTCGGGGAAAATAAATGATTACTCCCTCAAAGTATACTTTGTTAGAAAAGTATACTTTGTAATGTTGGTGAAATAGGCTACAGGGCTTACACATCCCCAAAATGGGTAGCGTTTGCCTGCTGATGTTTGATGTACTGATTCATCGGGTATCATATCTATGTTGGCTACATACATGACTGATACAATGAAACACTTTTTGTTGTACATACCGTTGATACATATTTCCTTACGCCCTTCAATTAATGATGAATGTTTATGGGTGTTTGGCAGGAGAAATTCAATTACAACTGTATAATTATATTCTCCTGCTCTAAAAGTGCTTCAGTAATGGCATTGCCAAGTGGTTTATACGAGCACACTACATCTTCTGCCCTCTGACGTTCATCGAGTGCAACTTTCCCCCATTCATTGCCAACTGCAAATACCGTAATTTCTATTGACATTAGTTTATGAGTCTTAAATTTTTTAATTAATATTTTTTTTTATCCTTTTTATACAACCGTTTTTAAAAAACAGTACATATTATGTTTTACCGCGGGGCGGGCGGGTGGGCGGCGGACAGAAAAAGTGCATAGTTTGTGTACATAACTCCTGAAACCGTTCAGTCGATCGATCTGAAACTATCGATCTGAAACTTTACACACACACGCGTCTTCTACACATATTGAAGATGTGCACCTTGCATGGTGTTTTTATGCCGAAAAAATATTTTCCTTTTTTAACTTGGCCATTTTTTCTACATTTTTGTATACAATTCTATATAGGGTACAGAGTTTGTGTAAAAAACTCCTCTGAAACCGTTTGGTCGATCGATCTAAAACTAGACACACGTCTTCTACACATATTGAAGATGTGGACCTTGGTGTTTTTATGCCAAAAAATATTTTTTAACAAAAATATCACCTTTTTAACTTAGCCATTTTTTCTACATTTTTATATACAATTCTATGTAGGATACATAGTTTGTGTACACAACTCCTCTGAAACAGTTCCATCATTCGATCTGAACTATACACACGTCTTCTACACATATTGTAGATGTGCACACATCTCGATCTACCTAAATTAGTATACCTGTTTATCACAAGAGGAAGAAATAATGCTATAGATTTTCAAATTCTCATTAATGTTTCTTACCTTGGTAATAGCTTCACATTTCTGCATCTTCACTGTCTGGCCCATCTTCGACGGGCGTATTTTGTGACTTACGGCACTCTTGTTATACGATGACTTATCTCCCCTTGTCGGCCATTTTTAATTTTTTCACTCTGTATCCTTGTCCACGCAATAACTCAAGTTCTACTTGACTGATCCTAAATAGATTCGGTAAATATGTTTATCATGACAAGACAAAGAAGCTTATTCATTTTCAAAAAATTCCGATGACATATCTCCCCTTGGCGGCCATTTTCAATTTTCGCAGTTTGTATCCTTGTCAATGCAATAACTGAAGTTCTACGTGGCCAATTGTAACCAAATTGTTTGGTATACATGTTTATCACGTCAAGACGAAGAAGCCTATTCATTTGCAAACAATTCCAATGACTTATCTCCCCTTGGCGGCAATTTTAATTTTTGCACTTTGTATCCTTGTCCACGCAATAACTCCAGTTTTACTTGATCGATCTTAACCAAATTGTGTATACATGTTTAACACGGCAAGATAAAGAACCTAAAAATTTGATGATTCATTTCTTGTGACTTATCACCCCTTGCGGAAAGCTTAGCTCCCCGCTGCACGAATGCAGAAGCGTCTATGGCATACCCCCGGCGTCGTCGGCGTCGTCGGCGTCGTCAGCGTCCACAAACTTAACATTGGGGTAAATGTCTTATAACTTCTGTTTCCTTTAATGGAATACCTTGTTATTTTCATACATGCATTCCTCAGATGACCGTCTATCATGTTGTAGCAAATCCATGACCCACCACCACCCAACCTTTACCCCAAGGTCAAGGTCATAAACTTAGCATGTTCATAAACTTAACGTTGGGGTAAATGTTGTGTAACTTCTGTTTCTTTACAGGGAACGCTTTGATATTTCATACATGCATTCATCTGATGATACTCTATCGTGCTATAGCAAATCCATGACCCACCGCCCACCCCTTACCCAAGGTCAAGGTCACAAACTTAGCACATTCATAAACTTGACGTTGGGGTAAATGTCTTATAACATTTGTTTCCTTTCATGGAACGCCTTGATATTTCATACATGCATTCATCTGATGATACCCTCTCATACTGTAGCAAATCCACGACCCACCACTCAACCCTTACCCCAAGGTCAAGGTCACAAACTTAGCATGTTCATAAATTTAACGTTGGGGTAAATGTTGTGTAACTTGACCCATCCCCCACCCCTTAACTGAAGATCAACATTTTAAACTTAACGTTGGAGTAAATGATCTGTAACTTCTGTTTCTTTACAGGGAACACCTTGATATTTCATACATGCATTCTGATGATCCTCTATTGTGCTACATCAAATCCATGACCCACCCCCACCAGTTTCCCCAAGGTCAAGGTCACAAACCTTAGCACATTCATACATGCATTCCTCATGTGAATAGCTATCACGCTGTAGAAAATCACTTAGTGCGTTCATAAACTTAACGTTGGGTTAAATTTTGTATAACTTCTGTTCCACCACTGACCCCCATGTCAAGGTCAGTTATTATTTTATTTTTTTTAAATTAATGTTATTTATCAGCATTCATATTTTTCTTTACAGGGAACGTCTTGATATTTCATACATACATTTGTCTGATTAGTGCGTTCATACACTTTACGTTAAATTTCTCATTACTTCTGTTTCTTTTCTTGGAACACCTTTATATTTCATTCATGCATTCATCTGATGACCCTCTATCATGTTGTAATAACTCCACAACCCAGCACCCACTAGGTCAAGGTCACACACTTAGTGCGTTCATAAACTTAACGTTGGGGTAAGTTTCATATAATTTCTGCTTCTTTACAGGAAGCGCCTTGATATTTCATACTGCATTCATCTGATGATATTCTATCATGCAATAACAAATCCACCGCACACCCCTTAACTCATGGTCAAGTTATATAATATTCATGTTTTTTATACAACTGTGCCAAGTTTGAGTGAAGGCTGCCAACAGGCGAGCTTTGTTGTCTTGTGACAACTTTGTTATAGTCTGGGGGTAATTGCTCAGAATCCGGCACCTCATGTGAATTTTTCTTTGTTAGTGGTTTTGTATTCGTCTTGGATCCCACTTTCCAAAAAATCTGGGTGCCATTTTTTTCTTTTTTTTGGACACTTTCAAGGTAATTTCAAGGTCATTCAAAATCGAGGTCAAAATACTGGTATTTATACCCTGACACCGAGGAATTAGTTCACTTGAAGTGTCAATATCTTCGGTGGTATGCATCACAATAATTAGAAATCAATTACAATCAAGAAATCTAACAACAGCTATCAAGGTCAAGGTCACAATACTATATTTTCAAGGTCACCGAAGGAAAACGGCAACTTTTTCTGCTTTGTAGTACTGCTATAACAGTATGTGTACATATATCGTTGAATTATTATCCTAGAAAGTATATCTAGAGATCTGTAAGATAATGTTAATTTTTTAGGTTGTCCGTCCGTCAATCCGTCCGTGCATCCGAGCTTACAAATGGATACATATGTGGCTAGGAGAACAATAGGTTATGTAATATTCTATTGTTCCGTGATTTTATGTGGCTAAAAATGGGTTTATTTGGCTACAGAACAATAGGGATGAACAAAGGAAAAGGTTAGGGTTAGCCAAATAAAGGTTATCCATTTGTAGGAACGTTCCATTGCGTACGTCCGTCACTTAACTTAAATTAGAGAAATATTTGTTTTAAAACCATTTATTTTCCTTCATCTAAAAAGCCTTAATACTGATCTCTTTTACAAAAATTAACATGAGAGAAAATGTTATAGCTTTCTATTGCTTTTGTCTAACTTTCTTTTATTTTATTTCTTATCTAAAATGTTTAATATTTCACACATCCCGTAAGGCTCCTACTACCATGCTGTCCAAATCCACGACCCCCGGGTGGCCAACCCCCGCGATCCCAAAAGGTTCAAGTCAAAGTAATTACCCGTATTTATGTTTTACAAAACTTAACCCTCAAGAAAATATTTAGTTATAACTTCAACTTCTTCATCAAATGCTTAATATTTCACACATGCATTCCTGTAAGGCTCTACTACCATGCTGTGCCAAATCCACGACCGTCCAACCCCCGCTGATCCCAAGGTCAAGGTCAAGTACTTAGTATGTTTACAAAACTTAACATCAGAGAAATATTGTTATAACTTCTACTTCCTTCATCTAAAATGCTTAATATTTCACACATGCATTCCTGTAAGGCTCTACTACCATGATGTGCCAAATCCATGGCCGTCCAACCCCCGCTGATCCCAAGGTCAAGGTCAAATACTTGGTCTCTTTACAAAACTTAACATCAGAGAAATAAGTTATAACTTCGTGCATGCCTCTAAGGTTGTACTATCAGGCTGTGACATATCTACGACCATCCAACCCCTGCTGATCCCAAGGTCAAGGTCACACATACTTAGTCTCTTAACAAAACTTAACATCAGAGAAATATGTTATAACTTCTATTTCCTTCATCTAAAATGCTTAATATTTCACACATGCATTCCTGTAAGGCTCTACTACCATGCTGTGCTAAATCCACGACCGTCCAACCCCCGCTGATCCCAAGGTCAAGGTCAAATATTTAGTCTCTTTACAAAACTTAACATCAGATAAATATTGTTATAACTTCTATTTCCTTCATCTAAAATGCTTAATATTTCACTTATGCATTCCTGTAAGGCTCTACTACCATGCTGTGCCAAATTCACGATGTCCAGCCCCCGCTGATCCCAAGGTCAAGGTCAAATATGTGATCTCTTTACAAAACTTAACATCAGAGAAATAAGTTATAACTTCTATTTCCTACATTGAAAATTCTTAATATTTCACTTGTGCATTCCTCTAAGGTTGTACTATCATGCTGTGACATATCTGCGACCGTCCAACCCCCGCTGATCCCAAGGTCAAGGTCACATACGTAGTTTCTTTACAAAACTTAACATCAGAGAAATATGTTATAACTTCTGTTTCTTTCATCGAAAATTCCTCTAAGGCTCTACTATCATGCTGTGACAAATCCCCGCTGATATTGAGGTCAAGGTCACATACTTAGTCTCTTTACAAAACTTAACATCAGAGAAATCGGTTATAATTTCTATTTCCTGCTTCACATTTCACACACACATTGCTCCAATGGACCTCTACCATCCTGTGACAAAGTCACGTTCGTGCCGCCCCCGCTAAGCTCAGAGTCAAGGTCACAAGCCCACACACTTGGAAATTATTTTACATATTTAGGGGTACCTGGGCCCACGCGGGGGGTATTCTGTAAGCCAATCTAGTTTCACCAGCCACAACAAAAAGGAACTTATTTAGTTTCTTACTACTGGACCTCATGATGGGCTGGTACATTAATGCACCCTGGTATGAACATACCGTTATAGTTTGGGGTTATAGTTTGGGTTTTATATTATAACCTTATAGGGTTCAGCTTTCAGTAAATAAGGGTGCCATTTCTTTCCAATTAAGTTCAATATCAGTTCAAGGTCATTGAACTTCAAGACAAATTTGATGCTATATATACTTTTTAAACATATTCATTAATACATTTGGCATACACAAATTGTCAATATTTTCATTGATAATGATAATAAATTTATTTGTGAAATAGAAAAGCAGTCATCAAATGTCAATTTCATAGTAGGTCGAGGATGTTGATACCTTAATATTCAACAATCAAACTGCATATGTTTCGTATTCTTTGTCATAATTCCGCATTTATTAACCTAAAGTAATCTTTGCGCAATAATACGATATGTTGAACAATTCTGTAGTAACCTGGTTCCTGGCTTACTATCATGAATAAACCAGAACCAAGGGAATTGACACTTGGAAGATCCGGTGAAAGAGATGTGAAGGAGTGGAAGAGTGAAGAGTAGGTTCCTGGTTACTGTATTAATCTAAAGACATGTATTTCTAAAGAAAACTATCTTCAGAAATCTATTTGCAAGGAGGCATATTGCGTTGCTTTTGAGGTTCCATATGTCCGTCTGTCCGTCCCATTTACGTGGAAAAGTCTTAACAGTTTGGAAGAGTTTCTCCAGTTAGAGTCCAGTATGCCACGGGGGCATATCCATGTTTTACAACATAATTCCTAGTTATGTAATGTATTTGTATTTACTTTTGTTAAGTTGAATGCCAGTTCAAGGTCATGGAAAATTAAGAATAATGTCATATTGTATTTATCAAAAGAACAAAAACAGGATAAATACCATATAATGGTCATCTACTGAATATGTGTGTCAGGTTTCATTACTTAAAAAGAACTATTAAAGCACAGATCTTAGGAAATGATAATTTCAATGTCATGCTTCATAACGTTTATAATTACTGATTGCTACCTATTAATTTCTAGTAAATGCAGAACACAGTTCATCTGTAGCCCATTTCATCAACATTGCAAAGTATACTTTCTTAGCAAAGTATACTTTGAGGGAGCAATCACTGATTTTTCCGAAATGCATTATTTCATGCAGAACTAACGATTGCATATATTTGATGATTAAAACTATGCAGAATTATTATACTGAATTTATTACATTATCACAGCCAAATTTTGGCTGTGATAATGTAATAAATTCAATATAATAAAAATTAATAAATTTACCATAAAATTGAAAATTTCTCCTTCAAAGTATACTTTGCTACTAAAGTATACTTTGCAATGTTGATGAAATAGGCTACTGGACTCCTGCATGGCTATAGGCGATAGTTAATGTGTATGCGTGTCATGCTGCTACCCCATTGTGTATTGCACCAGACATATGTTTTCATGGGTTCATTGGTCTCCTCTTTGTATCTTCTTTTCTAGTTTGGATAACATCACTTGCAGTCTGGTTAAGATCGAAAGTCTGAACATCCGAGTAACACGATATGTACGAAATTAAAAATGAGGATGGATTCACTGTTAACCAGACACCATACTAGAGGATCTATTTAGTCAGCTTCTTTCATGTAATACTAAATATGAAACAATGCATTACAATGATCTCTAGCTAACACATCATACTGATCAGCAAGTATTCACAAAGGTCTACTTTCATAAGCATAATCATATCCGAGCATGTATCTTTCCTAATGTATAATGGCTACCAGCAGTCTGTTGTGCCATCCGACTATGCACAATGATAGTTTATTGCATAAACCATGCTGGCTCTTGATAAAAACAGACAATCAATTTGAAAATACATGTACAAGCATGATGACAGATAATGGACACGATTAGCACATGATATGACATATTAGCATGCATTGTATACATTGTATACATTCTCTACTGTGACGGATACCATAGATCCAAGCCCTCAATCAACTCTGAATACAGAGACTTCTGACATATGTTCTTCCTTAATAATATAATATAAGCTCATACAAATAGCATATAATGGTTAAGTGCCTCGGTAAAATTTCAGCTCCTAAATTGCGCATTTTTTCGTATTGACATGTTGACATTATTTTCCATGAGTCTACGGTCCATATGGTTTACTGCTTTCTAGTATACACCTACCATATATATAAACATGCGATGATTGTGTGACCTTCATTATAAGGAGTTTATCATTACTTGAATGATTAAATTACTTAAACTAACCAGTATCTGTTTCAACTCGCTAACTGACTTCCAAAAGGAGCATTGCTAGGATATGCAAATATCATTCTTGGAATTGCTCTACTTTTCTAAATGCAGTGTATGTATCAGATTCAGATTAACATAACTATTAATTTCACATTATGAAAAAGATTATATCGCTGTAACTACATATTCTATAGTTTTGTATATACGGTACATTGTATTGATGAAAACTAATTTATTCCATGCAGGTGCCATGAATAGTGTTACAGTGAGTGGTGGTATATTATTATTAATTTCTAAGATGTTAATTCCTGTTAATTTTTGGATTTGGGAATTACAGCTCAATTTGATCGAAAGATGAAAGACAAAGACACATGCTGATTCTATAATGTAATATTCCCAAGAGCTCCCTGGCAACCCAAACAATGGCCTTTATACTTGGCAACGCGGACCTTATATAAAGCACCTGACCACTCGGCATGAAATGCACACAATGCAGACTTTTCCTGAGAACTGTGTTTGTTCAACACAGTTCAATTTGCTATAATTAATTACTCATTGAATGCAAACCTTAGATATTTTACATGCACATTTCATCCATTCATCTACATACACACAGCAAATATCAATGACGAAATGAAATCAGAACTATGTCTAAATTGGCTTTTAATACGAATATCAAAGTCAATTTAGACATCGGACTGTCTTCTGAATCATATCTGGAACTAACTGTAATATGCAAATGACTGTAAACAACTACATGTTATAGTATTAAGTTTGACTCGGTGTAGCTCAAATACTAGTCATCAATGGACAGTCTCAAAAGAGTTATTACATGATCTATGAAATTTCACAATACTTGCAGACAACAATTCAGAATTTCAACAGAGATCCTGATTCATTTTGTGTGACCGACCCCAAGCTATTTGACCGGGGCATTTAGCCCATTAAAAGAGGTCTGGTTTCTGCAGACAAGTTACTCAGAGGTCATGACCTGATTTCATATGAACAAAGGAGCAACCAGTCTAGTCCCAGCTTGGACAAAGCATCTGCATGGTTCAATCATGGTTTGTACTGTTTGCCATTCAGTCCATCAAATTGGTACACTATAACAATAGCATATTCACCTTCAAAAGTGCTATATAACTCTACATGCCATTCATACAGCACATAACAGGCGCGGATCCAGGATTTCGGGTTAGGGGGGGGCGTAACTATTTTGCAATACTTGACTATATTATTGATAATATTGATAATATAGTCAAGTATTGCAAAATAGTCGAGATAGCACTAGGGGGGTCCGGGGGCATTCCCACCTGGAAAATTTTGCAAATCTACATCAGAAAGAAAACGACCGAAAAATGCATGGAATACATGGCACTTGGTATAACCAAAATATTGGTGTACCTATGAGCACGCTATAAAACTATTTGATGTATGTGTGACACCTAGTCAAGTGAGCAACTCCATATAACCACAATGACAAGTAATTACGTAAGTTAGAAAATCTGTGTAACTATTCCAATTAAGTCCTATCCTTGTGCAGCATGTTCACGTATTAAGGAGCATACATGTATATATAGTAAAAACTCATCGAGTATGTGACATAATTTGCATATGTTACTTCGCACCATGAGTGCTGGATTCTTTAACACTGAATATGTGGGTATAGACACAGCTAATAGGTTCGAACAAATGTGTATACACTTTCAAGTACTCCGTAATTACCCTAAATATTCGGACACCAATATGTGAGCAAACAGTGTAGACCCAGACCAGCCTGCTCCTGAAGGAGCAGTCTGATCAGGGTCTGCACTATTTGTCATTTTCACAGAATGCTTCGGAGGCCTCATTGGACAACCTAATCAACTTGATAAATGTTTATGACACTTATAAGAATTGGTTTTGGTGTCTGAATATTTAGGGTAATTACGGTAATCAATATATCAATATATGTGTGAAGTGTGTATATAATTCACTAGCTGTGATATAAACCATAACTAGATTCATCGAATATTTGACGCATATATTTCTGGTGTATTGTTACAATCTTTGATATTGAATGCATGGATTAAAGCATCCACGTGAAGTTCACTATTTGCCTTTTCCACTGGTCTATAATCGTTTTATTTTGGTGGGAATTTTGAAAATAAACATGATTTCCGTGATTATTATGCCGTTGCTAACAAAGACATTATTTCTCAATAGCCGATCATGTTGATTTATTTCACTTGCACTGGCGTAAGTTATTTTAGACTTGAAATTTCAATATGGTAAAGTATAAGACACGGTATCACTACATTTCTTATACGATACTTTGACAACTATAGGTATATATCCATGAAATTACGTTCCTACGTGTCTTACATACCAGCCTATTTCAAAATGTAGCCTTTTGGCGGCCATTTCGAAAATATAACCGCCGTACATTGAAAATACTTGTTTGTTTCTGCTAGTAAGATGCAGAATATCTATTATTCCGATCTTCTGAGCAATTTATACGGTTATCAACTGCAAATGATCATATCCATATCATTATTTGGACACCAAGCGTGTATGAAGTTAAGTGACTTTGAAATGACCTTGGCCGTGGTTTAAAAAAATGGCACCCAGATTTTTTGGAAACCTTAATACATTCAAGTTTATAAAATCATCGGGTGCCAAACAATAACATGAGGTTCCGGATTTGCCCCCGGACTATTATACGCCCGTTTGAAAAATGGAACGTATTATGGATTCACCTTGTACTGGGGGGTGGCAGTAGGGTGCGGTGACGCGCTACCACTACAGGGACCGGCCCTTACTTCAACTTAACGGATCGTAACTAAATTTGGTATGCATGTTTAGCACGTCAAGATGAAGAACCCTATTGGTTTTCAGTGGGTTATCTCCCCTTGTTGACTGGCCTTGCCTCAACGGGCACATATTGTGACCTTCGGCACTCTTGTGCTTTTTAGCTCACCTGAGCGAAGGTCATGTGAGCTATTGTTACCGCAATGTGTCCGTCCTTCGTCCGTTGTCCGTTGTCCGTCGTCCGTCCGTCGTCAAACGTCTTCTCCTCGGTAACCATTGGGCCTATAGTCACCAAACTTCATGGTCATGGTCCTTAGGTAGGGGGATTACAAAATTGTTAAAATGACGTCATCACGTAATCCAAGATGGCCGCCATCTTAAAAATAGCACAAATTCTTAAAAAATCTGCTTCTCATGAACCGCCAGCCGGATTTCGACGAATGATCGATGTAGAATGCTCTTTCAAAGGTGTTAAAATGGTGACCCCGGGGTCGAGAATGGGCGTGGCCTGTGGGGTCAAATTTTATTTTTGACCAAATATGCTCATGTCATATATCAAATTGAAGGTATCGATGAGGCGATTGCTCTGGTGCAATATTTGTTGGAATCAGATGATTATGTCATCCATGATGGCCTCCAAAAGGTCCATTTATTCGAGATTTTGAACGTCTTTTTCTCAGGAACCACATGGCCGATGCTGGCCAAACTTCATAGTAAGTTAAGATCCTTGGGTGAAGCATTTTCAGATTTGGTAAAATGAGTCATCGCTTAATCCAAGATGACTGCCATCTAACAATAGCACAATTTTTTTAAAACACTTATGAACTCAATGTCACATTCTCCTCTGGTGTTCATGGAGTCAGGTGAGCGAATTAGGGCCATCATGGCCCTCTTGTTTTTGTTCTCCACCGTCTCGATCACAAAACCAAAAAGTTCCATTGATGCCACTCTGGTATAAGTGGTGCCAGTCTGTCTATTGTTTCATTTGTATACGCCCATTTGAAAAAACGTTACATATTATGTATTCACCATGTACGAGAGGTGGGCGGGCGGGCAGACAGGTGGTTGGGCGGGCACAGCTTATCCACGCATCTTAATCGAGTTACATGTTTATCACAGCAAGATAAAGAAGCCTATTGATTTTCAAAATTTTCAGACGACCTATCTCCCCTTGGTGGCCATTTTTAATTGCCATTCATTTAATTTTCTATATCCTTGTTCGAGCAATAACTTTACTTGATGGATCATAACCAAATTTGGTATGCATGTTTAACATGGCAACATGAAGAACCCTATTGCTTTTCAAAAAATTCTGATATCATTACTTATACCCACTATGGCCACGCAAAGCCTCAAGCTATACTTGCCACATTTTAACAAAATCCGGCATGCATGTTTGTCGTGGCAACAAGAACCCTATTAATTTTCAGTGAGTTGATCTCTTGTTTACTGGCCATGCATCAACGGGCGTATATTGTGTTCTTCAGTTTTCTTATTGTCCCGCCTGCTTTAGCAGAAGCGGGACATAGGCATAGCTTTTCTGTCGGCGGTGGCGGCATCGGCGGCGGCGTCGGCGGCGTCGGGGCGGCGTCGGCGGCGTTGGCGGCGTCGGCGGCGTCGGCGGCGTCAACATTTCACGGTAAGTTTTTGCGCTTAGCTCAGTTTCCAGAAAACTATAACTCCTACGACCTCCATACTTGGTATACATCAACACTGTGGTGTAACCATCTCACACAGAGGGGACCCATGTGACCTTCACCTACTTTTCATGGTTCATTGACCTACTTTTCACATGCATTCAACGTTAAGTTTTTGTTTTTGCGTTTAGCTCTGTTTCTAACACTTAACGCTCAGGTTAATTCATTGTAACTTCTGTTTCCCTCAATGGAATGCTTTAATATTTCATACATGCATTTGTAACAACATCTCGCATCATTCTACAGAAATCCCATTGTGCCCGCTAACCCCAAAGGTCAAGGTCACTGACTTAGAAATGTCCGTGTTTGACAAAGTTAACGCTCGGTTTAATGTATTACAACTTCTGTTTCCCTTGATGGAATCTTTCGGTATACATCAACACTGTGGTGTAACCATCTCACACAGAGGGAGCCCATGTGACCTTGACCTAGTTTTCATGGTTCATTGACCTACTTTTCACATGCATTCAACGTTAAGTTTTTGCGTTTAGCTCTGTTTCTAAAACTTAGCGCTCAGGTTAATTCATTGTAACTTCTGTTTCCCTCAATGGAATGCTTTCATATTCCATACATGCATTTGTAACAACATCCCACATCATTCTACAGAAAGCCCATGGTGCCCGCTAACCCCAAAGGTCAAGGTCGCTGACTTAGAAATTTCCGTGTTTGGAAAAATTAATGCTCAGTTTATGCTTTAATATTCCATACATGCATTTGTAACAACATCCCACATCATTCTACAGAAAACCGATGGTGCTCGCTAACCCCAAGGTTATTACAAGCTCCTTATATACTATCAAACTGCGCCAGGCGGGACATTTTGCTCCGCGGAGCTCTTGTGTGATACTGTTATACAGTGGGACCTGGGTCAGTCCTAGGGTGTTCGGTTTTGAGAGTTTGCACTATAATTCTGGTATATTAAAATTTCAAATAAATTACAAGCCAAAATCAAGAGATCCGTGACAATTTCCAAACACGGCTACCAGAAATCAAAGGACTGAATGTCCTGAAATCCTTCGCAGTTGCGACAAAAAGTATTCTCTCAAGGAGTCGTCACAGACTGGAATGCACTCCCTAGTGATTGTGTAAATTCGAACACACTAAATAGTTTCAAAAGTTCACTCAACTCCGTCTGGAAGAAGAGACCCAGCAAATTCAACACGTGAAAATATTGTACAGACATTTTAACCATGATTTTGTTGCCTCTCCCCCCAGTTTCAAAGACAATTATCCAATTTGACGTCGCTAAAATAGGCTAGTACAAGCCTAGCTTACAAGAAACGGCCTTCAACCAAGGTTGAACCAAGGTAGGTAGAAAATAAAAAACAAGTACTTGCCCAGGTCAAAAAGTTACTCGCCCAGTTTTTTTTAAAAATAAATTGCTATTTCCAGTTTTTGTAATGTTGCATCTTATTTATAAAAAAAAAAGCTTTTACATATGATCATTACCAAAACGTATGAGACATATTCACTATTATTGTTATTTATATTTTAAGTATTAAATGAACATAAACAAACAAATAGCAGCGAATTTGCTCGAGAGGCTTGCACACTTCTTATTTTCTATAAGCGTTGAGTGACATAGATTTAGTTTAATTTATAGTGGCTATGTTTGCATGCGCTGCGTTGCTGCCTTAATTACTAAATTCAATGGTTTCGGTACCCGGCGCCGACCTTTTGTTTCGTCCCAATCCGTTATGTTCGGGCGTCTGAAATGCGCGTTAACCCAACTGTATACGAGACGATATATGTGGCCGCGTATACACTAGTCTATACTCGCAGTCCTATTATTTGTTAGACCGGCCGCGTAAAGCCGACAAATAATCCGTGAATTAAACATGCCCGATATGGACCGTGTTCAAAATCGCTAGAGATTCTACCCGTAACCGTGTACATAGACACTGCTTGAATCTTACTTCCCGCAAATTGACGTAAACTGTAAACAACAAATGGTCGCTGAATTAATACCATTTGTTGGCCGTTATCGATGGAATTAATTGGCAATTTCTTCCAAAAAAAAAATTCCTGACCTAATCTTTCACTCGCCAAACTGGGCGAGTGCCTGTAGAAAGTACTCGACCGCCACAAAAAGCACTCGCCATGGCGAGCTGGGCGAGTGAAATTTCAACCCCTGATTATTGTATCGATTCAGGTGCGTGAAATGACCTTGTCAATTTGCATAAACTGAAGCCATCACAGGCGCTCGGATTGTTCAACAAAAATAATAGAGAGTCGCATTTCATCACACTATCGGAAGTTATTTGAATGATTTAGGATGCATGTTTTGTTGAACGGGTATATAATAAATAGGTTTTTGGATTTGTACGGAAATATATTTCGGCGTACTCGTTCGTTCGGTGGAACCTAAAATTATTCAAACTCTAAGACAATGTTTCCTTTGTGAAGTGTATTGTACTGCATTTTCTGTGTAACGTCATTATAGATTAGTTGATGTTTTAAGTAAAATGGACACTGATTAATAATATCGATGGCTCAAGATGATTATTTAAAGCATGCGGTATGTAACTGTCAAAAAACAATGTTTCTGTTTTAAATCATCATCATTTCGCTGTCCAATGTTGTATTTTATCGAGCCATTGACCTATGACTATGAAAACGATTCTGTAATTTGTCGGCATAAAATGGCGGAAACTACTTTTCACGAGACACGAGATTAATTGTATCAGTGCGCGTGAAAAATAATATACTCAAATTAATACATGTCAGTTTATATTATATTAAATCAGATAAACATTTTGTAATATAAATGTCGTACAGAAAAATTAACAACACATGTATACACACAATATAATGTTAGCTCACTATCAGAACTATTTTTCATGGCGTATAACTACGTATAAATTACATGTGGAGCGGTCGATCATTGCGCTAAAAATATAACCTTCCTAACAAAATATTTATTATGAAACACGACAGTTAATATTTTATAAAATCACAAACTGTTTTTAAAAATATAACTGTAGCTGAAAACAAATGTAGCTGGCCAAAAATGTGAGTGACACGTTCATAATGCACCGCTCGCTTTGGAACTCTCTCACGTGGCGTAGCTAGAATCATGAAGCATGAAGTACGTTCGTTGGTCGACAATTACTCATTTGCATAAATCATGTGAGGTCTCAAAAACCGTATAAGGACTATATCTAAGCAAATATGCTTGGATAAAAACAAAATTACAAATGCATAAATTCTCAGCATATCTGGTTTTACAGAACAGAACAGAACAGAACTTCTAAATACCTTCGCAACTAGTAAACTATTCTGATGTGATAAGGCATAGATACTCAATACAACTGCCAATGACACCATTGTGATAGATGTATCCGGTGTTTTGAGACTCGAAAATCTTTCCATTAAACATGCTTTGACAGTACTATAGAATCATTTCCAATGGTCAGGGCCCATATAGCTAGCATGTCGGGGCCCCTATAGCTAGCATTTCAAGGCCCCTATAGTTAGCATGTCGGGCCCCCTATAGCCAGCATGTTGAGGCCCCTATAGCTAGCATGTTGGGGGCCCTATTGCTAGCATGTCGAGGCCCCTATAGCTAGCATGTCGAGGCCCCTATAGCTAGCATGTCGAGGCCCCTATATAGCTAGCATGTCGGGACCCCTATAGCTAGCATGTCTGGCCCCTATAGATGCCTCTATAGCTAGCTTGTCGAGGCCCTATAGCTAGCACGTCGCTGGCGTTGCCACCCACATTTGCAACAAGCCAGGTTGTGTGCCGGCAGGTGCCATGTGCTGTCTGATGTCATATTGTTGGCAGGGTAGGTGCTGGTGTGTTCAAGGGGAACTAATGGCACCAGTGGAAACATGCTGCTGGAGGCAGGTCTCATTTGGCACCAGTCGCTGATAACTGGGACATATTCCACAAGTGCATATAGTTCTTTCAAGCAGGATACTCACTTGAATGAAAACATACCATAGCAGCCCTAAATATTCGGACACCATTTGAGTTTTCCAAAAACAAATTGCATTCAAATTCTCTGTTATGGTTTATAAACCAGTACAACCAGACTAACCCTAAATATTGAGACACTCTTTGTTGTGGGTAACACAAAATGTACATGTGTTTCCTAGAATAAACTGTATCTGAATACATACGGATATTACAGTATATCAAAATTGACAAGATTTCTTTTTAATTTCTTCAAATAATATTTATGTTGTTACCACTCATTTTCACCGTCGCAGTGAGATGGTTGAGTTGAATGATAGAACAGTGTAGACCCTTATCAGTCCACGCAAATGTGCAGGCTGATTGACTACGCTTGGTGCATACATTGTCAGGTCCATTTTGTGATGAGGTGACCCATTTACAGGTATATAGAGAGCTTATTTACAGGTTTATAGGTGAAGGTTTCCATTATGTCCTCAATAAATCACAGATAGCAATGGCTTGCACAGATGGCTGTTGATAGAACTAAGTGTATGAATAATGATGGCATAGGCAGACCTAGTGGTAACTAATCAGCACCTTTACATGCTTCCGGTAATAAATGTTTTTTCTCCCCATTGTCACTTACCTGCACTTTATGTACTGGCAAATTATGTATGTAGGTAATTATACAGTGTTTCACTATACAACCTTTAGTGTTGCATTTCTACGGCCATCCCGTCCTTCCCACCCTTATGTCCATACGGTATAAACATTGTAAAACTTTTCAATCGAATGGTGACGGGGGTAGAGATGTTGGCTCAACCCATGGTCAAGGTCACATACTTGGTACAGTCAAAACCGTTACACTCAAAAGGCAAATTTCTTGCAATTTATGTTTACTTTCGCATAACTGCTTCATATTTCACACATGCATTCCTCTGACAGTCCGTTATCATGCTATGACAGATGCATGAGCCAAGGTCACGGTCACATACTTGGTGCGTTCAAAACCTTAACGCTCGGGTAATTTCTAATACTTTCCTTTCAAGGAACTGCTTGATATTTTGGTCCTCTATCATGCTGTGACAAATCAATGATCCTCCGGCTTTGTGTTTTCAAATGTGCCTTTGTTGTCTTTCACTGCCAGAGCGGGCATTCGTGTGCTGACATGCCACATTTCTAGTCTTTTTATGCCCCACCACGATAGTGGAGGAGGCGTTTAGAGTTACCCTTGTCCAACCGTCCTGTCCGTCTATCCGTCCGTTCGTCGTACTATTTTACTATTATTTTAATTCTTCATCTACATTGCTTGGCCCTAAATGATACTCTTTTGTGTTAATAGGCCGTTAAGCACCATTCCATTCCATTCCGTCACCAACCTTATAACTCGTCAAACTTTTAAACCATACTAGCTACAGACCTGAAACTTGGTATGTACCGGTAGCTTCCTGATGATGAGTAGATGCGCACAATTTATTTTGATTTTTGATTCGCCCCCAAGGTCATGGATTATCCCCCCCTTTAGAATTAGAATTTTCCAAGATTGGCTTGTAACTCGTAAAACTTTTAAACCCTAATGACTACAAACCTGAAACTGGGTATATAGCTTCCTTATGGTGAGTAGATGCGCAAAGTTTGTTTTGATTTTTGATTAGACACCCGGGACATGGATTTACTCCCCCTTTTTGACTTAGAATTTCTCAATTTTGCCATGTAACTCATAAAACTTTTAAACCGTACTAACTACACACCTGAAACTTGATATGTAGCTTCTTTATGATGAGTAGATGCACAAAGTTTATTTTGATTTATGATTCGACACCCGGGTCATGGATTATTTCCCACTTTTCGACTTAGAATTTCCCAATTTTGCCTTGTAACTTGTAAAACTTTTTAAACCGTAATAGCTACAGACCTGAAACGTGGTATGTAGCTTCCTTATGATGAGTAGATGCGCAAAGTTTATTTCGATTTTTTATTTCACCTCCGTGTCATGGATTATTTCCCCCGTTTCAACATAGAATTTCCCAATTTTGCCTTGTAACTCGTACAGCTTTTAAACTGTAATAGCTACAGACCTGAAACTTGGTATGTAGCTTTTTTTAGCTCACCTGAGCGAAGCTCATGTGAGCTATTGTTACCGCAATGTGTCCGTCGTCGTCGTCGTCTGTCGTCCATGAACATTTTCAAACGTCTTCTCCTCGGTAACCATTGGGCCTATAGTCACCAAACTTCATGGTCATGGTCCTTAGGTAGGGGGATTACAAAATTGTTAAAATGACGTCATTACGTAATCCAAGATGGCCGCCATCTAAAAATAGCACAAATTCTTCAAAAATCTTCTTCTCAAGAACCGCCAACCGGATTTCGACAAAAATTGGTAGGAATGATCGATGTACAATGCTCTTTCAAAGTTGTTAAAATGGTGACCCCGTGGTCAAAAATGGGCGTGGCCCTTGGGGTCAAATTGGGGTCAAATTTTATTTTTGGCCGAATATGGTCATGTTATATATCAAATCGAAGGTATCAATGAGGCGATCACTCTGGTTCATTTTTTGTCGAAATCGGATTGTTATGTCATCCAAGATGGCCGCCGAAATGTCAAAAGGTCATTATTTTATTAGAGATTTCAAAATTCTTCTTCACATGAACCGCTTGGCCCATGGTAGCCAAATTTAAAAGTTATGGTCCATGGGTGAAGCCTTTTCAGATTTGTTAAAATGGAGGTCATCGATAATCCAAGATGGCCGCCGTCTAAAAATAGCATACATTCTTAAAAAATCTTCTTCTGAACCGCTGGCCGGATTTCGACGAAACTTGGTAGGAATGATCAATGTACAATGCTCTTTCAAAGTTATTAAAATGGTGACCCCGAGGTCAAAAATGGGAATGGCCCGTGGGGTCAAATTGGGATCAAATTTTATTTTTGACCGAATATACTCATGTCATATATCAAATTGAAGTTATGGATGAGGCGGTTGCTCTGGTGCAATATTTGTCGGAATCGGATGATTATGTCATCCATGATGGCCACCAAAAGGTCCATTTATTCGAGATTTTGAACGTCTTTTTCTCAGGAACCACATGGCCGATGCTGGCCAAACTTCATAGGAAGTTCAGATCCTTGGGTGAAGCATTTTCAGATTTGGTAAAATGAGAGTCATCGCTTAATCCAAGATGACCGCCATCTAAAAATAGCACAATTTTTTTAGAACATATGAACTCGATGTCACATTCTCGTCTGGTGTTCATGGAGTCAGGTGAGCGAATTAGAGCCATCATGGCCCTCTCGTTTGATTTTTTATTCGACCCCCCCCCCCCCCCCCCCAGGTCATGAATGATTTCACCATTTTCGACTTAGAATTTCACCGTTTTGCCTTTTAACTTGTAAAACTGTAATAGCTGGAGGATGATGCTTGGTATGTAGCTTCTTTATGGTGTGTATATCAAGGTGTATGATCATGTGGAACTAACAACAACAACAAGTACTGAAACTTCCAGAATCTATCCGATTGAAAGTACGTATTGTTTTACATTGTCCTTATTACGTAACGGATTTTGATGAAATATGGCGCATCAAACTCGTCTTGTTAAGCTGTATTTGGTGGTCTCTGTATTTTCGCTCAAACTTCTGTCGTTTTTTGCGAAGAATCGATTTCCGTGTCTTTGACAGTGAAATTGATTCTTTGCAAAAATGACATAAGTCTGTGACAAACTCCCTGGACCACCAAATGCATCTCATGAAGACGTGTTTGCTGCGCCATATTTCATCAAAATCCGTTGCATATTAAGGAAAATATCAAATAATACTTACTTTGGAGTGGGCGACGTTGTTGTTGTAACCACGTGATCATGCACCTTGTATATGGACAAAGTGATTTATATTTTTGCTTTGACACTTGCCATGGATTATCTCCCCCTTTTGGACTTGGAATTTTGCCTCATTTACAATCAAAGCAATATGTGGGGCATCCGTGTTCTATGAACACATTTTCTAGTTTGTACTCCTGGCTTACGAAGTAGTCCGAGGGGTATATATATAGTTTTCACCTATGATCTTCCTGTGATCCCTCCGTCCGTTTGTACCTCTGTTCGTCCTTCTGTTTGTAACAGTAACACTTAGCATTTTGAAATTTGCATTAAGGCTTTTATGCCCCCTATACGATAGCAAAAGGGGCATATTGCATTGCTCTTAGATGTTCCGTACATCCATCCGTCCGTTCATCCATATATTGGTACCTAACACCATTCGTGTACATTTACGTCAAAAAGTTTGTACAAGTTTCTCCAACTTGTAATATCTTCAATATTACACGAAGGATTACTTCAATACTAGGACACTTGAATCACCTGAACATTTGTCACACACTCGCACCACAATTAACATGACCTTGACCTTTGTCATCTTCGAATTGTCGCTGAAACACTTAGCCATTTTGTTACGTCAAAAAATATGTACCGTAAGAGTTTCTCCATCATGTCAAATCTTCAATATTACACGAAGGATTGCTTCAATACTTGGTCACTTGAATCACCTGGACATTATGATACACACTCATGCCACCATTAACTTGACATTCACCTTTTTATGCATATAGTTACCACTTTGTCCGGCGTCCGTCGTCCGAGTTTTAAAGTTTTTCAAATTGCTATATCTCTGTGAATGCTTGGGATATCAGCTTGAAACTTCATATACACATTGATCACCATCCATATTTTCATTGTATACCCTACCCATGCTGTCCAGGAGCCCAAGGTAAAGATAAAATGACTTTAAACTTTTTGTAGTTTTTCAAATTCAATTCAAATTAGCATCCAAATATATATTGTGACTAATAAACAAAATATTGCGTTAAACCTTTCTAGAATTTATCTCTGTTACCATTGAGATTATGATGTGAAACTTCATAAAAACATTGATCACCATGTATTGTGATTAATAAGCATACTACACCAATACCCAGGGTCAAGGACTTTGAATTTCAATCCAGGCGTCATCGGGGAGCATTAAATTTTGTCGGATTTACCGACCATCTAGATTTTACAGTTAAGTATGCCAAGGGGGCATATCCATGTTTTACAAACATAATATCTACTGTCTGTTTCACGAAACCTGCCCAAACATGGGGGAAAAGGAGGCAGAGGAGTTGTGGGAGGAGTCAAAAAAACAAAAAAAATTGAAAATTGACTCCAAAACCTGGCTAGATAGCTTGGAAATGATCTAACTAAGAAAACAAAAGTTAAATTTTGAAAATCTGTCCTGTATTTCTGAAATTCTAAAACATTTCCACATGTTAAATCCCCATTGACAGTCTATGGGGATTTAACATGGGGAAATTGTTTTTTCGCAATAAAATCAATATTTGACCAAATTTCAGAAAATAAAAAGAAGGCTCATTCTTAAATTTTGATAAAATTTTATATTATCGAAAAAAATATTGTTTTTGAATTGTTTATATGGCCGTAAAATTTGGGCAGGTTTCGTGAAACAGACAGTAGTTGTTTGTTGGTCCAGGCGGTGTCTGGGTGTATCCGTGAGCCTCTGCTCACTTGCTCCAGTTATTTTCTCAACAAAGCTGTATGTTGTGACAACTCATTTGAACTGTCTCTGGGAGCGGGTTCAAATTGTGGTATATTTCTGATGAGGAATAAAGAAAATATTAACGTAGGTTGAAGCCTATATATAAGTCAGATATCCTGAATCCGCACCTGGATAGTTTGGAGAACAACAAAGAAGAAATGTTGATTAGCTTTTAAATGCCCCATTCTTTGTTCTATTATGATTAACCCTTTCAGCAGCATGCATCATGCCTGATAAGTTTTTAATGTGACTCGTTATTTCTCTGCTATTAAAACACATCTTAACTCTTTGCATGCTAGCGGTGAAAATGACATCCAACAAGTTATGAGTATGTTTCTTATTTCACTCTCTAAGTATGTCTTGGAATTTCATTAGAATTGCATCCTCCGGACTCAATTCTAACTAGAGCAGCTTGAGCTGCATCAACGGTTTGAGCCTCAAACATTGATTTCATGTGTAACTAAGCTTTAGCCCAAGGTGTAAACTATCGGTTACAAAAAGAATTTCTGAAGTTTTAGAATGAACAGTCCAACATTATTGTGTTCGCATCATCACACCGATGTGGGGCCGGTTAGCTTAGAGGTAGAGCGATGGACTCGGAGCGAGGGATACCGGGTTCGATCCTCAGCCAAAGTTTTAGCTAAAGGACTGAAATATCGACTACAGCAAAAACAATTGAAATCGAATGATAAATAACGAAGCTGACGTCACATCCGTTTGCTCTAGTTTGAAAACTTGAAAAAATACGTTCATCTTTGACATCGAATAGAGCCGTAAGTAGTCAAGATATAGCTCTGAAAATTATCATCTTTCATGCGGCTGACACTCCCCTATCACCCTGGCAAGAAATTGTGTTGCTGACAGTACTGTACAAATTGGAAAATGTTTGTAAAGACCACCCGTTATCAGCCGAAATTCGGCAAAATCGTTGAAAAGTATGTACATTTTTCAAATTTAAATGCATATAGATCTTTTATTTGAGCAGATAGCCGAAAACTGTCAGTGAATCTGAGATAGAGAATTTTGTCAGCTTTCCAATGCAAAAAGAATTCTTGAAATCGGTTGGAAAATAAGGAAGTTATAGGAAGTATGACGTCACTTCCGTTTTCGTGGAAAGCAGCATTAAAAGATATCTGAAAATCTCTGAGTCTCTGCTCACACTTGATCCGAATCGGTATGCAAAATTTGAAGTCGATCCGACCAGCGGTTTGGTGTAGATGGAGGGAGCCCGTAAGTCAGCGGATGATTATTTTTCGATAGTTATCGCCCTTAAATGGCAGTTTACGCCATTTGTAAATACACCTAATAAAACGGAAATATGCAATATTCCGCCAGTGAAGTTTTCGTTTGTTTTTCACCATAGGCCGGGCACAAAGCGAAAGTTTTAGCTAAAGGACTGAAATATCGACCGCAGCAAGAAATTTTGAAATCTATTGATAAATAACGAAGCTGACTTCACATCCGTTTGCTCTATTTTGAAAACTTGAAAAATAGACGTTCATCTTTGACATCCAATAGAACTGGAAGTAGTCAAGATAGAGCTCTGAAAATTATCATCTTTTATGCGCCTGACACTCCCCTATCACACTGGCAAGAAATTATGTTGCTGACATTACTGTACAAATTGGAAAACGTTTGTAAAGACCACCCATTATCAGCCGAAATTCGGCAAAAATTCGGCAAAATCGTTGAAAAGTATGTACATTTTTCAACTTCAAATGCCTATAGCTCTCTTAGTTGACCAGATAGCCGAGAACTGTCAGCGAGGCCGAGATAGAGAATTTTGTCAGGAAGTTATAGAAAGTTATAGAAAATATGATATATTTTAACTATTTATATCCGACAAATTTTCTCATGCAAAGAGTTAACAGTAGTTGCCCATTTTTAGCTCGACTATTCGTAGAGTTTATGTTGTCACCCCGGCGTCGGCGTCGGCGTCGGCGTCACGTCACGCCTTGGTTAAGGTTTTTAGTCAACCTTGTATATGGAATACTTCTGGCCCTACACCCACCATACTTGGACAACTTCATCTCCTAGTGATGTACATCAATAACCCCTGATCTATATTTGACCTTGACCTACATTTCCTCTTGAATTACTTAGTTAATTCCCCTTGGTTAAGGTTTTTAGTCAACCTTGGTTAAGGTTTTTAGTCAAGCTTGTACATGGAATACTATTGTGCATACAGACACCATACTTGGACAACCTTTTCTCATAGGGATGTACATCAATAACCCCTGATCTATATTTGACCTTGACCTACATTTCCTCTTGAATTACTTAGTTAATTCCCCTTGGTTAAGGTTTTTAGTCAACCTTGGTTAAGGTTTTTAGTCAAGCTTGTAGATGGAATACTATTGTGCATACAGACACCATACTCGGATAACTTTTTCTCATAGGGATGTACATCAATAACCCCTGACCTATATTTTACCTTCACCTACATTTAACCTTGAATTTCTTGGTTAATGTTTATATAGTCATGCTTGTATATGGAATACTCCTGGGCTTACATCAACCATACTTGGACAACTTCATCTCCTAGTGATGTACATCAATAATCCCTGACCTATATTTGACCTTGACCTACTTTTATCCTTGGATTACTTAGTTATTTCCCCTTGGTTAAGGTTTTTAGTCAAGCTTGTATATGGAATACTCCTGGGCCTGCAGCAACCATACTTGGAAAGGAAAACTTCATCTCCTAATGATGTACATCAATAACCCCTGACCTATATCTGACATTGACCTACATTTAACCTCGAATTACTTACTTAATTTCCTTCGGATAATGGTTTTTCCAACACGGTTTTTAGTCAACCTTGGTTAAGGTTTTTATGCAGGCCGCAGCCACCTTGTTTGTCAGCTATGTGTACATCAACAACCCTCGTAGTCGAGCTATGCTGTTCTCCTACAGCTCTTGTTTTTCTTCAAATTCTTTTTCAATTTTTGTCTAGTAGCATAAGGTCGTAAGTGCTATATACAGACTATTATCATATAATAAAACAATTATTGACTAGTGAGCCATAGAATATAATCTGATATTCTATGGCTCACTAGTCAATAATTGTATAATATGTTCGGGCCAGTGAAAATTGCTTTCGGGCCCAGGCTCGAGGTTAAGGAGGGACAAGGCGAGGCATTTGATTCCGCGGAATTCTTGTTTACTTATCTCCCTTTGTTGTTTCATGCACTGTTTTCGTGTCCGGAGCACATTGACCACGACCCAAAGATGTGTCGCGCGCAAGAATGACAACTCTTGCGTCGTTAATTTCTCAGTTATCTCCCTTTGTTGTTTTGTGCACTGATTTTATGTAATGAGCATAACTCGAACACCCTTTGGAATACTTTCATGAAACTTTGCACATGCATAGACGACGACCCTAAAGGTGTGTCACGCAAGAATGACATCTCTTGCATCACTAATTTTTTAGTTATCTCCCTTTGTTTTTCAGCGCACTGATTTTGTCTCCGGAGCATAACTCAAACACCCTTTTTTCAAACTACTTGTGTATCTGGGGAGGGGGATACACATGCGCTTGTCGACAAGCGTCCATTTCTATTTTTTCTAGCAGATATGAAAACTTTGAAATGATGAATATTATATGTGGTTATGACCAAAAGTGTTCATGTTTTGTTGAGCCTGCTTTCCCAGCAGACGCGGTTGTGAGGGCAATCATATAGTATTGTGTGGTTGGCAGGTGGGAGCATGCGATGGGTAATTTAACGATCGGGATTCATCCTTACCGGAATCCCAACCTGAGACATTCTTGTATGTGACAGTTGAATCTGGTTATACCCCTTATGTGAGTATTACGATTATTCATAATCCTATTTTAGGGGAAAGGGCCAAGTGACTTTGGTGTGGTATGGACCTGGCAACAGGTCAGGTTATTCTAATTTCATGGCTGAATATATTTTTTTTCGATGCAAATATTCTGTTTTGATTTTCGGATTTTCCCCCCCAGTGTAGCAGGTTGAATACAGGATCGAACCCGTTGGCTCGGCCTTAAATGACCTTAACTGTTGATAGGCCGTTAAACACCAATGAACAAACAAATAAACAAACAGTTTTGCAAGTGGGCATATATCCAAGCAAAAACCGGACAGTCATGCATGCTTAAAAGGTCTACATATCCTTACAAGGCCATAAAAATAGAACTTTGATTCTCAGATACCGCCGCGTGAGAAAAATCCCTGCACGTTTTAGCATTTTTTTGCCATCGACAAATAAGAACATATTGTAAATTTGCCACATGATCGATCAAAGCACTACCCTTCAAAAATATTCTATATCAATCATATATGAGGAAAATCTATTGATTTTTCACATCTAAAGAGGTTATAGTAGCTTTATTAAACATATATGTGACCCACATGTGCAAGTGACATTCAAAGTGCATCTGGCGATCTCATACAAACAAATATAACTGCCCCGCGTCACATTCTGCACACCCTGTGTCTAAGAACCAAAATACTTTTTGTTATGACCTAACTGTGACACCTTAGCACTTTCATAATCGCGAGGTTCATATAAATTGTCTCCACTTACATTACATTGACACCGCATTGTCAAGGTCATTACCAAGGTCAGGAATGATCGAGACAAATTGTCTCCCCCAATTATCATATGAACCAAGTATACTTCAATTGTTATGACGTTATGGCCAATATAGCTTGATCTGACGAACGAAAAGTGGTAACAATGCAGTTGAAGTGTAAGGGATAGGCCAGCGTAGATAAGTACACTTAGTCACTTAATCACTTATAATGTACACTATATTACATGGGGAACACAGGAATACATGATACATTGATATGCGAACATCACTGTACTGTGCATGATACTATTCAATTACTACAAGGTTGTAAGCCAATCGACTGTTATACTTTAACGCAACTTAAAAGCTTATAGACGAATAACTCGGTATGTGGTATCTCAATGGTCCCGTAGTGGACAATAGTATGAATGCACAAGTACTTTGATGATCGCTAATCAAAGTGAAATAACATACAAGTATAACATGGCATAACGAACATTGGAAGACAAATGACAATCATCTGAGCTACCCCAGTGCTGGCGTATCTCAATAGATAGTGTAACCTCTGAGTATCAAGGTCCCAAGGTCTGCCTCACCCGCAATATGAGGTCTAGTCAACAATATGGCTATAATCCAACTTCAAGTGGATTAATCCATAAACAATATATGTAGTCTTACTACAATCCTTTAGCATGATATGCCATGATAGGAGTATTACCATACACTATCAAAGTATATATGTATTGCCTATGCAATATATTTCCAAAGTATGAATTTCAAAGTCAAAGTCTGATGTGGTTACATCACATGATAGTCAATAACGATAATGTTCCGGAAGCTGGTTCCCGGAAGTAAAGTTCCACAGGTAGTATTATCTCCAGGAAAATGGTGGACCAGATGTAAAGTTCCTATGGTATCACTCGACTGTAGCAACCCGGATGTGGTAGACCGGATGTAAAGTATCCATGGTGAATCAATGGGTTGTAATACCGGAAGTGGTAGACCGGATGTAAAGTTCCGATATAATACAAAATGGCGATTATCACGTTGGCTAAGACGCCGGGAAAAGTTTCACTTAGGTGACATTCAACTCGGTGGTAGTATAATGATATGATATGTGTGTATGGCGTTTCACTTCACTAAACTATGGCTGTGACTGTCTGCTGAACGCGAGGTAGCTATCACACACTGCTCTATACAGGCCTGTACCCGGAGCTGCTACACACACTGCGCCAGACAGACGTACGGACACTCGGACGACCCGATACTCTGCACTGACTGGGGTCTGCCCTCAAACGAGTGGACCAAAACGTCCAATGTGGCTCGCTGGAGCGTTCTCAAGAGGCTACAAAAATGAAATGAGTCTCCAATTACTGGACGAATACGCACAGACAGACAGACATGATGCACAACAGACTAAAACGGGAATCGACAGCGGCAAATCACAGCTGAAATAAAATGTTCTAGGTACATACAAAATCCTCCGTGTCACTGGTGAATACAGTACTAGTCTTCTGTAACCAGAATATATGTGTCCCGCCAACACATAGCGAGACATCGCTTATATACGCACCAGTGAAACCATGCACGGAATAATGGATATGCTACCCCTCGTACGACATCTCACATAAATACTACAAAACCATGGCTTTTGCCATGTCACCCATGGGTTATATTTGGCATAAATATATGTTCCCACGCCTTAAATTCAACCAAACAGTGTACAGCCCTCGTGGAATAAATACCATCCAACATGGTATACCCCACACTACCATAAATCTGCTCACTATAGACCCAGATCTCATAATCCGAAATCTACTCGACTGGTCTCGACAATGCGAAGGTCGCTTCTTGGCCCCGCCAAACCCCTCCATAACGGTCCTACGGCTATACACTCAAATGAGAGTGTAGCACATACTAAACTCAAATATCGTGGTCATTTACGGAAATATCACGACACAAAACATCACCATTATGGGATCTAATATATCCGTGTTGGCCAGTACCAGGCTATGATGAAACACTAACCCGTAGCATACATAACAGGGCAGACCATGGTATGGTCTGCGCTGTATACTGGCTTCACCTACAGAAGGTCCCTTATATGGTGAAACACTGACACGCGGACAAACTCGGCTGGCGACGGACAGTGGACATCCGTAATACTAAAAGGTATCTTTTCCCTAGCGAAACCAGCACACGCAGTCAACGAGTTCTCTACCACACACATGCATAGTCTGTGGCAAATATGGCGTGACATCAGTAAAACATTGCTCATAAAATAGACGTATATAAAAATCCGCAAAAATGACACGCATAAACGTATTTCCACCAATACAACATAAGCCCCCTTATTACATGCACATTGTACATGGCAAATGTACATGCCAAACCACAGGTGTGCAAAAACCACAGGTGTGTGAAACCACAGGTATGTGGAATCACAGGGATGTGAAACCAATAATACGCACAACAATACAACACAGTACCACACATCACAAATATACAATTATACGGAATCCAGAATGTACAAGAATACACGTGTCACGCGACATATCTCCCCCCTAAACAAAAAGTGTTTACACTTTCGTGCATAATCGCGAGACACGTTGGCACAGCTGAATCTACCCAGATATCCTGCTCAGGTGGTCTGCCCCCAGATTGTCGGCCCCTTTTATCGCGACAATACGCATTCTGGCTGACTGTTTCCCTGACCTTAAATGGGATAGGGTACCCCCTAATTCTTAATGGGTCTTGCGTTGACAACTTTATCTCATGTTTCTCTATATGGGTGTGTCCTGGTGCGTCCCTCAGGACATGGGTGAATTCCCGTAAGATCTCTTTGACCTGCGTCTTTTGTTTCTTGCCTAAATCAGGGCGACAGGTCAACTTTGCTCTCCGTATCGGACTCTAATCCCTGGGACATAACATGTTTTCTTCGGCACTACACCCACTTGGACTAGGATCCCCCTCTATGTGTCTTCTATCACGGCCGCATTTATTACAGTGAGTATTCCCTTCCCCGGGTGCTCAGGCCTAGTCTCGTACCTCTTTAACATGTTTGCATGAAAGGTTTTCAACTTCCCTCCCATGTCAACTCTATAGTCCCACTCATTAACTACCTCTGTTATGGGGTATGGTCCCTTCCACCTAAGAAGCAATTTGTTGTTGTCTGTCGGTAGTAGTACAAGTACCTGATCTGCCACTGCATACTGCCTACTACGGGTCTTACGGTTGTAGTACTTTGCGTACTTTTTGGACGCACTCTTCAAGTTCTCATGCGCGATTTCGCACGTTTTCTCGAGCCGTTCGCGCAAGTCTAGGACGTACTGATACGTCGTTTTGACGTTGTCCTCTATGTCCTTCTCGGACCACAGATCTCTTAGTATGCTCATCGGACCCCGAACGGTCCTTCCGTACAATAGTTCAAACGGTGAGAAAGCCAAACTTTCTTGAGGGACTTCGCGATACGCGAATAAGAGCGCGTTAATGTATTTGTCCCAATCTTTGGGACGTTCGCTTGCCATTCTACGAA
Organism: Conchocele bisecta; assembly: GCA_029237695.1. Taxonomy (NCBI): domain Eukaryota; kingdom Metazoa; phylum Mollusca; class Bivalvia; order Lucinida; family Thyasiridae; genus Conchocele; species Conchocele bisecta. Next base: position 10,838,271 of record CM055272.1, on the reverse strand, counting down.
GCATTTGCTTTAACGTACCATTGAACCGTTCCACGAGACCGTTACACTGTGGGTGGTACGGTGTCGTGGTTAATTGTTCTCAGCGATAACAATCTACTAACTTCCTCCATGACTGCCGACGTAAATTGACTACCCCGATCGGTGAGCATCTCCTCGGGGATACCCAGTCTACTGAACATATCCACGAGAGCTTCCGCGACTCGTTCGGCCTCGATGCTGGTAGTGGTACCGCTTCTGGGTACCTAGTTGCATAATCAACTAACGTTAGTATGTAACGATTCTTCCGATCGGTAGCTGGAAAAATTGGCCTACAATATCAACTGCGACTCGTTTGAACGGAGTGTCTATCAACGGCATAGTTCCTAACGGAACCTTGGTGATGTGTCCCTTTGACACAGTCTTTTGACATATGTCACAAGACCTACAAAACCGTGTAATGTCATGCCCACGCCTGGCCAATAAAATTCTGATAACACTCGATCAGTTGTCTTCTTACCCCTAAATGGCCCGCCATGATTGATTCATGTGCCACTTTCATCACGGTAGTCCTAAGTGTTTTTGGGCTACCAGCTGATGGTACATCTACCTGACGCTATCGATTCGAAATTACGATACAACAAGTCTTTTCGGTATGCGAATTTCGATTTGTTTCCGTTCTTACTTGACCGTACGTTCCGTCTTTTGCATTATTTCGAACTGACGTCAATGTGACGTCATGTGCCTGCGCCTCTTTAATTCATCGCGTGATAGTTCGCGATTGCGGTAGGGACTTTGAGGGGTCTTATATGATTCGTCTCGGGCTGTCGTTTGTGACCTAGTTTCAACTGCGCACGATTTAGCGCCTCTAAAATCCGATATCACCGGTAACTCTGACCGTCTACATTACCTTATGGTAACATCATAACATTGTATCTGTCATGCAAAGGGCTTCTACCTGACCTTTAAAAAAAGGTGTATCTAGATTACCCGGGCGGTAGAATTCCACTCATTTTGCTCTATTTACCAGCATGCATGTTGAAACTTTGCTTAAAAACTGATCGGTTTTACTAAGCTTTCCTGACGACCACCCCGGTATACACCCAGTATCTCGCATTACTGTGACCTTTTTCCCATTTAATGTGCCCTCTGCTACGGGTATAGCCTATCCATACCAAATGTACATCCGTTAATCAGCTCCGGCTGTATCTCGCTACCTGAACATACAATAGTGGTGTCGGTATCAACCACACAGAAATTTCCTTGGTTTTCCCTGGTTGTTCCGTGTTTTGCCATCTACCTCTACCTCTGCCTCTAGTGTGCCTTCCACTTCTACCTCTACTTCTACCTCTGTACCGACCTCTCTGTTCTTTATCTGCAAAACTTACATGTTTCTCTTCCTCGACTGCTGCTGCTTTGTAAGCTGAGGACCGGTCACGCTTAGGACAATCGTAGGACATGTGACCCTCTTTGCCACAATGGTAACATGTCCCGCGATGCCTATCATAGCCGTTCCTGCTGGTACTTCTGTCATAACTACCTCTACTCGGGCTTCTATCATAACTACCCCTACTTGGGCTTCTATTGTGGTCTCTATTCTGATATCTGTCCATCTCGACTCCTATCTCTGGATCGATTATCCGCACTACTTACCTTGCGCCTCTGGTTATCTACTGACCTGTACTCAGTTCTGTTGCTAGTACTGTTCCTCTGAACTACATACTTGCTACCTCCTCTAGCTTCTGCAAAGTAATCTGCCTGAACCGCCATCTGATCTATCGAGTCAAATGTTTTCTCTTTGAGAAATAAGTAGAGCTCACGACTGCATATACTTAACATCTGATCTCTGATCATGTAGTCTAGTACTCCTTCATATGTTCTATTCACCTTACCTAACTCAAACCATCTATCTAAATAGTTCTTTGACCGACTGACATATTGCACAAATGATTCACTGTGATCAGGTTTGGTGTTTTTGACATGCGTCTGAACCCATCTTCCGTTAGATCAAAACATTTCAACAATGCGGATTTCAACTTATCATAGTCAAGAGCATCATCAATAGGTAGTCTAGAATATACATCTAATGCCTTGCCCTTCAATAAAGCACTCAAGTGTAGTGACCACTTATCTCTTCCCCACCTTTGAATTGCTGCGTACCTCTCAAATCTAGCTAAGTAGCTATCCATGTTGTCATTATTCTGATCAAAATGTGGCAGCTTCGGACCGAATGCTCTGCCATAGTCCCTATCATGTCTATCTTCATCTACTACTTCTCCCCTTTCTACTTTTGCCATTTCTACCTGATGCTTAGTGTCTAATTCTCGCAATTTGAATTCTAGAGCTAACTGCGCTTCATTGGCATCTAATCTATCTTTCCCCATCTGTCGCTCAACCTCTTTAGCTAACTGCTCAGCATCTAACCTATCCTTCTCAGCCTGTCGCTCAACCTCCTTAGCTAACTGCTCAGCATCTAACCTATCTTTCTCCATCTGTCGCTCAACTGCTAACTTATCTTTCTCAGCCTGTCGCTCAACCTCTCTAGCCAACCGCTCAGCATCTAACCTATCTTTCTCAGCCTGCCTAGCCTCTAGTCTTTCCTGTCTTTCTCTCTCCTGCTCTTCCTTTACAAAAAAGGCCCTTAACTCTGAATCTGCTAGCCCTAAGCTTTTGCCTATGTCCATTAGCTCCTTAATGGACGACATTCTCACTCTCAACTCAACTCCGGATTATCGATTTACACGCTTTACCCGACGGTACACAAGGTCTCTAGCACTCAAATCACTTAGTGATTTGTGCGAGTCTCTTGCGTCTATAAGGTTAAGGTAAATCAATCCGGTCTCTACTCCTAACGACGGTATACGTTTCTCAATTCGGGTAAGTCAATCCGGTATATGTATAGTCTAATGTAATGGTATATTTACAATTCCCTCTCCATGGTACTGGACACAAATATTGGGGACTGGTTATAGACACCTGGCAGGATATAATATTGTTCATACACAATATAATAATGGTAGTAATCTCGCCTCAGATGCAGAAGTGTCTAGTGCTAACCTAGAACACCCGCTGTGCCATCATCACAGGGAGGTACTATTCAACAAATCCAAGGTTACAATGACCCTTACATCCACTATCTCACCAGATCGTCTCAACTCTATACTTCTGTACCTAGGTAGTCAAATCATGTATGTGGTGATGTATTAGTGCCTAAGTGTTGGAGTGCATCTTACATTAACTCCCAAGGCAAACAAAAACAAATACAAGATTGAATTTTTGACGACACTAGGGGTACAGCTATTTCTAGCCTCCTTACTTCAACTGCTTTGAAGAAACTGATTATAAAAGAGGAAACAAAAACCCCACTTCTGACACCATTGTCAAGGTCATTACCAAGGTCAGGAATGATCGAGATTGTCTCCCCAATTATCATATGAACCAAGTATACTTCAAAATTGTTATGACGTTATGGCCAATATAGCTTGATCTGACGAACGAAAAGTGGTAACAATGCAGTTGAAGTGTAAGGGATAGGCCAGCGTAGATAAGTACACTTAGTCACTTAATCACTTATAATGTACACTATATTACATGGGGAACACACAGGAATACATGATACATTGATATGCGAACATCACTGTACTGTGCATGATACTATTCAATTACTACAAGGTTGTAAGCCAATCGACTGTTATACTTTAACGCAACTTAAAAGCTATAGACGAATAAACTCGGTATGTGGTATCTCAATGGTCCCGTAGTGGACAATAGTATGAATGCACAAGTACTTTGATGATCGCTAATCAAAGTGAAATAACATACAAGTATAACATGGCATAACGAACATTGGAAGACAAATGACAATCATCTGAGCTACCCCAGTGCTGGCGTATCTCAATAGATAGTGTAACCTCTGAGTATCAAGGTCCCAAGGTCTGCCTCCCACCCGCAATATGAGGTCTAGTCAACAATATGCTATAATCCAACTTCAAGTGGATTAATCCATAAACAATATATGTAGTCTTACTCAATCCTTTAGCCATGATATGCCATGATAGGAGTATTACCATACACTATCAAAGTATACATATGTATTGCCTATGCAATATATTTCCAAAGTATGAATTTCAAAGTCAAAGCCTGATGTGGTTACATCACATGATAGTCAATAAACGATAATGTTCCGGAAGCTGGTTCCCGGAAGTAAAGTTAAATTCCACAGGTAGTATTATCTCCGGAAATGGTGGACCAGATGTAAAGTTCCTATGGTAAATCACTCGACTGTTAGCAACCCGGATGTGGTAGACCGGATGTAAAGTATCCATGGTGAATTCAATGGGTTGTAATACCGGAAGTGGTAGACCGGATGTAAAGTTCCGATATAATATCAAAATGGCGATTATCACGTTGGCTAAGACGCCGGGAAAAGTTTCACTTAGGTGACATTCAACTCGGTGGTAGTATAATGATATGATATGTGTGTATGGCGTTTCACTTCACTAAACTATGGCTGTGACTGTCCTGCTGAACGCGAGGTAGCTATCACACACTGCTCTATACAGGCCTGTACCCGGAGCTGCTACACACACTGCGCCAGACAGACGTACGGACACTCGGACGACCCGATACTCTGCACTGACTGGGGTCTGCCCTCAAACGAGTGGACCAAAACGTCCAATGTGGCTCGCTGGAGCGTTCTCAAGAGGCTACAAAAATGAAATGAGTCTCCAATTATCGGACGAATACGCACAGACAGACAGACATGATGCACAACAGACTAAAACGGGAATCGAACAGCGGCAAATCACAGCTGAAATAAAATGTTCTAGGTACATACCAAAATCTCCGTGTCACTGGTGAATACAGTACTAGTCTTCTGTAACCAGAATATATGTGTCCCGCCAACACATAGCGAGACATCGCTTATATACGCACCAGTGAAACCATGCACGGAATAATGGATATGCCTACCCTCGTACGACATCTCACATAAATACTACAAAACCATGGCTTTTGCCATGTCACCCATGGGTTATATTTGGCATAAATATATGTTCCCACGCCTTAAATTCAACCAAACCAGTGTACAGCCCTCGTGGAATAAATACCATCCAACATGGTATACCCCACACTACCATAAAATCTGCTCACTATAGACCCAGATCTCATAATCCGAAATCTACTCGACTGGTCTCGACAATGCGAAGGTCGCTTCTTGGCCCCGCCAAACCCCTCCATAACGGTCCTACGGCTATACACTCAAATGAGAGTGTAGCACATACTAAACTCAAATATCGTGGTCATTTACGGAAATATCACGACACAAAACATCACCATTATGGGATCTAATATATCCGTGTTGGCCAGTACCAGGCTATGATGAAACACTAACCCGTAGCATACATAACAGGGCAGACCATGGTATGGTCTGCGCTGTATACTGGCTTCACCTACAGAAGGTCCCTTATATGGTGAAACACTGACACGCGGACAAACTCGCTGGCACGGACAGTGGACATCCGTAATACTAAAAGGTATCTTTTCCCTAGCGAAACCAGCACACGCAGTCAACGAGTTCTCTACCACACACATGCATAGTCTGTGGCAAATATGGCGTGACATCAGTAAAACATTGCTCATAAAATAGACGTATATAAAAAATCCGCAAAAATGACACGCATAAACGTATTTCCACCAATACAACATAAGCCCCCTTATTACATGCACATTGTACATGGCAAATGTACATGCCAAACCACAGGTGTGCAAAAACCACAGGTGTGTGAAACCACAGGTATGTGGAATCACAGGGATGTGAAACCAATAATACGCACAACAATACAACACAGTACCACACATCACAAATATACAATTATACGGAATCCAGAATGTACAAGAATACACGTGTCACGCGACATGTGTAAACTGGCATTTGCAGCTCACTTTAGCTCAAATGGCAGTACAATCCTGGGGCCCGTTTAACTGAACTTTGTGCAACAACAATGTTTGTAGGAAAATTTCTATAAATTCACTTCATACATTAACCCATTTCATGCTGAGGATACTCTGATTTTTGTTGAAAAAATCTCATTATTTTGTTCATTCATCGATAAAGGTATATGTTGTTACCACTCATTTGAACCGTCTCGTTGAGACGGTTCAAATGAGTGGTAACAACATATACTTTCCAAAGGATTTAAAGAAAATAGGGATATTTTTCTCTCAAAAGGTTCATACTACTAAAAGTGTATCCCGTCTGTAATGGGTTAATGTGGTTCACCACTGCTACCATGTTCAGCCTACATGTAGCCGTCATTAAATCTGAACAAATCCACAAACGATTTTCCAAAATCTGCTGCTAATGCGACCTTTCATGTACATTTTAGTTGTCCACAAACTTCTTAGTCATGAAAAGTTTAGTGAAACGGGCCCCAAGTTTATTTATAACTTGTAATTTGTAACACTTTTTGATTGCCACTAATATATACAGACACGTGTCATATATTATAAATGTTGTAATAAAGGAATAACTTGTAAACACCCAGCAAACATAAGTATGTCTTCTTACAGTATACACTCAATTATGAGAGTTAAGGTTGAATATTAATTAACGCATGCATGCGGTGTATTTTATAGTTTCTGATAGCCAAATTAATGTGTTTACGCCAGTGATAAATATACCTGGATCACATGCTTGTGTAATAAGACAGGCATGTGCCAGCTGTAGTCAGTCATGTAGCAATTGGAGTAAGACGTGAGCAAATGTTCACTGGCATGTCACATACATCAGCCGAAACAAAGTGTCAGACGACCTAATGGCATACCTCCACCCTCGCACCCATGGCGTTGTCCATAGCCGTCACAAAGTGAAAGTGAATGGGTTTAACGTCCCACCAACAGCTTGGGTCATATAGAGACGGGTCCACAGTTTAAAGTCTCATCCGAGAGACCAGTGGGATGGAAATACTATGAAAATATTGTTGATGCCTAAGGCGAGGTTTGAACCCACAACCTCCGGATTGGAAGTCGTGTGCCACAATCCATCCCACAGGCTTAGTGTCATCTACTCATCAACACTGAGGTAACTGTCTGATAGAGGTTCTCGGTATTAGACGGATGTTCCTCTACCATGCCATTGGCAAACACTCTGCCCCTAGCAACCGGGCACACCACACCCACACCACTGTGAATCACAAGGTCAATGTCACAAAACTGGACATTGAAGTAAATTTCTTATAATTTCTGTTTTCTTTCATGTAACTTCTTGACATTTCATACAGGCATTTCTGTGTAGATATATCCAACTTGAAGTGGTTAGTGGAATAAGAGGGCAAACTCTCTTGTGGAGTTAGCCCCCTTTTTTCCACTGACCCCTTTAACCCATTTCATGCTGAGGATACACCAATTTGTTTGTGGAAAATCCTAAATCATTTCTTGCTATGTGCCCAGAAATGTATGTTGTCACTATCAAATGAGTGGTCACAACATATACATGTACTTTCATTGAGAAATTACAAAAATAAAATATAAAAAAAAATCATACCCATAAAGGCGTATTCCGCATGTAATGGGTTCTGCCTTGCCTCGCCTCGCCTCGACTCGCCTCGCCTTCAAACCCCTGTTGGGGACTTAGAAATGTAGATTATACTTTATTTCATACAGTCGAACTTCGATGGGTCGAACCCTGGTAAACTCGTCAGCCATGCTTGCCTCGAACTAGCCTTTAGGTCCCGGCAGAATTCCTATATAAATACGTTAAAACTACCCGGTATAGGTCGAACTTGTGAAAGTCGAACAACCCTCAATGCCTCGAATCTCTGTCACGCCCGGTTGTGTATAAATCCACTATAAACACCACACAAACTCGAACATGTCAGACGATTGTCTCCAGACTAGTTGATTGACTTTCACACCTATTGTTAACCGGTTGTCAAATAAATCTCAAGTGGTCATTTGAGCGTATACAATAACGGCAGTCGTGACCAGCATACGTGGTAATTATGCATTGACCAATGTCGGCGAAGTTGTTAGTTAATTAAAGTGGTAATTTATGGGACATGTGGAATTAAATATCGCTCAGTTTTAATTAATGACCCAAGCATCTGGCCTTTTAAGTTGTAACTCAACATGAACTGTTTTTACTATGATCAGTAATGAGTGTGATGTGTCATCCGATTTATTCGCCATATAAGCAGGTGAAGCGGAAGACTACGAAGCAAGGCGAGATAACAGACTTCTTCAATACCGGACGTGTATAACTTTACATGTATAACTTGTACTGGGTTCCATGTGATAGTAAATTATGATATGCAGTGAATGTGGTTCCGGGTCCGAAGTAGTGATGGGGCGACTGGGCATGATCGTATCGGACGGGGCAATTAAGTCCGCCAATTGTATTTCGTAATCATTTTCTGTTGTTCTCATGTTCTATTGCTGTATAATGGCTATGTAAATAAAAACACACATGAGTTTGCCGCTTTCTTTATTTTATTAAAGCCTGTTTCTGTTAATAAATGACTGTGACAATCAACCGTAAATGCAAATGTAAGCGCATTTATATGAAACAACGTGTACTGACGACTTGTTTCACTTAGTACACTGACCAACTCGTCGATCTGTAATGGTTACAGTAGAAAATCCCGATGGGTCGAACAACGGATGGGTCGAACTAAAACTTAACCCCGCAGGCTGTTCGACCCATCGAAGTTCGACTGTATATACATACAATTTCAAATACAATCGAGGTTCCCGGTAATTAGCCGGTACCCATTTACAGCTGGGTGGACTGAAGCAGTGTGGATAAAGTGTCTTGCTCAAGGACACAACGTACGCTCTGATGAGGCCGTTAGATCAGCAGTTTGTCACGCCCACCACTTGGCTATTGCGGCTATTGTCTGGCAATATGATGGTCCTGGATATCATAAACTTCATTTAGTTAACAATTTGACTGAATCATTGTAGTGACTTCATAATATTTTTGCCAAGATCTTCGTTGCAACAAAATCAGGTAAATGATTTTATTATCCCATCGTTGAGCAAAAATGGGAAATTGTCCGTCCGTCCATCTGTGTATCACGTTTTCCGTTTTTCTGTACTGTATGAACGATTGGCTAGAAACTTTCATCAGCATGTTTATCATCATCCATATTTTCATTCCCGCACCACCCATGCTCCCCCATGTCCCAGATCAAGATGAAATGACTTTAAAATTGCTGGTTCACTAGATGTGTGTTTGTTTCTCCATTCTCATATGACACATGAAAACCCTATTGTTTCATATGGGCCACATTCTGACAAAACCAGTCTTGTTTCTTTCTGGACCAGCCCAAAATCTTGAACAGACATTAAACCTTTCAACATCACAGGCCTGTATAGTGCATTAGTGGTATGAGCAAGCAGTGTAGATCCAGATGAAGAGCCGTCTCATCAGAATCTGCACTTTTTGCAAGTAATTTTCATATTTTTGAAAACAAAAAACACCCTCTTTTCATAAATGGTCTAGCCTGAAAATCATTTTGTGACAATTGGGTTGGTTGCAAAATTAACATATCAAATTCCATTCCAGTTACTTAGGGGTAAATAGGTTAACACAGTCTGATCTATAGTAGTCAACCCTCTGTTTGGTGAATTCCTGACAGATTAGATAAGACCAATTTTGTCACATTGTGGCTCAATACAGCAGTACTGGCAGGAGAGGGCTGTTACATAGTCCAACCCTTTATGGTTTGTTAATTGGACATAATTGTATGGAATCTACACTGACCTAGATGGAAGTTATCGTTATTGTAATATATACACTAAATCAATAATGGATTGTCGTTTACCGGTCATTAAAATTTGATTTACTGTTATGTTTATACTGTGGCAGTCTGTCACTCCATAACATGAACTTGACCATTTCTAGCCAGCACTCTGTTGGATTTTGCTCAAGTAAACATTATTATTTTAATTAACCACTAATGGATCATAGATCGGTAAAGGCATACATAAATCTGTTATTTGTTGTTTTTTGGCATTAACCCTTAGACCGCTACACACAATAATTGTTATCTGCTGTTGCTTTTATATATTGCCTTATTTCTCGATAAAAACATGGTTTGACAGCACTGAAGTGCTGTCAAAGCATGTTGTAAATTATTCTAAAGTGCTGTTAAAGCATGTTTTTGATGATAAAAATGGAAAATAGAAAATAAACAGCAGACGACAAAAAATTAAGATAGCGGTGTAAGTGTTAACAACCTCAGTGGACTGGTATTTGCTAGCACATTACATATTGAATACACTTTTAGTCACATCAATTTGAGACATTTCTGTTAGCTCGCCTAAAAATTATTTTTCTAACGAATTGACAGACCGATTGGCAGAAATGATGTTAAAATGATGACCCCGGGATCAAAAATGGGCGGGGTCCTCTGGTCAAATTTCAAATTTAACCAAATATGGTCCTGTTATATATGTATCAAATCGAAGGTATCAAGGAGACGATCACTCTGAATCATTTCCAGTAAAAATCAGATTATTACGCCATCCAAAATGGCCACCGAAAGGTCATTGTTAGTGCGCCTTCCGAGGGAAGCTGTGCTTATGGCATACCCTCAGCGTCGTAGGCGTCCGTCTGTCTGTCCGTCCGTCCCGTCGGTCCGTCCGTCCGGGCACACATTAGGGTACTTATGTGGCTAGCCCCACAGGGTTATGGACTTGTTAAAGGATAGGGTTGGTTACAATTAGCCACCTAAAAAATCGTTTTATGTGGCTAATATTTAACATGTGATAAGCCACATAAGTACCCTAATGTAAGAACGTCCGTCCGTCTGTCCGTCTTCAAAAATTATAATGGCCTATATTTTCTGTTTCCTTGCTTGGATTTGCTTCATATTTCACACACACATTGCTCCAAGGGTCCTCTACCTCTGCTAAGCCCAGGGTCAAGGTCAAATACTTTGTACGCTCGAAACCTTAACACGCTCTGGTAAATGGCTCATAAATTTTCTTTCCCTTATCCAGCACGTTGTATTTTCAAATGTGCCCTCGCTTCCTTTGCTGCCACCGGGCGCGCTTCGTTGTCCTCTGACAACTCTTGTTTTAATTTAGATTTCAAACATCTTCTTCTCGTGAACCGCTTGGCCGATGATGATCAAACTTCATAGTTGTGGTCCATGCGGGAAGCCTTTGTACGCTACTGAATGGTGAGGGGGGCATATAGTGTTACGTACGTACGTCCCGAAACCTTAACGCTCGGGTAAATGGCTTATAATTGCTGTTTCCTTGCTCGGATCTGCTTCACATTTCACACACGCATTGCTTCAATGGTCCTCCACTGCCCTGTGACAAATCCACATTCATCCCGCCCCCGCTAAGCCCAGGGTCAAGGTCACAGACTTGGTGTGTTCGAAACCTTAATGCTCGAGTAAATGGCTTATAATTTCTGTTTCCTTGCTCGGATCTGCTTCACATTTCACACACGCATTGCTCCAATGGTCCTCTACTGCCCTGTGACAAATCCACATTCGTCCCGCCCCCGCTAAGCCCAGGGTCAAGGTCACAAACTTGGTGCGTTTGAAACCTTAACGCTCAGGTAAATGGCTTATAATTTCTGTTCCCTTGCTCGGATCTGCTTCACTTTTCACACACGCATTGCTCCAATGGTCCTCTACCGCCCTGTGACAAATCCACATTCGTCCTGCCCCCGCTAAGCCCAGGGTCAAGCTCACAGACTTGGTGCGTTCAAAACCTTAACGCTCGGGTAAATGGCTCATAATCAAATATGCCTCGTTTTATTTGGCTGCCAGTGGGGGCATTCGTGTGCCGACAGGCCACATTTCTAGTTCAGATTTGTGAAACTGATGACCCCGGGATCGAAAATGGGCGGGTCCTGCGGGGTCTTAAGTTAACGTATAATTTCACATTTTACCAAATATAGTCGTGTCAAATCGAAGGTATCGAGGAGACGATCACTCTGAATGATGTCCTGTCAGTTGATTATGTCATCCAAGATGGTCTCCAAAAGGTTGAAAGGTCCATAAAAATTCACTTTTGTAAGACACTTAATTTCAAAATACTCAGTCACCTTCAGAGGTGGTAGAGCTTATGATTCATGTTATTATAGTTTGAATGGGGAGACATATTGTTTTTGGCGGTTTTAGATGCGGATTCATCCAGTATTCATGGAGTTATGGCCCTTGACTTAGTGAAAAGTGAGGTTATTCAACTTGTGTCACGCGTATCTTCAAAAGTATTTCAGTTAGAGTCACGAAACTTTACAGGAATACTGGTCATCGTGTGAAGTTGCGCACCCGGTGTTTTAGATGTGGATTCATCCAGTATTCACGGAGTTATGGCCCTTGACTTAGTGAAAAGTGGGGATATTCAACTTGTGTCACGCGTATCTTCAAAAGTATTTCAGTTAGTCACAAAACTTTACAGGAATACTGGTCATCGTGTGAAGTTGCGCACCCGGTGTTTTAGATGCGGATTCATCCAGTATTCACGGAGTTATGGCCCTTGACTTAGTGAAAAGTGGGGATATTCAACTTGTGTCACGCGTATCTTCAAAAGTATTTCAGTTAGAGTCGCGAAACTTTACACCCTCTAATTCAAATTACTTTTCATGAACGATCAGATGAATTTTGAATGAACGCGGTAAACAAATTGACAGTCTGTGGCATTTTTTATTTACTTTATCATGGGGAAAATAATTTCAGGTGAGCGATACAGGCCCATTTGGGCCTCTTGTTGATTTACTTTATAGTGGGATAATAATTTCAGGTGAGCGATAGAGGCCCATTTGGGCCTCTTATTTATTTTCCTAATTTCTTATGGAAGGTATATGTTGTGGGGATATTCACGCATTAGAACCATCTTAAGTGAAATGGAAAAAAATATTCAGAATTGTTCAGAAGCCAAAATGGTGTATTTATACCCCCTGCAACAAGTTGTGGGGGGAGGGTATACTGGAGTCAGGTTGTCCGTCCGTCCGTCCGTCCGTCCGTCCATCACTAAACTGAGAAATATTGTTATAACTTCTATTTCCTTCATCTAAAATGCTTAATATTTCACACATGCATTCCTGTAAGGCTCTACTACCATGCTGTGCCAAATCCACGACAGTCCAACCCCCGCTGATTCCAAGATCAAGGTCAAATACTTGGTCTCTTTACAAAACTTAACATCAGAGAAATAAGTTATAACTGCTATTTCCTTCATTGAAAATTCTTAATATTTCACTGGTGCATTCCTCTAAGGTTGTACTATCATGCTGTGACAAACCTACGACTGTCCAACCCGCGCTGATCTCGAGGTCAAGGTCACATACTTAGTCTCTTTACAAAACTTAACATCAGAGAAATTGGTTATAACTTCTATTTCCTTGCTCGGATCTGCTTCACATTTCACACACGCATTGCTCCAATGGACCTCTACCACCATGTGACAAATTCACGTTCGTGCCCAGAGTCAAGGTCACAAACTTGGATTTTTTTACATATTTAGGGGTACATGGACCCACGCGGGGGGGAGGGGGGGGGGTATTCCGTAAGCTTCGCTTACTGACCAATCTAGTTTCTGAATGTAACTAGCTGCAATCTATATGGTGGCAATCGTGGCTGATTTACTGGTGCCGTGTGACAGTAGTTGCTGGTGCCGATATGAGAAATGAGCCCTCTACAAAGGAAGGGCCCACTACAATAATGATATAGACATTTTTAGGGCTACTGCTTTCAGCTTTTATTTTTTATGATGATGAAAACCACAATGTATGGCTTCTAGGAAGTGGTAGTCTGTGGGAAATACAACATGCACTTTGGGAGTTACGCCCAGTATAGACGCCAGTTGATAATGTATGGGAAATACCGCTGTTTGGGATTTGCACTCAGCGTAGACCCCAGGTGGATGTACATGTGAAATACAGTTGACAGTTTGGCAGTTTCACCTATTCTATTATTGACCCCCACCACACCCCAACACCCCACTGCCACAGCCTCCCACCTCCAACCCCCTCCCTGCACCAGCACATTGAATGGTAACCTACAATGAACTCTTGAGGTGCGTGGGTGTGAAGGGCATCGCAAACATTGATACATGTATTTATTTCATTCGCTGCTGTTTTAGTTTACATTATTTGTTACCTGCTTCTACTGACTCAATCTGACTTCTGACCTGCTATTAGCATAACCTTCAACAGGCATTTAATCAAAATTCCATTTTCTTTCAAATTGAATGTTATTTGAATACATTCTGCTGAAAACACGTTAGAAAAGTTGAACAGGTAATCTCTGTCGCATTGTTAGATAAAGCCCACTAACAGCAATTATGATATGTGAAAATGTGATTAAGTGAAACAGCAACCATGTTGCTAGATTGCCAAACACTGATAATTTCTTGTTTGTGATCAAGATAATGTTCAGAAGAAAATGGAGGGTTTGAAATTATGCCTGAGATAATATGCCATATCTACGTGCTATCTCGACAAGAGGCCACCACTGACAAACTGAGAATAAGGGACAATTGGATCCAGATCAGTGGATGTGCAGTGAAGCCTCTCTAAACTGCACTTTCTGGTTGTCTTCAGTCTGGAGAGGTTCTAATGTACATCAACTGGTTAAAAGTTAGCACTCCAAGACATGTTTCTGTGTTTTATAGCAGGCATTATCATTATCCCCTTGCCGATAGGCAAGAGGGGATACAGCGTTAGTCCATGTATGTACGTTACATGCGTGCGTGTGTACGTATGTTAGTAACACCTTTCACTTTTAAATAACTCATGAACCGCTTCACTGATTTTGATAATATTTGGTCTAGGGATGGTGCTTTGTTTTGCATACGACCCATGTCTGACTGCTCAAAGTCAAGGTTACTGAGGACTTATGTTCACCTTGTTTGTAAGGCAAATGCGTTAAAGTTTTTTTTATTATTATCAAGGCGTTGTTAGAGATAAATATGGCGGTGCCTGGATAAGTTTGGGATTTGTGACCAATGTAGCTCCTGATCAAAAGACACGCACCTGTTGCCAGATAACCATCTATATTGCTTGTTAGAAGCACAATAGGTGCTTCATTGATGGAATGTCAGTCAATACAGATCCTGATCAGACTTGGTGGATGCACAGGCTGATCTCAATCTACACTGGTCGCAAAACCCATAAGCCCCATTTCTCCAGTCAAAGCCACAAATTGCAGTGAAACCCAACACAATTAAATTGAGGCCCCCACAGTGTCTGATCTAACAATTTCACTGTAGTTCCAATATTTGAGTACCACAGGACGTGTTTGCATATTTTGCAATCATGAACATGCGTTTTTGTTTGAAATATATTACTGTGAAATGAAACTGCAGACCCGATGGTGTCTTGATTCCGGGAGGATGTACTTTATGTATTACATACCGTTTATTTAACCAGGTTAGCTGATTATCATGCAATAATGCACAAGTGATTGGGTCCTTACGTGAAACAAACAAGTGAGCGTAGGCTAGCAAACCGAGTTTGTTTAGTGGTAGGACCCAATCACGAGGGCATTATTTCAAGATAATCAGCTCACCTGGTTAAATAAACATTTTCTTACATTTCACATAATGATTCCTCATAAAAACAAAGCGAAAGTAAAATACGGCCAAGAATTATGCGAATTCATTTCTGGAGGCGGGCCGCAGTGACGGCGACTGTCTTGTGATTCAGAGGGTGTGTCCGAGAACACGATTTGATTGGTCGAAGAAAACATGTCATTGCGACGTTACTGACGTCATTTCGTCATTTCTCCATATATGGTAAACACGAGAGTTGTAAACAAACAACTGCTGCCGAATGGTGTAATTCACCGTTAGATTTCTGTAAACTACTGGCTAAAATGTAAGAAAAGTAACTACAGAATAGCAGACTGATGTCAATGACTTGTGATAAGAAGCTTACCAAATACGGCGAGGCAATAAATAGGAATTCTGAGACTCAAAGAGCAAATTGTACATTGTTCCTGAGCGTAAAACCTGATAAAGTAGCATGCAAAGTTAAAGGTACATGCCCACGCAGCAGGTTACACTGTACTACTACTTTTAATTTTCTGTCATGCCTTATATGAGCCATTTGTCTACCCACTAACGAGTTATTTTCAATTACGGCACGTGTTAATTGGTGTTAAATCGCATTTTATATGCCGCGACCAGAAAGTGTATTTTCCGACCTCGTGCTATTTTTACCAATACGCGTCACGTGACACCGTCAATCATATCACATCTTTGACATGCGCAGTGAAGTATCGGAAGTTGAGAAGAAAAATCTCTGTTCGAGTCCAAATCTAAATCTCCACGTAACTCTTTCCATTTGGTGATCTGGTCGCCAATATTAACCACTCTCTCTCTCTGTACTGCCTGTCCCTCAGACATTTCGCCTTTTTTTTGGCCGACGCCGTTTCATACAATTTCCGTCCTGGACGTTTCGACATGTTGATATTCTTGTTTACTACTGGCGCTCGTAGTATACTGCGCATGCGCACCGCAAGCCGTGATGTGAAAGTCGTCGTCCCCGCACATTATCAAAATAGACTGTTACCGCCGCACGTCGCTAACAGTAAATTGATAATTAATAAATGATTATATTTGTATAGCGGGCACTCGTAATTTTTAGAACTGGTGGAATAGTGATATAATTATACACTTATTTAATTCCTGTAAAGAACATTTTGTGCCTTCTGCGTGGGCATGTACCTTTAAGGCTATTCTATCACTGAGAAATATGCATACGCTTAGCCAAAATTGTGTTAAAGTTTTCAGGTACCTGTTATCGTTATCTCCTCAGCCTTAAGTATGATTGACATAAAACTGCATGTGGCTGTTTTTCACCATCCATATTGTCATGTTGCAGTCTGATCCAGGTTTGCACTGTTTTCACCATCCATATTGTCATTCTGTGGCAGTCTGATCAGATTTTGCACTGTTTTCACCATCCATATTGTCATTCTGTTGCAGTCTGATCCGGGTTTGCACTGTTTTCACCACCCATATTGTTTTTTCTGTTGCAGTCTGATCAGATTTTTCACTGTTTTCACCATCCATATTGTCATTCTGTTGCAGTCTGATCCGGGTTTACACTATTCGGTCAGTGAAATAGCTGCCATGTTTTTATTAAGCTTTTTAGCTCACCTGGGCGAAGCTCGTGTCCGTGAACATTTTCAAACGTCTTTTCCTTGGTAACCATTGGGCCTATAGTCATGGTCATGGTCCTTAGGTAGGGGGATTACAAAATTGTTAAAATGACGTCATCACGTAATCCAAGATGGCCGCCATCTAAAAATAGCACAAATTCTTCAAAAATATTCTTCTCAAGAACCACCAACCCGATTTCGACAGAACTTGGTAAGAATGATCGATGTACAATGCTCTTTCAAAGTTGTTAAAATGGTGACCCTTGGGTCAAAAATGGGCGTCATGGGGTCAAATTGGGGTCAAATTTTATTTTTGACCGAATATGGTCATGTCTATATCAAATCGAAGGTATCAAAGAGGCGATCACTCTGGTGCATTTTTGTCGAAATCTGATGGTTATGTCATCCAAGATGACCACCGAAAGGTCAAAAGGTCGTTCTTTTATTAGAGATTTCAAAATTCTTCTTCACACGAACCGCTTGGCCCATGGTGGTCAAACTTCACAGTTATGGTCCATGGGTGAAGCATTTTCAGATTTGTTAAAATGGAGGTCATCGCTAATCCAAGATGGCCGCCATCTAAAAATAGCACAAATTCTTAAACAATCTTCTTCTCATGAACCGCCAGCTGGATTTCGACGAAACTTGGTAGGAATGATCGACGTAGAATGCTCTTTCAAAGGTGTTAAAATGGTGACCCTGGTGTCAAAAATGGGGTGGCCCGTGGGGACAAATTTTATTTTATACCAAATATGCTCATGTTATACATCAAATTGAAGGTATCGATGAGGCGTTTGCTCTGGTGCAATATTTGTCGGAATCTGATGATTATGTCCATGATGGCCTCCAAAAGGTCCATTTATTCAAGATTTTGAACTTCTTTTTCTCAGGAACCACATGGCCGATGCTGGCCAAACTTCATAGTAAGTTAAGATCCTTGGGTGAAGCATTTTCAGATTTGGTAAAATGAGAGTCATCGCTTAATCCAAGATGACCCCCATCTAAAAATAGCACAATTTTTTTAAAAGACATGAACTCAATGTCACATTCTCCTCTGGTGTTCATGGAGTCAGGTGAGCGAATTAGGGCCATCATGGCCCTCTTGTTTATAAGGCTACAGGAGCGTGTTAGCAGATCATGAGCTGGGCAGGCATGGAATGTTAAAAAGCCCCATTTCTGCAGTCACAGCTACAGGTTTTGAAAAGTTAAGACTCATGCAGTGGTGTATGTACAGTGGGATTTATCAGTGGACAATAATAGATCCACGACACACTGTGAAATAGGATTTTCACCACTGAACTCTCTGGCGTGCCAGCTTTTGTATTTTTCCATAACCCAGCCTAACAATGTTGTATTTAGCTGTTTAGTTGTGCCAATTTGTTTAGTTTGTTATTTGTCTAGTCGAAGCAGGGGGTCCCCATACACCCCCAAAGATATATTTTTTAAACCTACAACTTTGTAATCCTCAAGGTGTCTAGTGAAGGAATTTTGATGTTCCCAAAATGAAATATGGTCACATGGTGTTCGTTTGACCAACATTTTGTTGACAATACGGCAGCCAAACAAACCCAATAGTAACACCACAATTGAGGATTACAAAAATGTACCGGTAGGTTAAAAAATATATCCTTCAGGTGGGTGCATGGGAACCCCTATTTCCAATCCAACCTGGTACTTCGAGTTGTGGACTAATCAATATAACACAAACATTGAATAGTACTAAAATAGAAATAGCCAACATTAACAAAACATTTGCATTCGTAGCACAATTTTTGAAATGTGAAAATACCAAGGCCATTTTAATGTGGTATGAGTGTATCACATATTTTCACACGTATCAAATTCTGAATATTAAGGAAATCCTTCAAGTTATTTATTAATGTTATGGCATGATGTAGAAACTCTTACAAACATGTTGACGTAAATGACCATGGACGGATGGTTACCAGATGTGGGGCATAAACTTTTTTTAGATTATAAAATTATATCTGTGAATGGGTATATAAATATACATTCTCAAATTTCACCATTTTGCTGATGGAAAATGCTAAATCATAAGCATTCCCACCTTTTAAATGGTTTGCTCTTTAATTTGAGTTCCTGCCTCCCACACCCGCACAACCCACCGCCACCTTCCCCCACCCCCATCCATCCTCGCAAATGCAACTAGCCCAAGTTTTGGGGCGCCTCACTTGCATACCTGTCTGATTGCCCCTCACATTACATTCATTATCCCCTCGCCGATACGCAAGAGGGGATCTAACGTTACTCCTTGTACGTACTTCTGTACGTGTGTGTGTGTACGTACGTACGTACGTATGTACGTACGTACGTACGTACGTTAGTAACACCTTTCATTTTTAGCCCGTCATCCATCAACACTTTCAAACGTCTTCTTTTCACGAACCGCCTAGCCAATGTTGGTCAAACTTCACATGGATGATCTATGGGTGGGAGACCCGGGGCATGTCAGATGGGTAGGATATTTGACCGAATATGGTCATGTCATATATCAAATCATCAACGAGACAATCACTCTGGAGTATTTTTTGTTGAAATCGGATGATGACGTCATCCAAGATAGCCGCCGAGTACTCCTTTTATTAAAATGGAGGTCATCGTATAATCCATGATGGCCGTAGAAAAGTCGGTCAAATTCTTTAAAAAATCTTCTCATAAACCGCCAAACCGAATTCGATGAAACTTGGCAGGAATGATCGATAGTCAACACTGTTTCAGATTTGTTAAATTGATGGCCCCAGGGTCAAAAATGGGCGGGGTCATGTAGTATGTGACCGAATATGGTCATGTCATATATCAAATCGAAGGTATTGAGGAGACGATCACTTTGGATCATTTTTTTTTTTTTGTCGAAATCGGATTATTACTTTATCCAAGATGGCCGCCAAAAGGTCATCCTTTAATTAGAGAGTTGAAACGTCTTCTTCCTCGTGAACCGCTTGGCCAATGTTGGTCAAACTTGACAGGCATGATCTATGGGTGGGGGCATGTCAAAGTTGTGAATTTGGAGGTCGTCGCCTAATCCAAGATGGCCGCTGTGGAAAAGTATGTCAACTTCTTAAAAAATCTTATTCTCATGAACCGCAGATTTCCACAGATTTCCACGAAACTTGACAGGAATGATTGACAGTCAATGCTCTTTCAAATTTGAAAAACTGATGTCCCAGGGGTCAAAAATGGGCGCGGCCCGGGGGTCAACTAGAGGTCTAAATTTTCGTCAAAATTGGATAATTAGGTCATCCAAGATGGCTTCCAAAAGGTCAAACCAGTATCTTTTTATTAGAGCTTTCAAACAGTCTTTTCTTACTAACTGCTTGGCCGATGCTGGCTATATTTTCTTTCGGTGGAACATTTACATATTTTTTCAAAAGGGAGATCATCACATAATCCAAGATGGCCGCCTTATAAAGTTGGACAAAATCTTTATAAAAAATGTCTTCCCATTACAATCACCAGACTGGTTTCAACAAAACTTCGTAGGAATGAATGTATAACGCTCTCTCAGATTTACTTGCATATATATAATAACCTGGTGAGCGATATAGGGCCACAATTTTGATAATATTTGGCCACAATGTGTGTCTATGGATAGTGCTTTGTTTTGCATACGACCCACGTCACACCGCCCATTGTCAAGGTCACTGAGGACTTGTGTTCACTTTGTACGGCAAAAATGTTAAAAAAAAAATTTATGCCCTTGTTTCATCTGGTATTGACATGGGGCTTCTGAACTTTGTGACCAGTGTAGACCAGTATCAATCCGCACAGTCTGATCAGGCTCTACCCTCCTGTGTGATATTTCTAACACAGTGTAGATCCTTGTCAGGTTACAGAAGTGTGCTAGATCAGGAGCTAGATATAAGACTGACCAGAAATGCCACAAAAATGTGTGGTTTTCTCGGCTCGATGTTTGTATGTTCTATTTCTGTAATATCCATAACTTAACCAAGTTTCTGTCAAATATTGAATACACGTGGATCTATTAATAAGATTAAATTAGCAATTTAAGCTGGCGGTGTAAATTTTCTTATCTCCCAAACTTGTGAACAATAGCTGTGACAATGGATATGTAAATGTTATAGAAGATCTGGTCACATGTGAATCCACAGTTGGTATGTCACTGGTGGGATGGAGTAATTTACCTGGAATTTTCCCCCGCCTACCCACTGCAGTATCACTTGACCTCATTTGTGGCTGTGAACATGGTGAATGGGCTTAACCCTTACAATGCGGGAAATGTAAATTGTCGTCTGCTGCTGTTTTATATTGTTTCTTTCTCAATAAAAACATGGTTTGACAACACTTTAGAATTATTTCCATTGGAAATGATTCTAAAGTCTTGTCAAAACATGTTTTAACTTTTTAATAAGAAAAATGGAAAAAAAGAAAATAAAGAGCAGACGACAAATTTTAATTCAACACTATTAAGTATTTACGACCAGCCTACACATTCCCTGGGCAAATCACGCCAACATTCAAAATTGTAATTACAGCTACTTTATCCCTTGAATGTGGGAAAACATAAATTGTCGTCTGCTTCTGTTTTATAGTTTGTCTTGTTCTCAATAAATGTTCTTTGATAGCATGATTCTAAAGTGTTGTCAAAACATGTTTTTTCATTGGAAAAATTGAAAATAAAAAAATAAACAGCAGACGACACCATTTACTTCATCATTGGCAATTTTGGCATGTTTAACGTATGATCCATGACTGGAGAAATGTGGCCTAATGGCATTTGTGGCCATTCTGCTGTTTGATAGAAGCATGTAATTATATGAAAATTCTGAGGACTGAAAGGCGAACAGTGCAGACCCTGTCGGAATGCTCGTGCAGGCCCTGTAGGAATGCTAGTGCAGGCCGTGTCGGACTGCTTGTACAGGCCCTGTCAGACTGCTCGTGCAGGCCCTCTGCTCGTACAGGCCCTGTCGGACTGCTCGTACAGGCCCTGTCGGACTGCTCGTACAGGCCCTGTCCGATTGCTCGTACAGACCCTGTCGGACTGCTTATACAGACCCTGTTGGACTGCTCGTGCAGGCCCTGTCGGACTGCTCGTGCATGCCTTTTCAGACTGCTCGTGCAGGCCCTGTCGGACTGCTCGTGCAGGCCCTGTCGAACTGCCTGTCGGACTGCTCGTACAGGCCCTGTCGGACTGTTCGTACAGACCCTGTCTGACTGCTAGTGCAGGCCCTGTCGGACTCCTCATACAGGCCCTGTCGGGACTGCTCGTACAGACCTCTCGTACAGGCCCTGTCGGCTGCTCGTACAGGACCTGTCGGACTGCTCGTACAGGCCCTTGTGGACTGTTCGTACAGACCCTGTCTGACTGCTAGTGCAGGCCCTGTCGGACTCCTCATACAGGCCCTGTCGGGACTGCTTGTATAGACCCTGTCGGACTGCTCGTACAGGCCCTGTCGGACTGCTCGTACGTACAGACCGTGTCAGACTGCTCATACAGGCCTTGTCGGACTGCTCGTACAGACCCTGTCGGACTGCTTAATTGAGCTGGCTGATCTGACCTGGGTCTCCATTAAATTATAAACACTTGACCGGTCTGCCCCATTTCTCCAGTCACTCATCTGTGGATGTGTATCTGATTATGGGGTCTAGTTGCTATGTCCAATATTGCTCACGTATAACTTTGTACCGGTGTAACAGGAAATCTTCCCCCCCTGGAAATCTTCCCCCACAGGGGGGAAGATTTCCAGGCTTAAGCCTAGGAAATATTCCCCCCCGCCTGGAAATTCTCCCCCCCCACCATCACCACCTTCACAGACACTGTGCTCAGGAGCATACACAATGCACATGCTAGAACCAGTCTGTTGGTAACAGAGGACGTAATATCCCTACATGTATACCCAACTAACATAGTCATAATGTATGTCTGCTTGTGGAGAAGTATGTGAATAGGCGAGGCAGTATTTTCTATAAAAGAGCTCTCCAATTTAGTATAATATCTATACATAGACAATATAGTGGTGGTGGGGCGGTAGAGATTCTATTTACCGGTATATGCAATAATTCCCCATTACCTTACCATAACTATTATGTATGTTGGCTGGTAGAGAGTTCTCTAGGTTAAATCTCTACCATAGCTGCATATGATTGGTATAAATGTATAGCACATGGTGGGGGTGGGTCTAGAAAATAAAAACAGTATATCTGTGTAGAACAGCAAGCATGTGGCATGTATTGGTGGGGGGGGAGATTTTCCTAGGAAATATCCCCCCCCCCGCCACCATCTACCATATGCATAGTGGATATGGACGTCTCTTTGTCACATGCTATCTGTTCTACACCAACATACATTATTTCATCATGAGGGAGGGGGGGTTATTCTTGCCTACAAAGAGACATTCATATCCGCTATGCATATGGTAGATGGTTGGGGGGGGGGTATTTCCTAGGAAAATCTCCCCCCCCCCACCAATACATGCCACATGCTATCTGTTCTACACCAACATACATTATTTCATCACAAATACTCCCCCAATCGTGGGTTATTCTTGTCTACAAAGAGACATCCACATCCGCTATGCATATGGTAGTTGGGAGGGGGGGAATATTTCCTAGGAAAATCTCCCCCCCCCCCACCAATACATGCCACATGCTATCTGTTCTACACCAACATACATTATTTCATCAGAAATACTCCCCCAATCGTGGGTTATTCTTGTCTACAGAGAGACATCCACATCCGCTATGCATATGGTAGTTGGTTGGGGGGGGAGGATATTTCCTAGGAAAATCTCCCCGCCCCCCACCCTCCCTCAATACATGCCAAATACTATCTGTTCTACACCAACATACATTATTTCATTATGAGGGAGGGGGGGTGGGGGGTTATTCTTGTCTACAAAGAGGCATTCACATCTGCTATGCATATGGTAGATGTGATTGGGGGGGGATATCATCTATCTAGAAAATCCCCCCTCCCCCTCTCTCCCCCCCCGCCAATATGCGTCACATGCTAAACTGTTCTACACAAACATTTTCACTTGATCAGAAATCTTCCCCCAATCTTGTGATATTCTTGTCTATCAAGGGACTTACACTATGCATATGGTAGATTGGGGTGGGGTGTGATGGAGGTGATTTTTTGTGTTCCCCTTTCTTATACTACCAAATGGCATACATTGTGCGTGCCTATGTGCACATGTTTGGTGGGAAATAATTCTGCTTTGTAGCATTCAAACACAAACTTTTGGGTGGGGGGGAGAATTTCCAGGGTGGGGGGGGGAGAATTTCCTAGGCTCGACCCTGGAAATCTTCCCCCGCGGGGGGCTTCCCGGGAAGCCCCCCGCGGGGGAAGATTTCCATGGGGGGAGAATTTCCTGTGACACCGGTATAAATCCGTATTTATAAAGAAAAGTTGCATTCCCTACATGTATGATTACGATTATCCTAAACTGATATAAACCAGTTACATTTCAGAACATTTCGCTGCATTATTGTAATTTCACATTGAAAATATATATCAAGATCGTAGTCACATTGAGACAAAGAAACTTTCAGGGTACATACAGTCGCCACCCTGTCTGTCTGTCCGAGATTTGTGTTAAAATATTTGGCTACCTACTATATCTCTGTTAACCCTTTCCTTTCGGAATACACCTTTACGGGTATGAAATTTATTAAATATTTTATTTTTATTTTTGTTATTTCATAATGAAAGTACATAGCATTGCATAACAGCTATAAAATTTGGGTCTGTATATGTTGTGACCACTGATTTGAACCGTCTCGATGAGACAGTTTAAATGGTGGTCGCGACATATACTTCTGAGCGCAAAAAAGGAAAATATTTTCCGCAAACATAATGGCGTATCCACAGCATGAAAAGGGTTAATGTATGTCGGATTAACTTGAAACTGAATATACTCATTTTGGCCCCTGTGCTCAAAGTCAAGGTGAAATGACTTAGAAATGTGTGTTAAAGTCTTTGAGGGGTACATCCTCAATCCGTGTGACTGATTTCCTGTTTGTTGGAGGCGTAGAAAAATGTGTATGCAATGTCTCAGGTTGTTCTCTGGCTAGGCCACAAGAATTAATTCTGATTTAGTTGTAATTAGTTGAGCCTGAGTGCAGCACATGCTGTGAAGCCGGTCCAATCGTACACAGGCAGCTGTGTAGCCCAGTAGCCTATTTCACCAACATTGCAAAGTATACTTTTCTAGCAAAGTATACTTTGATGGAGAAATTTTCAATTTAAGAATAAATTTATTAATTTTTATTATACTGAATTTATTACATTATCACAGCCATTAAATTCAGTATAATAATTCTGCATACTTTTAATCATCAAATATATGCAGTTGTTAGTTCTCTATGAAATAATGCATTTCAGGAAAAATAAATGATTACTCCCTCAAAGTATACTTTGCTAGAAATGTATACTTTGCAATGTTGGTGAAATCGGCCACAGGTCACAGGAAACCAACATGATCCTCTCACATCTACACCAGTTGCCGATTTCATCAAACTTGCAAAGTATACTTATCTAGCAAAGTATACTTTGAGGGAGCAATCATTTATTTTTCCTGAAATGCATTATTTCATATAGAACTAACAACTGCATATAGTTGATGATTAAAAGTATGCAGACTTATTATACTGAATTTATTACATTATCACAGCCAAATTGGCTGTGATAATGTAATAAATTCAGTATAATAAAAATTAATAAATTTATCCTAAAATTTAAAATTTCTCCCTCAAAGTATACTTTGCTAGGAAAGTATACTTTGCAATGTTGGTGAAATAGGCTACTGGTCCTGATTGATCAAGTGTTGATAGGTTGATGAAATAGGCTACTGCTCAACCACATATGTGGCTATGTCTGGAGAAATGTGGTTATAGCATGTGTGACCAGTGTAGCTCCTGTTCAAATAGCACAGTCCTGTAGCCTGATAACGATCTGTATTTCTTGTTAGAAGCATGACGGGTGTTTCATTGATGGAATGACGAACATTGCAGATACTGATCAGACCGTGTGGATGCACAGGCTGATCGGGATCTGCACTTGTCGCAAAACCGATAAGCTCCATTTCTCCAGTCACGACCACAAATCAACTGTACCAGCGTTTATGGGAAAACTAGCTTTACCACGTTTTCACCACAATTTGTCTGTAATTACAGTGCAAGTCACACGGAAGGGAAGTTGTCCAATCAAATACACACGGCTCTCCACCAGTATTGATTCACTTACATTGCCAGCCTCCAGCAAATCTCAACAAAGCACTTTCAGTGCTTGGAGAAACTGGGTGCCTGGCTCAGTTCTGTCCAGATAAGCATTGCAATATATATGAACAATAAAGACACGTGACGTCACGATCATGTGCCCACTGTAGTGCATTGCAATATATACTGAACATAGACACGTGACGTCACGATCATGTGCCCACTGTAGTGCATTGCAATATATATTAACAATAAAGACACGTGACGTCACGATCATGTGCCCACTGTAATGCATTGCAATATATATGAACAATAAAGACACGTGACGTCACGATCATGTGCCCACTGTAATGCATTGCAATATATATGAACAATAAAGACACGTGACGTCACGATCATGTGTCCACTGTAATGCATTGCAATATATATATTGCAATGCATTACAGTGGACACATGATCGTGACGTCACGTGTCTTTATTGTTCTATATTTTGCGTTGTGACGTGACCTAGAGTGGCATTGTTACATGTACCTCTGATCTGATGATCATAAGGTGTGAAAGCGCTTAGGTTAAAATGTTTATATAAGTATTGTTAGTATGTGTCAAACATGGCATAATGTAAAATATATATTTATTCAAAGGCTATTGTATTTATTTATTTTTATGCCCCACCACGATAGTGGAGGGGGCATTTAGTGTTACCCTTGTCCGTCCGTCCCATCCGTCCGTCACAAAACTTTAACGCTCGGGTGAAATTTGGCCTCATTTATTATCAAAGCGATATGTGGGGCATCCGTGTTCTACGAACACATTTTCTAGTTTATATAGTTTTCGTATTTCCGTCCGTAAGACTGGCGTTAACATTTTTGTTTGTTTGTTCAGACGGCGGCCTGGGCTATCCGTGAACTTCTGCTCACTTGCTCTAGTTTTAGCAAATACATCACTGAATTTATCAAGTTTGGTTAGCTGTATATTTTATTCAAATTGTTTGCTTTTTTTTTCAGCTGAAATTTTTATGGCATTTTACCTCTCATTTTGTAAATTAATACCCATTTTGAATTGTTAGGAGTATTTAATCCCCATTCTTTTGACAATCGATGTGTAATCAGCTAAAATAAAAGCGTAAACTACACCAATACTTATCTGGAGCACTGATACATTCTCACTATATGCCATTTTACTTGCCGAAAATGTTCAATACCATTATTATCCCCTGGTGGATAGGCAAGAGGGTATATTAGTTAGTCCATGTATGTTCACCTGGTGGATAGGCAAGAGGGTATATTAGTTAGTCCATGTATGTTCACCTGGTTTGTACGGCAAAAACTTTAAACAATTTTTTTGTTTAAATTTTATTATCAGGCTGCCAGTGAGGGGATTAGCTTAGTGATAACGGTGCCCTTATTTTTCTTATTTCTCAAGTGTCTATTGTGGCCACTCATTTGATTTGTTTAATCGAGGTAGTTAAAATTAATGGTCACAACATATATATACGTTCTTTGGGAAATAAGAAAAGTCGCCACAAAATGTGCAAATATGTTCCAAACTTAATTTAACCACTCGTTTCATGCTGGCTACTGATTCTTGAGTATTAACATTTTTTAATGTTACCAATTTTTCTTCCCCAATTTTTCTTTCCAGAGTACCTGTTGTGACCACTCATAATTATTGATTAGATGGTTCGAATGAGTGGCAACAACATATAGTTCTTGTATGAATATTAAACTAAGGAAACATTTCAGTTTTCATCAGCAAGATTGAATGTGATAGTGTTAAGAACTGTGGCGGTTTTCTTGTGGTTTATTGGAGATTACGTTTTATAGCGGCATGTCATAATTCTGGCTGTGACTGGAGAAATGGGGCTTATGGGTTTTACGACCAGTGTAGGTCCAGCTCAGGGTCTGCACTGTTCCATTTATGTTCGTAAGTGCAATATTATGTTTGTCTGTAAATTTCACATTAACAACGTTTTCTTGTAAACAATTATTGGATTTACATTTATTGAGCATAGGCTGCATATGCAGCCTATGCTCAATAAATGTAAATCCATCAATTGAAATTTGCACTTACGAACATTGTAGTCGTACAAAGTTTAGTGAAACGGCCCCTAGGAGTCTGCTATTTGATCCGAAGGTACACTGGTCACAAACACCATAAGCCCTATTTCTCCAGTGGCAGCCATAATTGATCTCTGGCAGGCATGGTATTCACCATTCACCATTCAGCACTCGCGTTTCACGATTCACGTACTACTTGCAGTTGTGGAGCTATCTGCGGCCGGTGTCGATATTTATTTTCCTATCTAACGTATTCACAGGTTTAAGTGGAGGATAGTATACAAATATTGACTGGAGAAACGTATGTAATAAAACTATTCAGGATTACACCTTACATGTTAACGGATTACTAACTTGTATGGATTTTATTCTCCTGTGTTTTGTAAAGGTAATGTTGTCAGTTACAATTACAAATTAATTAATAAAGCATTTGCTAGATATTAATCAATTGAATTTGTAGATATTTCAATGTATTTCTCATTTCTGTATGTCCCTATATTGTATATGGGGGCATGCATATTGCCCCCATATCATGAATGTCCGTCTGTACGTACATTCATCCGTCCATCTGTATGTCTGGTTGTGCATATAAAAGTTACTTTAATATTCAGGCACTTGATGCAGGTGGACGTATGTGACACCCTTGCTGAAGCACATTGCCTGCCAGAGAGGGTGTGGGGTTAAACCCGGGTGGAGACGGGCACTGAGGGGGGGCAAGCCCACCGCGATGTTCACAACTGACAAACTTTGCTTGTCTTATAACTCATTCTCTAGAAATTAAGTTTCTGTCTAATTCCCATGGTTGGGAGTAGCATTTTTCTATATTTCTGATAGAATGTGCTGACTTGTGCCGTCTAATATTGACACACCAGAAATGTTTGTCTAATACCCACCTTTGGGAGATTTTACTGTCTATGTCCTCCGGTATAGATAGCCCCACCATATAAATAGAGAATAGTAGGTTAGTGCCGTGAATGGGAAAAAATATCTGGCGCGGCACGGAAACGGGATGTGCTCGCCGAGCACATCCCGTTTCCGTGCCGTGCCAGATATTTATTCCCATTCACGGCACTAACCTACTATTCTATTTATCCCGTCAACACCTAAAAATGGCTTTAAAATGCAAAAATAGTATTGACTGGATATCAAAAATGTTTCACGGCACTGTGTTTCACGGCACATACGCACTGTGTTGACGGGACAAATGCAGCCTCCACTCTGTTAGAATGGATAAAGCCGATAGCTGACTCACCAGTAGCCGAGTTCATCAACATTGCAAAGTATACTTATATATATCTAGCAAAGCATTCTTTGAGGGAGTAATCATTTATTTTTCCCGAAATGCATTATTTCATAGAGAGCTAACGACTGCATATATGTGATGATTAAAAGTATGCAGAATTATTATACTGAATTTATTACATTATCACAGCCAAAATGGCTGTGATAATGTAATAAATTCAGTATAATAAAAATTAATAAATTTATCCTAAAATTTACAATTTCTTCCTGAAAATATACTTTGCTAGATAAGTGGACTTTGCAATGTTGGTGAAATAGGCTACAGGATCTACACTGGTCAGAAATGAAGTCTGACCGTTTTTATTTGGGAATGTTGATACACCAAATGAAATGGGTAAACCATTTATCAGCTTATCAACACGATGGTTGCTGAGATTAAAAATATGATTGTGTGACAAATACGGGTAAATGTCGTGTACTTGTGAAATGAATATGGGTCCCATTTCTGACGGTTATATATACCCTGAGGATACAATTCACATGGAAAAGCATGAATATTTTTATTTCACTTGTCTGCTTTTTGCAGCTCAATTAAGTAAATTTTCAACTTAATACATTATTTTCGCTACTCAATTTGAAAACAAATCCATATTTTCACATTGCTGTGAGTATTTTGTACTCCTACTTTTGATAATCAATGCGTATTCAGCTATAATAAGTGTGTAAAATACACCAATATGCACCTTATCTGGAGCTCTGTACCACCTAAGCCTATTGTCTCTTTGGGGCTCAGTCCTTTGTTTGAAAACAATACTGTGCAGAAAGGATGTTACCCTCTAACGGGGGTGTAATGTAGAGTAAGTTTGTCTATGTGTGTGTTGGAGTCCGGTTAAGAAGTGTGCCAGAGTTTCTCAACAGGCCGTACTTTCTTGTTCTTATATGTAAATGTTGTTACCACCATTTGAACCATCTTTCAGAGACATGTTGAGTTTATAATATTCCTCATTCTCCTATCTTCAGCACTTGCACTATCTTCGTGACCTTTGATTTTTTATGCACTGATAATGGTTGGGGGTTCTGTGAGGTTTTATTAGGTAACGAGCATTGTATTGGAATACGTACTACTGGTAACTGATAACATAATGCTGTATCAGGCATTGACCTGATACGAATATCCGAATATCCGGGTTACAACAAATTGAAAACTGACATTCCATTCATCGAATTTGAAGCATCACATGACATTACCAATTACGTCCGTGGAATGACGTCATGGAAACAAGTCCGTATTGTTTTCAAAGGAAACGACGTCATAATTGCTCATTATGTTGCCAAAAACCAGGGCTCCAGATAAGGAATTAGTAATTGAGTATTTTCAGTCTATCATTTGTGAAGCAATTGGGTATTTCAAATTTTAATTGGGTAAAATAAAATCACACTACAGTTTACACATTAACAGACAGCAATAGTTTGCTTTTGAAATGAAAACATATCTTGGCATTTCATTAGAAGTGTCTCCTTGGAGACAATTCTAATGAAATACCAAGAAATACCAAGAAGTGTTTCATGGAAAATAAGAAAAATAAGCTATATTTGTGGTCTGTTTATTGTTTTCTGCAGCAAGATAAAGGTAACATAATTTTTTTATTGCTTTTTGATACTCGCTACTTCTGATTTCAATTGGGTTTTTGGCAATTGGGTATTTAAGCAAATACACAACTTATCTGGGGCTCCGATGAATAGATATCAAGTTCATACATGGCCTATATGGCCTTCCTGCATGTTTCCTAGCCTTACCTGATAAACTCATATCAAAAGACACTAGCCTGGTATTCTCTATATTTATTGTTATTTCTAACAAGTAAACAGTAGTGTCATTCTATCAGAACCAAACTATATTTAATTAAAACTGAACAAAATGAGTTAAATGTATGTTAACAATTTCAACCATTTAAAATTATAAAGAATTGTAAAAATAATTGGTTAAATTTTTATGATACCAATGAAAAACATTCAACTTTCATCTTTTATGTGATGTGCGTTTAAAAAATAATGATCTGATTTTGGACAGTATTGATTTCTTGTTGACATGCCAGCTCAATATTGAGACCCCCAGAGGTGGTTGAACATCCGCAGGCTGCAAATTACAAATTGGAATTACTATGATGGGAGAGTTTCTTGGTGAATTTGCAGGTTCACAATTTTCAATTTCTAAAATTCAAATTATTTCATTTTATATGCAGGCCGACTAATTCCCTGGGTTTTCTGACGTGTCTGGGAAATAGTTTCATGTGCCTGGGAAATAGTTTCATGTATCTGGGAAATAGTTTCATGTGCCTGAGAAATAGTTTCATGTCTGGGAAATAGTTTCATGTGTCTGGGAAATAGTTTCATGTGCCTGGGAAATAGTTTCATGTGTCTGGGAAATAGTTTCATGTGCCTGGGAAATAGTTTCATGTGCCTGGGAAATAGTTTCATGTGTCTGGGAAATAGTTTGTTTCATGTGCCTGGGAAATAGTTTGTTTCATGTGCCTGGGAAATAGTTTGTTTCATGTGCCTGGGAAATAGTTTCATGTGCCTGGGAAATAGTTTCATGTGTCTGGGAAATAGTTTCATGTGCCTGGGAAATAGTTTCATGTGCCTGGGAAATAGTTTCATGTCTGGGAAATAGTTTCATGTGTCTGGGAAATAGTTTCATGTGCCTGGGAAATAGTTTCATGTCTGGGAAATAGTTTCATGTGTCTGGGAAATAGTTTCATATGCCTGGGAAATAGTTTCATGTGCCTGGGAAATAGTTTCATGTGTCTGGGAAATAGTTTGTTTCATGTGCCTGGGAAATAGTTTGTTTCATGTGCCTGGGAAATAGTTTCATGTGCCTGGGAAATAGTTTCATGTGTCTGGGAAATAGTTTCATGTGTCTGGGAAATAGTTCCATGTGCCTGGGAAATAGTTTCATGTGCCTGGGAAATAGTTTCATGTGTCTGGGAAATAGTTTCATGTGCCTGGGAAATAGTTTCATGTGTCTGGGAAATAGTTTCATGTGCCTGGGAAATAGTTTCATGTGTGCTGGGAAATAGTTCCATGTGCCTGGGAAATAGTTTCATGTGCCTGGGAAATAGTTTCATGTGTCTGGGAAATAGTTTCATGTGCCTGGGAAATAGTTTCATGTGCCTGAGAAATAGTTTCATGTGTCTGGGAAATAGTTTCATGTGTCTGGGAAATAGTTTCATGTGCCTGGGAAATAGTTTCATGTGCCTGAGAAATAGTTTCATGTGTCTGGGAAATGCCTGAGAAATAGTTTCATGTGTCTGGGAAATAGTTTCATGTGTCTGGGAAATAGTTTCATGTGCCTGGGAAATAGTTTCATGTGCCTGAGAAATAGTTTCATGTGTCTGGGAAATAGTTTCATGTGTCTGGGAAATAGTTCCATGTGCCTGGGAAATAGTTCCATGTGCCTGGGAAATAGTTTCATGTGTCTGGGAAATAGTTTCATGTGTCTGGGAAATAGTTCCATGTGCCTGGGAGTTCCATGTGCCTGGGAAATAGTTTCATGTGCCTGAGAAATAGTTTCATGTGTCTGGGAAATAGTTTCATGTGTCTGGGAAATAGTTCCATGTGCCTGGGAAATAGTTCCATGTGCCTGGGAAATAGTTTCATGTGTCTGGGAAATAGTTTCATGTGTCTGGGAAATAGTTGCATGTGCCTGGGAGTTCCATGTGCCTGGGAAATAGTTTCATGTGCCTGGGAAATAGTTTCATGTGCCTGGGAAATAGTTGCATGTGCCTGGGAAATAGTTTCATGTGTCTGGGAAATAGTTTCATGTGCCTGGGAAATAGTTTCATGTGTCTGGGAAATAGTTTCATGTGTCTGGGAAATAGTTCCATGTGCCTGGGAAATAGTTCCATGTGCCTGGGAGTTCCATGTGCCTGGGAAATAGTTTCATGTGCCTGGGAAATAGTTTCATGTGCCTGGGAAATAGTTCCATGTGCCTGGGAAATAGTTTCATGTGCCTGGGAAATAGTTTCATGTGCCTGGGAAATAGTTGCATGTGCCTGGGAAATAGTTTCATGTGTCTGGGAAATAGTTTCATGTGCCTGGGAAATAGTTTCATGTGCCTGGGAAATAGTTTCATGTGTCTGGGAAATAGTTTCATGTGTCTGGGAAATAGTTCCATGTGCCTGGGAAATAGTTCCATGTGCCTGGGAGTTCCATGTGCCTGGGAAATAGTTTCATGTGCCTGGGAAATAGTTTCATGTGCCTGGGAAATAGTTTCATGTGCCTGGGAAATAGTTTCATGTGTCTGGGAAATAGTTCCATGTGCCTGGGAAATAGTTTCATGTGCCTGGGAAATAGTTTCAGTGTCTGGGAAATAGTTTCATGTGCCTGGGAAATAGTTTCATGTGCCTGGGAAATAGTTTCATGGGAAATAGTTTCAGTGTCTGGGAAATAGTTTCATGTGCCTGGGAAATAGTTTCATGTGCCTGGGAAATAGTTTCATGTGCCTGGGAAATATGTCTGGGAAATAGTTTCATGTGTCTGGGAAATAGTTTCATGTGTCTGGGAAATAGTTTCATGTGCCTGGGAAATAGTTTCATGTGCCTGGGCAATAGTTTCATGTGCCTGGGTAATAGTTCAGCGTGCCTGTGGAATAGTCAAAACTATTTCGCCCTTGAAAATAATGACGTCATGAATTTCGTCACGAAGATTACGTTATGCAATTCAACGTAATTTAGATTGGTCAGTCGATGTGCCCCGCCCAAAATGCACGTTCATTGTGTCACATACGGTGCATTACAGGTTGCGTAATAAAACAGTTATTTCATGGTAATTCGGTCAAAACAGTCAAAACGTATAAATGAGTAAATTTGCCGCATGATGGATTGAAAACACTATGTCTATTATGTCTAAAGAGGTGATGGTAACTTTATTAAACATATATATGTGAACCACACAATAAATTTAAATGCAAATGATCATACATGTATAAATGCAAATGTACATACATGTATAAATGCAAATGTACATACATGTATAAATACAAATGTACATACATGTATAAATACAAATGTAACATACATGTATAACTACAAATGTACATACATGGATTAAATGCTAATGTACATACATGTATAAAGTATACAAATGTACAGAACAAATGATAAATTACAAATGTACACTGTAAATAAAGCAAATGTACATACATGTATAAATGCAAATGTACATACATGTATAAATCAAATACATACATGTATAAACTGCAAATGTACATACATGTAAATACAAATAATGAAATACAAATGTACTATACATGCTACATGAGATCGCAAATGTACATACATGTATAAATCAGTGCAAATGCCAAATGACATACATGTATAAATACAAATGTACATAGGTACATAACGTAATAAATGCAACTGTACAAACATGTATAAAACATACCCATGTACCAAATACATTAAAATGACAAATGTACATACAATGTATAAATGGAAATGTACAAATACATACATAGTATGTTATGCCAAATGTACATACATGTATCAAATACAAATGTTCAATAAAGCAAATGTACATACAACATATACATGTACATGTAATACAAATGTATATGCAAATGTACAACATGTAATAAATATGTACATACAAATGTACATACATGTGATAAATGCAAGTACACATGTATAAAAATACAAATACATACATGTATAAATACAAATGTACATACATTATAAATCAAATGTACACATTATACACATGTACATACATATACTCAAAGTACATACTGTATAAATATACAAATGTACATATATGTACATACAAATGTACATACATGTATAAATAGCAAATGTACATACATGTATAAATACAAATGTACATACATGTATAAATGCAAATGTACATACATGTATAAATGCAAATGTACATACATGTATAAATACAAATGTACATACATGTATAAATGCAAATGTACATACATGTATAAAAACAAATGTACACATGTATCAAAACAAATGTACATACATGTATAAATGCAAACTGTTACACAGTATAAATGCAAAATGTACATACATGTATAAAGTAGAAAATGTACAACATGTATAAATACAAATGTACATACATGTATAAATAACAATGTACATACATGTATATGCAATTGTACATACATGTCAAATAAATACAAATGTATTACAAATACATAGTAGAAATACAAATGTACTATCTGTATGCAAATGTCATACAAATGTATAAATGACAAATGTACATATCAAATGTATAAATCAAAGTAGATACAAATGTATATGCAAATGTACATACAAATGTATATACAAATGTACATACATGTATAAAGTACAAATGTACATTGATAAATCAAATATACATGTATAAATCAAATGTACATACATGTTAAATACAAATGTACATACATGATAAATCAAATGTACATACATGTATAGTACAAATGTATCAAATGATACATGTATCATGTATAAATATACATGTACTACATGTACAAATGCAAATGTACATACATGTATAAATCAAACATGTACATAATGTATAAATACAAATGTACAAATGTATAAACATCGTAAAATCTGTAAAATCAAATGAAAATATCATCATGTATAAATACAAATGACATACATGTATAAATACAAATGTACATACATGATAAACAAATGTACATCATCAAATGTATACATAAACACAAATGTACATACATGTATAAATACAAATGTACATATGTATAAATACAAATGTATATACATGTATAAATACAAATGTACATACATGTATAAATGCATGCATCTGGTGACTTGAAAAAATCAGAGTTGTCTCATAAAAAAAATTGGTCCTCCCCTGTCACGTTCCGCAAACTCGATGTCTGAGAGCCACAGTACAGTGGAACCTCTCTAAACTCGACGTCTGAGAGCCACAGTACAGTGGAACCTCTCTAAACTCGACCTCTGAGAGCCACAGTACAGTGGAACCTCTTTAAACTCGATGTCTGAGAGCCACAGTACAGTGGAACCTCTCTAAACTCGACGTCTGAGAGCCACAGTACTGTGGAACCTCTCTAAACTCGACGTCTGAGAGCCACAGTACAGTGGAACCTCTCTAAACTCGACGTCTGAGAGCCACATTACAGTGGAACCTCTCTAAACTCGACGTCTGAGAACCACAGTACAGTGGAACCTCTCTAAACTCGACGTCTGAGAGCCACAGTACAGTGGAACCTCTCTCTCTCTAAACTCGATGTCTGAGAGCCACATTACAGTGGAACCTCTCTAAACCGGACACCAAGAAAACACATGTGATCTTATTTTTGATGAGTTTCTTGGTCATTTATTATTGATAATGTCTGTTGGTGATCGCATAGCACAAAACTACTCAAAATGATCAAATGTTTGATTTACAGTGAAACCACTCTAAGACGGACACCTCCCAGGGTGTGGGGTTTAGAGAGGTTTCACTGTACCTTTTTATGACGTTGTATTGGAATTTGCCACCAAGCTTCTTGGGTCTTTATTTTCAAAAAATTGCATCTCGAGTCAAATATGTGCACAAACGTTTTTTTGTTTTTTTTACGCCCGATTGAAAAAGAGGATGTACATTGTATTGTAAATGGCATGGCACTGTCTGTCTATCCATCAGTCTGATTTGCATAAAATAATTAGTACCATATTTCTTCACGCCTCGACAAGCGTGTATTGTGACCTCCAGCACTCCTGTTCTATCTCGCCCTTTGGTGCAGACTTGGCAATAATAGGTCGTAATGATTTTTCCATTAGATTTATAATGCATCTGATCATAGTGGACAGATAATGAAACAATATGAAAAGTCATGCAGAGCATGATGTTATTAGCCGATCAAATCAGGGTAAAGTGCATCGAACATATGTAGGTGTCTCTGGTAACATTGTCAATGGTAAACTATTTTCGACCACAGTTCTGTACCCAGCGTTGACATTTTTCTCGATTTTGTGCAGGTTTTGGAAACCCGTTCCCAAATCCATCCAATAGCAGCAATGCCATAGCAGCAATGTTTTGTTGTCACCATTATGTTGCGAATATTCCAGCGTAACACCTGTACTGTATGCTCTATTTATCTACAAATTACACTCCGCAATACACAAAGTTGAGTCACTATGTGTTTTGTCCGCATTCTGTGGCAGCACGCTAGTGGGCGGAGCTACCAGGGCTATATATATCAGCGGTTACAGTGTCATCTAAAAATAGACGCAAGCTCCTGCGTATTCAGGCACATGCCCAGACTGGCCTAATGTGTCCCATCCGTGATTTTTTGCGCGATGTCGGGCGCAAGACAATCAATAATTTGCGGCATTGACAATAATTAAGGGGGATTGCCGCAATCGCGCGTGCTGGATGCATCCCTGCCATCCTTGCATGATACGTAAACAAATCAAAGTTCGCTATGAAGGGCAATTCTTCGTTTTGATTGGTGGAAAATTTTGTGAATATTAGACGCGCATACGTGATCCAATGGGATAAACCCGAGATGCTGGGATAAACCCGAAAATGCTGGGGTCGCTAGTAAGGAGATTTTGAGCAGAGGTCGATTATAAATTAGCCGAATAAACACATTTTACGCGATTGTACGTGGCTGAAACTTGTTCTGTTTAATAAATAAAAGCTTTAAATTAGCCCAATAATCGGCGTATGTTGGCGTATATGGCCATTAGAGCCAACTATGGACTTCAACAACAATAACTTCCGGGTTAAATCTCTTCCAGCGTTCAGCTCATTACGTATTCAAAATTGTGTTATTTGGCTATAAGTAAAGTTTTAAACGGAGATAATTGCCAAAAATGCAAACTTTATCGGTTGATGCAATTTGGAAGTGATACAGAAAAATTCGCGTTCGTAGATTACCGAATAGCGGAGAAAAGGGTTGCTACAAACTTTTTCAGAATTCGATGGATAACCAATATATTAGCCGATCTATAAATAGATCGGCTAATAATAAGGTTTCTGCACGGATGACAACAGATAAATCGCTGCTCTGGCTGTTTGTAGCCTATAGGCTAGATGAGGTATAGTGATGAACTTCTTGTTACTGTGGATAAATAGGGACACAAGTGGGTTATAATGTCTAGGTTATAATATACAGCAATTTCTTTGTACTTCCAGTGATGGCCAAGTTGACCTTAGCAGGAATAAATAATAAATGAACTTGTTTGTTGTTTAATTGATCAATCTTTTATAGGGGTCAATAATAATTAAACTTGTTCTTCAGGTGAAGAACTTGACATTAGTAGAGATAAATAATAAATAATTATATATATATATTTCAGGTATTGACCTTGACCAGTTTGTGATGGAGGATCAGTATTTAATACAGCCAGCCCTATGATGTAGCCATAGTGACGGTTACTTGGCACAACAACAGTTACCGTGGCGACCAGCAGGATGCTGGCCCTGGATGTGAACCTGCTCGCCAGCAAGCTCCAGAGCCAATCCCTGGAGGAGGGCCCTGGTAACCCTGGCAACAAGGCCGCCGCCGCAAACATCAAACTCGTACGTTGTACCCTCATTCTACTCTTTGTTCCACGGAATATCCGCTGATGAGTTTTGGACAATGAAACATTAAATTCTAAAATGATGAAGATGTAAGTAAATGTTTTATAAATGATAAAAAAATGTTGCCCTCCTCAAAATATTTATTTGAGGAAATTCCCACAAATTGATTTATTGGGGGGAAAAATCTATGGGAGAGCTAAAATTAGATTTTCTAACAAAATGTCTGGTAAGTTGAGTTTAAAAATATAACTCACTTTTTTTAGTTTATAATTTCCTAGCTATCATCTATCTAGCTAGGTTTCTAAACTAATTTACATTGTGTTTAGTTCATCCCTGATAGTCATGTTAAATTCCCCACAGGAACATCGTTCTTAACCACTAAGAATGAATAATGATTTCTTAATGAAATCAATATTTGATGGAATGTCGTCAAATAAAAAAAAATTTGGTCGGGTAACATTTTATTATTTTGACAAATGGCTTGAAGTTGCAGATTGTTCATATATAATAAGTTTAATTATCCAAAACCTATCGGTGGATTTTACGTGGAACAGACAGTAGTGTGCATCAGCTACCTTGGGCAGTCGATACACTTTCAATTTTGACTCCCCCAGGGCACAACAGTGCTCATTGAGTTTTTGGCAAGTGTAACTGATCCTATATAGATATCTCTAGCTCAATAGGGATCGAACAGTGCAGGTCCTGATGAGATGACGTGGATGTGCTGGATGATGTGTGGCCACACTGTTCACAAACTCAATAAGCCCAGTTTGACAGGACACAATTGCTGCTATGTTTTCAAATCCATCTGCCCAGGGCTAGAAGGTCTTTATAGTTCTGTTTGTTTATCTGTCTGTATTCTATGCTTAATATATTCCCGAGGGTGGGAGAAGTAGCTGATGGCTATCAAACTGGCATGGACTGCGATATGTTCGTTTTCCGACCGATCCAACTGTAACAATGGGTGGTGGGGAGGGGTCAGAAGGATACTCAGGGATAACGGTGAGAACGGTTGTGAGAACGGTTTATCAACACGGCGTCCGACTGTGTATGTTGGTTGTATTCAGGTTCCAAGTTGTGTGTTTGCCAGATCGTTTCTGCATCAACCTGCAATCAGCACATGCCACGGACACGTGGGGAAAGTTACCGTCCAACGTTCGCCACCAGTTTAGCTGCTGTTTGCATCTACAGTAACACCCATGTAGTCACATCGTGACTTACAATACCGGTACCGTAGTTCCATTGCTACGATACCAGATAAAATATTAAATTCCAAAAATCCAAAAAAATGCCATAAGCTGCTTCAAAACAAATGGCTATTATTCATGTAATTGAATGACCATACTGTATGCCCCCCCCCCCCCCCCCCCCCCGTACATTTGATTACATTTGATTATGATTTGTAATTCGGTATGTTCTTTCCCACATTTTACGATGAGCCTCATTTCCAAAACTACCACTGGAAGTCTGGCCCATTTCTGCAGTCACAGCCAGAGACAGGCTGGTTGTATGTGGCAGCGTGTGTGTTCTGCTGTGCGTGTGTCTCCTGCAGGTTTGGCAGGCAGTGTGGGAACATTCCTGTCTCATGCAAGGCACTCTGTACCCAGAGCTCCAGATAAGCTGCGTATTGGCGTATTTTACAAACTTAATTTATCAGAATATGCATTGTTTATCCAAAGTGGGCGTACAAAATACTGACAACAATGTGAAAATACTCATTGATTTTCAAATTGAGCAGTCAAAAGACTGTAATAAAGTTGAAAAGTTACTTAGTTGAGGTGCAAAAAGCAAACAGTGTTTGCTTTTTTTGTTGCTCAAAGAATTGAATTTTTTAATTTGTTTTATGTATCATTTGTTCCCTATTTAATAAGGAAGAAAATCAATAATACATTTGTAAAAGTAAAATACACATTGAATTTGAAATATGGGGGTATAATACTCTTTAGATGCAGAACTTATCTGGAGCTCTGCTGTACCACTACAAGGGAATCTGACTGCTGCTGCACATTCTCTAAAAATGTCAACCTTTCAACCCTAAGTAACTGGAATGGAGTGTGATGTGTTAACTTTCCGACTCATCATAAAATGATTTTTAGTCCATTTATGAAAAGGGGGGGCTTTTGTTCTCAAAAATATGATCATCTGGATCTACACTGTTTGCCAATACCACTATACAGGCCTGTGGTGTTTTAAGGGTTAAATCTGTTAATTTGATTGTTATACAGTGAAATCGCGATGGCTTGAAATGCGATGGCTCGTAATGACGGGCTCACTCGAAATGGCATCGCGGTCCTGATAATTTTCCCTATATGTTTAATGTAATTTACATGCGATGGCTCAAAATGCAACTCCTCGAAACATGCGATCCCTCAAAACATTTTCAAGTCCCGCGGACTCATTTCTCGCTATTTTGCTATACGATGACTCTAATTTTCACACCTCCGCGTCCGACTTATTACGTTCAAAGGCCGAGCCGCGTTCTACCTGTCTATGAAATGTGGTTTCTTTTCAAGTCCAGTTAATTGCCTAAAGTAGTGCAATTTGATCGTTAACGTTGTTGATTGCGATTTATTAAATATTCTGGGCTTCGGCCACTCAGCGCATTTAATAGAGTCTGTTGTAAGTCATTGGTCGTTTTTCGTGGTAACTCACTGGTTATACTCGAGTAACCCGAGTATCACAGGAACAACCAGAGTCATTGCTCGGGCTCAAGTCGAGTTGGAACCCTAGTAACCCACGTTCTTGTGGTCCTCGTGTTATTCGTGTGGCTACCCGGGAGTTACTACAAAAAACGCCCATTACTAATAGTCTGCAAGTTGATCAGCGTTTACACTGGTCACACATTAAGTAAAGCATGTTTTGTTGCGTCGCAATATTTTACGATTCATGACTGATTCCCGATTTATTTATGGGCGCCGTATAACAACATCGTTTGAGCTGGGCCCATACTACTGTTTCAAGTGACGTCACAACCACCTGTGACATTAATTATGTGCACCACTATTTATAGTAAATACTGGAGCTTTTCTCCTTTGATAATAATTGAAATAAAGACAGTTTTGTAAATACATTAAATACAGTGTATTTTATTTAACATGATAACTTTATTCTGCGAATAAATACCATTATCATCTGAAATATGGATACACTCTATTATCCTTCATTATTTCCTGAATCCGACGGGTACAGTAGTCGACAAATATACCAAAATCGCATG
The DNA here is from genome assembly GCA_029237695.1 of Conchocele bisecta. Classification (NCBI taxonomy): domain Eukaryota; kingdom Metazoa; phylum Mollusca; class Bivalvia; order Lucinida; family Thyasiridae; genus Conchocele; species Conchocele bisecta. Next base: position 10,795,906 of record CM055272.1, on the reverse strand, counting down.
ATGCGATGGCTCGAAAGATGCGATCACACAAACAAAATATGCAGGCCTGTGGCATTTCGAGCCATCGCGATTTCCCTGTATATTCAAATATTATACTCAAAATCGGGAAGTTTGATCCAGATTATTGGTCAAGGCAGTACTAGTGCTCAGTCTCGATCAATCAACTGTCTGAATTTGCATATAAATTGTGAGAATATTCTCTGAAGGTTGTATAATCACAAACTTTTATTTTTTGGTACCCCAAAAAAAGAATTTGGGGTAAATATAGTCACCAACATGTCCGTCTGTTCATCTGTTTATACCCCGGCATACAAAGTATATCATCCATATTTTCATTCCATACCACACCCATGCGGTCTTCATCTCCAAGGTCAAATTACAAATTTGCGTTAAAAGTTTTTTTAAATATTTAATATTTGCGTTAAAGTGTTTATTTGTAGGTGCCGGCAGTAGCCGGGGGTATACGTGAGCCCCTGCTCACTTTCTCTAGTTGAGATTTGCGCTCAAGTTTATGGCTACTACGCCTCAAGTCAGATTTACTTGATACTTGATACTTGTCATATTTTCATTCTGTCGCCCACCGCTGAGCCCAAGGTCGTGTAACTACATGTAGTAACATTCTGTGAAGCGTATGATCTTAACCCTCACTACGCGGGAGACGAAAATGGTCGTCTGCTGTTTTCATTTTTGCCTTAATTCTTAACAAAAAACCTGTTTTGACAGCACATGAGAATCGTCTCCAGTGGAGACGATTCTCATGCGCTGCCAAAACAGGTTTTTATCGAGAAATATTGAAAATAAAACATTTCCAGCAGCATTGTAAGGGTTAATGATTATTACATCATACTGGGATTCGTGCCTGTGACAATGTGATCTTGTGTGGGTAGGACACTCGACGACCAAAATATTTTTCTTAACAATTTCAGATTTGTTTTAGGTTACTCATCAGTGCATACAAATTGAGAAATACGATGCAAATTGACAAGTAAATTATTTTTACTAGGACTGAAACCTCAACGGTGAATTCACCATTTCCGGGATTCACCCTTGGGGCAAAGTGATCTGATGTGATGCAGACACATGGCACCACTCAATTATGTAGCTGTAAAACTCCCCCGTCTGCTGAAATGTTACGTCCAGAGCTCCAGATAATGTTGCGTATTTGCGTAAATACCCAATTAAAATTGCAAAAAAAAACAAGATATTTTTTCATTTCGAAGAAAACTAATTCAATAATTGCTGTCTGTTGATGTGTAAACAGTAGTGTGATTTAATTTAACCAATTAAACTTTTGAAATACCCAATTGCTTCAGAAATGATGGAGTGAAAATACTCAATTACTAATTCCTGATCTGGAGCGCTGGTTAAGTCTGCATGCAAGTTTGGCTGGCACATCAATTTTATAATTGACTCTGGAAAATCTGTGTATTCCGTTCTAGATATGTGTTTTATTGATTTGTGTTGGACGGAAGGTTGTTTATATAATAATATAATAGTGTCACATGAGACGAGCCAGTGTTTCTGTACCTAGGAAGAATTGTGCAATTTTTCATGAGAAATTATAACGTTTACAATATTTTCAATTGACCCTTTCACCCCCAACTAACTGGAATGGATTTTGATATGTTAATTTTGCAATCCATCCAATGGTCATAAAATTATTTTCAGACTAGTCCAATTATGAAAAGGGGGTGTTTTTGTTCTTAAAAATATGAAAATTACTTGCAAAAAGTGCAGATCCTGATGAGACGACTCGTCGTCTGGATCTACACTTTTTGCCAATCCCACTATACAGGCCTGTGGTGTTCAAAGGGTTAATGGTGACAACACTTAGCAAAATGCATAATAGAATTGCTATGAAAATGTTGTCAACTTTCGACGTAATTTACAGAAAATACCACCGTTTCTGTAAACATTTTTCCTGAAAAATCACATGGCTCGTCTTGCATGACAAATAATTTCGGATAGACCATTGTTGGTTGTCAGTGGGAGTTTCCCCAAAGTTGGCTTTTTAACACAATTATGTGTAACGTTCCGTTTCTGTATTGGGACCAGTAATGAGGACATTGGCAAATATAGTGTAATGACAGAAACAAATACATATTTTTGTGATGTCTAGGTCAGAGCTCCAGTTAAGGTGCGTAATTTGACCAACTTGGGGTGAAATATTGTTATTTCTTCATCAAAAATGGCAAGTTGGGAGTGATTTAGAATCGTCTCATTGAGACGATTCTAAAGCACTCCCAACTTGCCATTTTTGATGGAGAAATAAGAAATTTACCATCAAATTACACACCTTAACTGGAGCTCTGCTAGATCTACTGTGGCCACATTTGTATTACATGTATTGGCCTTTTTCACAAATATTCCTGTGAAATACTATGATTGCAATTTGAGTTTGTTGTGTTTGTTATGCATCATTACCCCTGAGACATGACCGCTCACCATGAATCCGTGTTCTACGTATTGTGTATTCGCGGCCCACAGCCAATAAAAACAACATTACAACATATAGCGGTATTACCAGCCACATCTGGATCTGCCGTTACACTTGCACTGTACACTGGTGCGTAGCCAGCCTTTTTGGCTGAATGGCAAACAGTGTAGGTACTGAGCAGTGTGGACACCACACAGTCTGCTGTAAAACTTTGTCGATTTTAGACACCATGAGATCTGTTTTGGTCACGACTCGAAGCAGTCTTACAGATAAGTACTGCGGCATTATTACTAGTATATCTGCCGTACTACGTTTCTTTGTGTCTGTACGGTTATAGTCTACGCTCTATGGAACTCAACAAAAGATAGACTTCACTGACAGTAATGATATCTTAATTGTCCAATTGTGATTCTCAAGTATGTTGAATAAATTACAAACATCTTCAGATCTTAGATCTCCCAAAGCCAGCTATAAAATATTCTTTGTTTTCTCCAATGACCTGGGCCATGTGGGAAATTTATAGTCATTTTGTACTATTTCATTTGGAAAAGTGGCAATGCTACAAAATATATATTGTGCAAAACAAAAGTTGAAATGGTTTAACATCCCAACAATGAGATAGGACCTCAGTTACAAGTCTCATTATAAAGACCAGGGGGCCGTTTCACTAAACTTTGTATGACTAAAATGTTCGTAAGTGCAAAATTATGATAGTCTGTAAACTTCATATCAACACTGTTTTCTTGGAAACAATTATTGGATTTACATTTATTGAGCATAGGCTGCATATGCAAAATTTCCAGACGATCCTAAATTTGCACTTACGAACATTTTAGTGGTACGAAGTTTAGTGAAACGGCTCCCATGGTGGATGGAAATATTATGGAAGTAAATGTTGCTGCCAGTATTGATGACACGACCTCCGGTATTGTTGTCCAATGCCCTACCACTAGACTATCAACCCAAATGTTATTACCATTACACAGTGTCATTATGTAAATGCTTTGTTTTAATGACAGCACTGGCTCGATGACCTTGCATGTCGGGACTGACTATTTAAGTCCCCATCTGATAGGACTAGGTTAGCACAAAATTGTCTTGCCCAAGGACGTGCCGAATCGGCCATTCGGAGCAGGTTGAGGTGGGAATCGAACCTGGGGTCTCCCGATCCGCAGTCCGATGCTCTACTTACTGAGCTAATGCGGACACCTATAGTGTCATTATTGAAGTTTGCTGTATCTAATATAAGTTTTGATCATGTCCAGCCGTGTGCAAACGTTTGCTGTGGCCCGAGGGAACTGTTTGAACCCCAAGGCCGCAGGCCGCAGGTTCAAACAGTTCCCTCGGGCCACAGCATTAGCCCCGGAATGAGCATTGCCAAAAGCCATGTGCAAACAGCACGCGCTATTTGTTTGCACATATGTGCAAACAACGGAAACCATGTAACAATATTGAAGTTTGCTGTATCTAATATAGTGACTTTATTTTTGTGTTGCAGATCTACAGTTGAAATCATTATAGGAATGAATGACCTTTTTGTGGAATTTATCGGGGTATAAACTTGGAAAAGTCGCGGGAATACTGGACGAAGGCCGGAAGGCCTCGTCCAGTATTCCCGCGACTTTTCCAAGTTTATATCCCCGATAAATTCCACAAAAAGGCCATTCATTCCTTATAATTCCAGCATTTGAAATAAATTCATCAAGAAAATGTGTTTATTTTCCTTTTTCTTAAGAATTATTTTAACTGCGCCTGACGGTTACGGAAAGTAGTTTGGCATGGAGTTTACTGGGATATAAATTCTGGACAGAGACTTGCTACGGACCAATCAAATGCTAGGGAATTGTGTAAATATTTTTGTGCTGGAATTATTGAAGTTTGCTGTATCTACCTAATATAGTGACTTTATTTTTGTGTTGCAGATCTACAGTTGAAATCATTGATCAATAAAACAAATCAATAACAAGGAGAAATTCCCTCCCTATGTTTAGGCTATAAATTGATTTAGTCCTGGCCATTTTGATTGATAGTTATAGCGATAGGGGAAACAAAACATTTGTACCAATAGGGTCGTATTTCACTCGACTATTAGCCAGATGTACTTGAATGAAATTGTGTGGCTTTGCAGGATAATGGCAATATTGAATTTAATATTTCTTTCTTACCAAGTTGTCACGGTTTGACTATTTCTGTGAGACTTTAAACTTAAGTACATTGTTCACTGGTCTCGCCTGCAGGTTTCATCTGATAAAATATGATCAATTTTCAAATCTGCATACCTGCACAATCTCGAAATCACTCTACTTTTATACTGTTCCTGGTACATTTATTTTTAGCTCACTTGAGCGAAGCTCATGTGAGCTATTGTTACCGCAATGTGTCCGTCGTCCGTCGTCGTCCGTCGTCGTCCGTGAACATTTTCAAATGTCTTCTCCTCGGTAACCATTGGACCTATTGTCACCAAACTTCATGGTCATGGTCCTTAGGTAGGGGGATTACAAAATTGTTAAAATGACGTCATTACGTAATCCAAGATGGCCGCCGTCTAAAAATAGCACAAATTCTTTAAAAAAATCTTCTCAAGAACCGCCAATCGGATTTCGACAAAACTTGGTAGGAATGATCAATGTACAAAGCAGGGCTTCTAAAATTTTCAGTTTTCCGGTTCTGGACCGATTTTTTAACTCTCAGACCGATTGAGATTTGAAAAAAAATGCCAGTCGGCTGCTATTTCGCTATAAACCTTGTAAATTTACCGGTTTTGACTACCAAGTAAAGTCCATTTAATTGACACATATCCGCGTGCCATATCCGTGTTAAACCAGTGTGCAGCTCGCTGTGTATTCAGTTTCTCCAATTATCAATTTTTCTTAACACACGCGTGGGACAGGTGTATAGCAGCTAGATTAGCAGCTTCAGCGTAAAGATACGAGAGTTCCTAGACTCGCCATTTCTAATGATGTTAAAATAAAATAAAGAAACCATGCACTGTATTCATCTGTGTTCGTAATATTTCACCCCAAGTAACTGACACGGATTATCGGCCCGGGCTATCCATATTAAGTTAGGAACTGTTACATTAAGCTGTATTAGGGGTCATTTTTGTGTATATAAAATGTACATGTATGTAGGAATGCCGCAGATCCTGATGAGCCGGCTCACGTGATCTACAATTCGCAAACATTTTGATAAACGACAAGGTACGTCTGTCGTGTTAAAAGCGTGACTCATTAGGGATCAGGGATTAGGGATCAATTGAAGTGCTAAATCACATCGCTGATGTACTTTGAACTTGATCTGAGGGTTAAAGAAACACCGAATGTTAATTCAATTATACAGGCCGACAATTAATTTTGAAGTCGGTGTGAACAGTGATAATAGCATAATTAGCAATGAATTACGAGTGGGTATATAACGCATTTTTTTTCTATGTTGTCCGTCATTCGATTATTATTGAAATGGCACAACGAACTATTTTGTCGTTATTCACAAAGACAACTTACCGGCTTGGCAACCCGGCAGAGAGGAATAAATAACAAACAAAACTAGACACAGACTTGTAAAATGTTAATTTATTTTAGTCTACCGAAAATTTACCTACAATCAATCGGCATCACGATTCGTCTCCGTCGTTTCGCATTTTTTCCGTCTTTGCTCTATTTAGGCACACCATGTGACCCGGTGCATACACAATTTTGTCCACTTTTGTTGTTTATAAACACAATTTATTTATCCCAATACAACATTTATCCCATTATTTCTAGTACTTTGTTTGAACTTCGAAATTTCAGTTAAAGTTTTTAATGGAGGGGGGGGGGGGTCTGCTCCGACAATGACCGACAGTGTTACCTCTGGACCGATTGGCATTCTGAAATTTTAGAAGCCCTGGTACAAAGCTCTTTCAAAGTTGTTAAAATGGTGACCCCGGGGTCAAAATTGGGCGTGGCCCATGGGGTCAAATTGGGGTCAAATTTTATTTTTGACCAAATATGGTCATGTCCTATATCGAATCGAAGGTATCAACAAGGCGATCACTCTGGTGCATTATTTGTCGAAATCGGAGGGTTATGTCATCCAAGATGGCCGCCGAAAGGTCAAACGGTCGTTCTTTTATTAGAGATTTCAAAATTCTTCTTCACATGAACCGCTTGGCCCATGGTAGCCAAACTTCACAGTTATGGTCCATGGGTGAAGCCTTTTCAGATTTGTTAAAACGGAGGTCGTCGCTAATCCAAGATGGCCGTCATCTAAAAATAGCAGAAATTCTTAAAAAATCTTCTTCTCATGAACCGCCAGCTGGATTTCGACGAAACGTGGTAGGAATGATCGATGTACAATGCTCTTTCAAAGTTGTTAAAATGGTGACCCTGGGGTCAAAAATGGGCGTGGCTCGGGTCAAATTTTATTTTTTGCCAAATATGCTCATGTCATATATCAAATTGAAGGTATGAATGAGGCGATTACTCTGGTGCAATATTTGTCGGAATCGGATGATTATGTCATCCATGATGGCCGCCAAAAGGTCCATTTATTCGAGATTTTGAACGTATTTTTCTCAGGAACCACATGGCCGATGCTGGCCAAATTTCATAGTAAGTTAAGATCCTTGGGTGAAGCATTTTCAGATTTGGTAAAATGAGAGTCATCGCTTAATCCAAGATGACCGCCATCTAACAATAGCAGAATTTTTTTAAAACACATATGAACTCAATGTCATATTCTCCTCTGGTGTTCATGGAGTCAGGTGAGCGAATTAGGGCCATCCGCCGAGTCCATAATTAACGTTGGGGTAAATTCTTATAACATGGGTCTTCTTGGGTCACACATGCCTTCCTCCGATGGTCCTCATTCATTTTGTAAAAAATACATGACCCACCTACCTCAACTAGTCCCAAGGTCAGTCACAGACACATTTTTAGTGCCTTTACAATACTTAACCCTTTCACCCTTAAGTAACTGGAATGGAATTTGATATGTTAATTTTGCGACCAATCCAATCGTCACAAAATGATTTTCAGACTAGTCCATTTAAGAAAAGGGGGGGTGTTTGTCCTCAAAAATATGAAAATTACTTTCAAAAAGTGCAGATACTGATGAGACGGCTCGTCACGAGCCGTCTCATCTGGATCTACACTGTTTGCCAATACCACTATACAGGCCTGTGGTGTTGAAAGGGTTAACACTTTTCATATTTCACTGCCCAAACACGTATTTCATGCAATGTATTGCCCTGTACGGTATGTATTATGTTTTACCATGGGGTGGGCGGACGGGCGGACGGGCGGCGAACAGAAAAACTTCATAGTTTGTGTACACAACTCCTCTGAAACCGTTCAGTCAATCGATATGAAACTAAACACACGTCTTCTACACATATTGAAGATGTGCACCTTGGTGTTTTTATGCAGAAAAACATGTTTTTTTAACAAAAATATCACCTTTTTAACTTAGCCATTTTTCCTACATTTTTGTATCCAATTCTGTATCATTTCTACTTTATACATCTCTACCTAAATTAGTATACCTGTTTATCACAACAAGAGGAAGAAATAATTCTATAGATTTTCAAATTCTCATTAATGTTTCTTGCCTTGGTGACAGCTTCACATTTCTGCATCTTCGCTGTCTGGCCCATCTTTGACGGGCCTATTTTGTGGCTTACAGCACTCTTGTTTTATAAATGATGTCAAATGTTGACAACACAAAATTCAGAGCACATGCAGAATTGAAGTCCAGATAAGCTCTGATTTTTTAGTCAATTTTCTATGACATTTATTGTCGTGTTAAATAATTTGTACAAAAAGTAAAAAAATTTGTACCTCAACCTTTTTTACCTTCATTTTTTTGCGGAAACACTTAGCCATTTTTTGCGTCAAAAAGTTTGTACAAGCTTCTTCATCATGGTATAACTTTAATATTACTTGACGGATTGCTTCAACATTTGGACACTTGATACATGTGAGCATTTGGAACACACTCATGCCGCCATTAACATGACCTTCACATTTATATCTTCACATGTTTGCGGAAAGACATAGCCATTTTTTGTGTCAAAAAGTTTGTCCAAGTTTCTTCATCATCGTATAACATTAATAATACTTGATGGATTGCTTCAATATTTGGACACCTGATACATGTAAGCATTTGTAAACATACTCATGCCGCCATTAACATGACCTTGACCTTCACATGGTTGTGGAAACACTTTTTTGTCAAACTGTTTCTTCAACCTTGACCTTTTTCGTTTTTTAAGCATGTACTTCTCTGACAGTTTTTGTGATGCTCATGATCATATTACGGTCAAATGCCTCTGCAGGCGCGACACCGCTTCCGTTGCGGAATTCTTGAATAAATGTGATAATTTTCTAAATAATTATCTGGTATGTCTGGCAATACGACAAGGCAGGTGACTCCAGAGTCGGGCCTGTGTCAGGTTATACACCACCTGCCCACACATAACATGATACAAGCCATCAACATTGTCTACATTATATCTGTAACCTCAATTTTGCTCTATTGTCATCAACTAGATACAGGTGCCTTGGTTGCATGTATATGACTCACAGCCTCCCACCTACCTAGACTGACGTATATGGCTAACTGTCACAGTCACTGCACAACTGGAGCTTATGCCATTTGTGGCCAGTCTAGCTCCTGACCGGTTTGCAGAACTGGGGCTTATGCCATTTGCGGCCAGTCTAGCTCCTGATCGGTTTGCAGAACTGGGCATTTGTGGCCAGTCTAGCTCCTGATCGGTTTGCAGAACTGGGGCTTATGCTATGTGTGGCCGTATTCTGTTTATTTACCACATATTATTTAACCCTTTCACCCCTATATATGTAACTGAAATGGATTTTGAGATGTTAATTTTGCAACCAATCCAATCGTAACAAAATGATCTTCATACTAGTCCATTTATAAAAAGGGGGTGTTTTTGTTATTAAAAATATGAAAATTACTTGCAAAAAGTGCAGATCCAGATGAGACATCTCGTCACGAGCCAGCTCATCTGGATCTACACTTTTTGCCAATACCACTATACAGGCCTGTGGTGTTGAAAGGGTTAAGGATTAAGGTCTGTTTCCCTGTCTGGGCAGCCGGGCTATATCTAGCTGCCGCCTACCTCGTACAATTACAGGGTATCCGGCGGATTGGATATCTGGGCTCTTCCAATCCCTGATTGTCTCTCGCACTGGAGAGATGGCACGTTTAACTTGGCTGTGCGCCCAGTGTAGATACAGTTCAACATCATTATGATCCTGGCTTGCATCGTTGTCATGCTTTTAAACGCAGACCAGTATGATCGTGGTTTGCTCTTACTTGATCCTGACCAGTGCTGTGCTAACGAAATCCAGGGAATAGAATGACCATATATGTGGTTGTGAATGGAGCCATGGGGCTTATGGCCACTGCGACCAGTGTAGACCTATCCGAGCCTGCGTGTCTGCACAGTCTGATTACAGTATACACGGTTTGCCATTAAATCGGTGAAACAGCTGCCATGCTTTTATATCTTGCAATATTTCTCAATAAAAACATGGTTTGACAGCACTTCAGAATCATGGAAATGATTCTGAAGTGCTGTCGAAGCATGTTGTAAATTATTCTAAAGTACTGTCAAAGCATGTTTTTGATGATAGAAATGGAAAATAGAAAATAAACAGCAGACGACAAAAAATTAAGATAGCGGTGTAAGGGTTAACCAGACTGTGAGTGCTAGCCAATCAGGAGCTAGAATGGCACTATAGGTCAAATACCCCATTTCTCACATCCATACATAAACATTGCCGTGCATCAAATATAATTGATACGATTGAATGATCGTGTTGACAATGGGGCGTATTGTCTTCACTATTCGCCACATCTATGTCTACAGTTCGCTGTGAGCAGAATTTCTGATCCCCTGTTGTCTAGTTGTCTGATTTGTCGTGCACCGGTGAAGAATGTTAGGTGGTGATGACAAGACATTAAATCCTTTGCCAATCATTTATTCATGTTGCACTCCATAGCCAGTCGGCATCTCCAGGATTATAAGTCCATAGTTCACGGCCAACCACGGGCTGCCTATTCATTCGGGATATTGATTCAAAGGTGTCAAGATTTTCAAACATTCCTTCCCAAATTTTCTTACTTCTCAATAAAAGTATACAATGTTACCATTCATTTGAACCGAGACGGTTCAAATGAGAGGTAACATCGTATACTTTTGGTGATTCAGGTTTGTTATTCCACAAAATGATGTACCCTCGGCGTGAAATGGTTTGAAGGTGCAATACAAACAATGTGGTGCCGGCAACACGACCTTACCTACAAATGTTCTGTCGACCATCATTTTTATGTTCACCAAATTCTTTTTTCGGGGTACATAGTCGCCACCCTGTCCATCTGTCGTTCGTCGTGTCTTTCTGAGATTTGCTTTAACTTTTATTTCGATTTTTTATTCGATCCCCGATTCAACTTAGAATTTTCCAATTTTGGTTATTAATTCGTAAAAATTTTAATCCCTAATAGCGACACACCTGAAACTTGGTATGTAGCTTCCTTATGATGAGTAGCGCAAATTTTATTTTTATGCCCTCACCCCCGAATGGTGAGGGGGGCATATAGTGTTACCAGCATCCGTATGTCCGGTTCGTATATCCGTCCGTCAGTCCGTGCTTTAATGGTCCTCTACCGTCCTGTGACAAAGTCACGATTGCCCCACCCTCGCTAAGCCCAGGGTCAAGGTCACATACTTGGTGCGTACGAAACCTTAACGCTTGGGTAAATGTCTTATGTCTGTTTGCTGGATGAGATCTGCTTGATATTTCACACTCATTGCTTTAATGGTCCTCTTCTGCCCTGTGACAAATCCATGCTTAGCCCAGGGTCAAGGTCACATACTCGATCATGTTGATGGATTCAAAACCTTAATGCTCGGCTAAATGTCTTATAATTTCTGATTAGATGCGCAAAGTTTATTTGGATTTTTGATTGGGCCCCCGCGTCATGGATTATCATCTCCCCCTTTCGACTTAGAATTTCCCAATTTTGCCTTTGTAACTTTTAAAACTTTTATACCGTACTAGCTTCAGACCTGAAACTTGGTATGTAGCTTCCTTATGACGAGTAGATGCGCTAAGTTTGTTTCCATTTTTTCTTCAACCCCGGGTATTGGATTATCTACTCCTTTTCGACTTAGAATTTGGTAATTTTGCCTTGTAACTTGTAAAACTTTTATATCCTAATAGCTACACACCTAATAGCTATTAGGTGTGCTACACACCTAATAGCTACACACCTAATAGCTACACACCTTCCTTATGATGAGTAGATGCGCAAAGTTTATTTTAATTTTTGATTCGACCCCCGAGTCATGGATTATCTCCCCTTTTCGACTTTTTGACAATTTTGCCGTGTAGCTCGTTAAACTTTTAAACTGTAATAGATACATACCTGAAACTTGGTATGAAGCTTCCTTATCATTAGTAAATTCGCAATGTTTATTTCCAATTTTGATTCGACCCCCGGATCATGGATTATCTCCCCTTTTCGGACTTGGAATTTTGCATCGTTTACTATCAAAGCGATATGTGGGGCATCTGTGTTCTATGAACACATTTTTTAGTCTTCCTATAGTCCACCCATGCACCTCCTGTGCTCAAAGTCAAATGAGTCAGAAAATGTGGGTTAAAGTTTTTGAGGGGTACATCCTCCATTAGTGTTACTGATTTCTTGTTGTTTTTTTTTGTCCACATTTTTCTACATTACAACTATAATTGTATATTCTTTACTGCGTGAGAATTTGTTTTGGGGTGTGGGGCGGGGGGAGGGGGGGGGGAGCATGTAGTTAATATAGCTACCAGCTTGTCTGTCTACCATCTGGGGCCCAAATGGAGCTCATGCACCCACAAAAGATGTTCCAAATTCGGCTGTCAGAATAAAGTTATTGTGGATTTCAGTTGTATACTGACAAACTTCTTAATCGTACACAGTTTGGTGAAACGGGCCCCATGTGTCTGGGTCTGCAGTCAATTAATACAGAATTTAATTGTAACCCAAAAAGTTGTCATGATTTTCACAAACTTCCTGTTTATATTGATGGTATCTCTTGACTAGTTATAGGATGGCATTATACAATTATTGACTTTTGAGGTGTACACGAGACTCGGCCTCTGTGACACCGACCCAAAAGACAATAATTATTTCATTAAATGACTCATGGTTTTGCTGAAATCTGACTGACATTTATGTACAAGTTTGCTTCTGTTTGCATCCATTGTTGTTGTTTTTCTGTCAAGTGTGAAGTACATTTGTAAGCTTGTTGCTGATTTGAGGATACTATTTGCGTAGTTTCATTCAATTGGCTCGTCGTTGAACCGTGTCATGTTTCCGTTGTGTGATCAGTGACTCGCGCATCTTGGTCAATATCACATTTAGAATATCACTCTCGGACTCACTTGTCTTGCGTGTCTATTCAGGTGAATAGCATATATGTCCACAATCATGACTTCTCTATAGGAATGAATGGCCTTTTTGTTGAATTTATCGGGGTATAAACTTGGAAAAGTCGCGGGAATACTGGACGAAGGCCTTCATTTGTAATAAATTAATCAAGAAAATGTGTTTATTTTGACAGACGGCAGCCATTTGTTTACATTGACAGCACTGACAGCGCACCTGTAGAAAGTAGTTCGGTGTGGGAGTTTACTGGGATATAAGTTTTGGACAGAGACTTGCTACGGGCCAATCAAATGTTAGGAAATTGTGTAAATATTTTTGTGCTGGAATTATAGTCATGTAATAAATTGAGTTATCTCCCTATTCCATTCCTGCTGAGATGACCCTGTGACACCTCCATGATTAATATCCATGTTCCAACGTTTTGTCAGCCTATTTATTACATTGACAATGTCTCCTCAAGTATGCGCAGATGACATTTATTGGATTTTTGGCTCATTGCCATTTCTTGATTGGCTTGTGACAACTTACAATTATTTATCAATTCATACAACTTTTTTGTTCTCATAAAATGGTTGTTGCGGTGGTGTAATGCTAGCGTCAAATTTGTTGAGTTCTAGTTGCTGCCACCGTTAGTGTGGGAGGTTCAAACCTCGGGCAGACCATGAAAAGTATAACAAAAAATATTTTTTAATGCTTTCCAGGTAGATGGAAAAAATAGATGTAATAATAGATGACCTTAAATTAGTGACAGTTTGAATCAACAACTGTTAAATTCTATTTATTTCATAAGCACAACATCATACAGTAAAGCTGTACTGATCACCTAACATGTTTTCTGTATCACGTTCATTTTCATATATATACTAATTTAGTAATATACACATGCTCATTTTATAAAAAAAAAAAAATAATAATAATATATTGTTTTACGTCGCAAGTACCATATTTATTCTAATAGTAGCCCCTCTAATAGTAGCCCCCTCCCATATTTACATTCTAAGTATGTTATTTTTACACATATTTTGATCATATTTTCCACGTTTTGATCCCCACGGATTGCATAGCCCCGGGGGCATTTATTAGAATACACGGTATGGTTGACTGTACAGTGTGCATACGTTCGTTTCTTGATGAGACAAGTTAGCTGGGTGGGAGTATTGTCTTGAGCAAGGTGTCGGGGGTATCTTGGCTTAGCACCCGTAACGAGCGGCACAACAATGGCCGATTGCCGCGGCCAGAACAGCTGGTTTCCCCGGTGATTGATGATGTCATTGTGCATTGTCATGGTAATGTATGCACACCACAGCTGCACAACTCTGCATAATCATCAGCAGTCGTGATCCGCTGCCAAGTTGTTTTTCTGCCAACATTGACGGAGATCAATCACAGGGGAATCTGCCATATAACTTGGCATCCTGTCCCCAGGACTGATATGTGGCTGTGACTGGAGAAATGGGGCTTACGGGTTTTGTGACCAGTGTAGTTCCTGATCAAATAGCACGTTCCTGTAGCCTTGTAACAGTGATCTATATTGCTTGTTAGAAGCATGATGTGTGTTTCATTTGATGAAATGCCGAACATTGCGGATGCAGGCTGATCTGGATCTCTGGACGCCCAAAAAAATTAGGCCCAATTTTTCCAGTCACAGCCACATTTCAAGTCCATTTTTGTGGTTTCTAGAACGTGAAGAATGTAACGGATCATACAACGTCTGCCACCATTGTAGATCCTGGTCCATACAGCACACACACACACACACACACAGTATCATGGTTAGCATCTGATGTTGTTGATGGCCATGAAGCTACTTGAGTGACTGAATAACCCTTACAATGCTGAATTAAAATTTGTTGTCTGCTGTTTATTTTACTCTTTTTTTCTCATCTAAACCATGTTTTGACAAGACTTTAGAATCATTTCCAGTGGAAATGATTCTAAAGTGTTGTCAAACCATGTTTTTATTGAGAAAGAAGACATAACAGAAATCGACAGCAGACGACATTTTATGTTTCCCAGCATTCTAAGGGATAACAAGCAAACTGCAGTCTGTCCCTGACTATACAGGTATAATCATTTAGTAATATTTATTTTACTGATAGTGACACAGTGACACGTTGGTATCAGGCTATTTTCATATGCAAATGAGGTATGGTATTTTTTATACTAATTAAATGTGTCACCTGAAAAAATAATAGTTTCGACAGATTATAAAGTATGATAATTGCACATCAAAAAATAAATACAGAATATAAATAGTAATGTCCATTAACATTTGAAGGAAACACGGTTATCGCCCCTGATATTAGTGTGGAAAGTTACGTCTGATATAAAATGCATAATAATGTTTATCAATACGTGGGGTGAATGAATGTTTATTTTGCCGGAAAATGTCTCAGATGATGTGTGATATAAAGAACATTTTGTGCCTACTGAGTGGGCAGTACCTATAAAACACTTTCTCACATTAAATGGGTCTCAGATGATGTGTGATATAAAGAACAGTTTGTGCCTACTGAGTGGGCATGTACCTATAAAACACTTTCTCACATTAAATGGGTCTCAGATGATGTGTGATATAAAGAACAGTTTGTGCCTACTGAGTGGGCATGTACCTATAAAACACTTTCTCACATTAAATGGGTCCAGTGGCCGGTTATTATACCAGAAAAAAAAGTCCGCCCGATTCCACCCATGGCAAATGTTATTATTCTGCTTAAATCCAAGATGGCCACCAATGTATAAGTTCTAAAAGTGAATCGACATACAATTAGTAGTAAACATCATACAATTATACTTCATGTGTCATTTCCTACTATCTATATGAAACTCTTTAATTTGCTGACAAGTTTTTGATTTTGATCATCGGATGTCAAGGTCAGGCATTAAGGTCAAGATCATTGTAAAATAAGCAAATTAAGCGATAATCTGAACATATTTTTATATTCAATACTGCCTTTATGTATTACAATAGCTACAGCGAGAATGCTCATATGTTTTCTGAGGTATTTGATCTAGATAAAAGGTGAAGGTCATGCTATATATATATATATATCAAATATGACCATAAGAAGACATAAGACATCTCTGCCGGGGTCTATTCATTGGGGGCCATATAAATTGATTTAATGTATATCATCCCTTAAAAAATATTTTCAGATTAATTTTTATCACGCCATGCGGCCCACATGCACAGGGTCAAATGTGTATTACTACGTTAATATTTGTTTACCCGAAGTCCAATTGGCTTGAAACTTCACCTTATCTTTATCATCATCCATATTTTCATTCTATAGCCCACCCATGTGGCCCCCATATGCAAGGACAAGGTTCAATTACTTTAAAATTTACATAAGTACCCAATAATATCTCCACAACCTTAAGTCTCATTGACTTGAAACGTCCCATACCTCTTTATCATCATCCATATAGACCATCCATGTGGCCACCTTTCTATAAATTATATTTGAGCCCAAGGTCAAGGTCAAGTTATTCTGAAATTTGTGTTAAAGTTTTTATAAAATCTTTCCGATGAAAATGATTCTAAAGTGTTGCCAAGCCATGTTTATTGAGAAAAAGATCAACTATGAAATAACAGCAGATGACACCTTTTGTTTCGCAGCATTCAAGGGCATCGTTGTGTAGCTTGTACCGGCTGTTCCAACACTCGCTCGCCACTCGGGATTATATTTCATAATCATTTTGTCACATTACAATGCTGTATTCACCAATAATGCCCTCGATATATTGACCGATTCTGGCAGCTGTAATTAAGATACATATAACTCACCATGAGAAAAATAGAGTTCAGTTCAATTGTTTATTTACGTCTCATCAACTGTACATCATAAAATACATAGCTATAAAACAATACAGGTACATGTACAATTGCCATTCTATAAGAATTATAAGAGACATCTTCAATTTGCGACCAGTGTAGATCCAGAGAAGCCTGCACATCCTCGCAGTCTGATCTGGGTCTACACATGTACAGTTCGCTGTTGAGTTGGTAAAACAGTCCCACTGCCTCCAACTAAAGTTTAAGGTTACATGATTATGCTGTCTGAACCGTCTCGATGATGAGACGGCTCAAATGAGTGGTATCAACATATACTTTTATGGAGAAATAAACCATATAATAAGATTTTATCAACAAAATCTATTGTATCCATAGACTGCAAGGGGTTAAAACCAGTGTAAACCCACACTAAGGATTGGCTAACTGTTTGCCATTCAGTGCCACATTTAAAGGTGTATCATACATGTACAGTCAAACCTGTTTTAAGCAGCCACCCAAGGGAAGTGACAAAACTGGCTGCTTAACAGAGGTGACCTCTTAATAGAGGGTTGTGTTTTCAGGTACATTTCAGGTAAATTTTAAAAACACCAATGTTCACGTTTTTGTTGTTATTTAACAGCCTACTGCAACTGCTAATCTGCAAGACTCATATTGTAGACAACTTGTTATACCCCCGCAACAAGTTGTGGGGGGGGGGTGGTATACTGGAGTCAGGTTGTCCGTGCGTCCGTTCCGTGCGTCCGTAAACTTAACATCAGAGAAATATTGTTATAACTTCTATTTCCTTCATCTAAAATGCTTAATATTTCACACATGCATTCCTGTAAGGCTCTACTACCATGCTGTGCCAAATACACGACCGTCCAACCCCCGCTGATCCCAAGGTCAAGGTCAAATACTTAGTTTCTTTACAAAACTTAACATCAGAGAAATATTGTTCTAACTTTTATTTCCTTCATCTAAAATGCTTAATATTTCACACATGCATTCCTGTAAGGCTCTACTACCATGCTGTGCCAAATCCACGACCGTCCGTCCAACCCCCGCTGATCCCATGGTCAAGGTCAAATACTTAGTCTCTTTACAAAACTTAACATCAGAGAAATATGTTATAACTTCATCTAAAATTCTTAATATTTCATGCATGCATTCCTCTAAGGCTCTACTATCATGCTGTGACATATCCCCGCTGATCTCAAGGTCAAGATCACATACTTAGTCTCTTTACAAAAGTTAACATCAGAGAAATCGGTTATAACTTCTATTTCCTTGCTCGGATCTGCTTCACATTCACGTTCGTGCCACCCCCGCTAAGCCCAGAGTCAAGGTCACAAGCCCACACACTTGGAAAATTTTACATATTTAGGGGTACCTAGGCCCACGCGGGGGGTATTCCGTAAGCCTCGCTTACTGACCAATCTAGTTGTACTAGATAATAGGGCATAATGTGGTATAATCGGAAATGGTGTGGGATAAGTTCTGCAATTTTATTTTTTTTGTCGGGTATTGGTCATGTCGAATTTGGATTCATTTCCAATTGTGTATGTAAATAATGCATAGGCGATGTCAGCAAAAGCAATCAATAAGTGCGACATTCGGCTCATATTCGACATATGAGGCCATTTGCTTAAATTATATTTGAGCCGGTATTGTCACTCGG
Organism: Conchocele bisecta; assembly: GCA_029237695.1. Taxonomy (NCBI): domain Eukaryota; kingdom Metazoa; phylum Mollusca; class Bivalvia; order Lucinida; family Thyasiridae; genus Conchocele; species Conchocele bisecta. Next base: position 10,777,570 of record CM055272.1, on the reverse strand, counting down.
TCCTGGGCAATACACACCAATTATATCAGCTATTTGTGTTTTGTCAATTCGTGTTTTTACAACATTTGTGTCGGTAACCTATAGAAATTACGAATCGACGGACAAGGGTGCAAGAACCCGGATGCGATAGGCTGATCTTTCAATAATGCGCCGACAGTTCGGGCAACACAATTTGCACCTGTGAAACATACCCTCTCAATATCGCCGACACGGCGACGTGTTTGGTATTTTAATTACCCGCATTGACTGCTGACATCATTGTTAATTCGCGCTTCGGTAACGACCGCCGCAGGGTACATTGAAATCGGGATTAGCAGTGACCGTTTAATGAAATTGGATCACTAGTTTGGGACGATAATTAATAACCGCTGGCCGCGTTAGACGAGTGACCGTTGAATGAAAGCGTTTTATATAGCAAAAATGCGCGGGAGGAATTTGAAGTGGCCGCTTAACGGCGGTGACCGCTGATTAAAGGTGACCGCCCGAGCAGGTTCGACTGTATTTCTAAGATTTTTATGTCAAATTCTGCACCAAAATATTTAAATTTTTTAACAACAAAATGTAAATTGTAAATTATCCGAAATAGGTTTTGAACAAGGCAAAGCAAACATGAAACAATAATTGAAATAATTGAAAGTTGTCTGAAAATTCCTGTTCATGTGATCCACATCCGGTGTCATGTGAGACATGTTTGAATCAACAATTGTTTTTGTGGCGTCATCCCAAGCCAGTTCTACTTGGATCATTTACGGTGCATATATTTTCTGTCTTACTATGGTCTGTCTATTATGGTCTGTCTTACTATGTCTTACTATGGTCTGTCTACTATGGTCTGTCTACTATGGTCTGTCTTACTATGGTCTGTCTACTATGGTCTGTCTACTATGGTCTGTCTATGGTCTGTCTTACTATGGTCTGTCTTACTATGTCTTACTATGGTCTGTCTACTATCGTCTGTCTTACTATGTCTTACTATGGTCTGTCTACTATGGTCTGTCTATGGTCTGTCTTACTATGTCTTACTATGGTCTGTCTACTATCGTCTGTCTTACTATGTCTTACTATGGTCTGTCTACTATGGTCTGTCTACTATATCTACTATGGTCTGTCTACTATCGTCTGTCTTACTATGTCTTACTATGGTCTGTCTACTATCGCCTGTCTTACTATGTCTTACTATGGTCTGTCTACTATCGTCTGTCTTACTATGTCTTACTATGGTCTGTCTACTATGGTCTGTCTACTATGGTCTGTCTACTATATCTACTATGGTCTGTCTACTATGGTCTGTCTTACTATGATCTGTCTTACTATGTCTTACTATGGTCTGTCTACTATCGTCTGTCTACTATGGTCTGTCTTACTATGGTCTGTCTTACTATGGTCTGTCTTACTATGGTCTGTCTACTATGGTCTGTCTACTATGGTCTGTCTTACTATGTCTTACTATGGTCTGTCTACTATGGTCTGTCTACTATGGTCTGTCATACTATGTCTTACTATGGTCTGTCTACTATGGTGGGTGGCAGGTGGGAGCACGCGATGGGTAATTTAACGATCGGGGTTCATCCTTACCGGAATCCCGACTGGAGACCTGGTTTGGCCCTCACATACGTCTTTGGCATTTTGTATGTGACAGTTGAATCTGGTTATACCCCTTATAAGAGTAATCCTACCGGTATTACTTTTAAATAGGGGAAGGGGCCAAGTGACTTTGGTGCAGTATGGACCTGGCACCAGGTCAGGTTATTCTAATTTCAGGGCTGAATATGTTGTATCTCGATGTAAATATTCCGTTCTGATTTTGGGATTTTCCCCCCAATGCAGCAGGTTAAAACAGGATCGAACCTGTTTGCCCGGCCTTACATGACCATAGCTGTTGATAGACCGTTAAACACCAATAAACAAACAAACAAAACTGTCTACTATGGTCTATCTACTATGGTCTGTCTCTGGTCTGTCTTACTATGGTCTGTCTACTATCGTCTGTCTTACTATGGTCTGTCTACATCTTTATGGTCTGTCACAATGGTCTGTCTACAATGTCTTACTATGTCTGTCTACTATGGTCTGTCTTACTATCTGTCTTATATGGTCTGTCTACTATGGTCTTGGTCTACTATATCTGTCTTACTATGTCTTACTATGGTCTGTCTACTAGGTCTGTCTACTATGGTCTGTCTTACTAGTCTTACTATGGTCTCTGTCTACTATGGTCTGTCTTACTATGTCTTACGGATGGTCTGTCTTACTAGGTCTGTCTACTATAGTCTGTCTTACTATGTCTTCCTACTATGGTCTGTCTACTATGTCTGCTATGGTCTGTCTTACATGTCTTGGTCTACTAAGGTCTGTCTTACTATGTCTTACTATGGTCTGTCTACTATGGTCTGGTCTACTATGGTCTGTCTACTATTGTCTGTCTTACTATGGTCTGTCTACTATGGTCTGTCTACTATGGTCTGTCTTACTATGGTCTTACTATGGTCTGTCTACTATGGTCTTGTCTACATATGGTCTGTCTACTATGTCTTACTATGGTCTGTCTACTATGGTCTGTACTCTAGTATGGTCTACTAGGTCTCTACTATGGCTGTCTTACTATGTCTTACATGGTCTGTCTACTATGGTCTGTCTTACTGTCTTACTATGGTCTGTCTACATGGCTGTCTACTATGTCTGTTACTATGGTCTGTCTTACTATGTCTTACTTGGTCTGTACTATGGTCGTCTATTGGTCTCTTATTTTCTTACTATGGCTCTACTATGGTCTGTACTATGTCTATATGGTCTGTCTACTATGGTCTGTCTACTATGGTCTGTCTTACTATGTCTACTGGTCTGTCTACTATGGTCTGTCTACTATGGTCTGTCTTACTATGTCTTACTATGGTCTGTCTACTATGGTCTGTCTTACTATGTCTTACTATGGTCTGTCTACTATGGTCTGTCTACTATGGTCTGTCTTACTATGTCTTACTATGGTCTGTCTACTATGGTCTGTCTTACTATGTCTTACTATGGTCTGTCTACTATGGTCTGTCTTACTATGTCTTACTATGGTCTGTCTACTATGGTCTGTCTACTATGGTCTGTCTACTAAGGTCTGTCTACTATGATCTGTCTTACTATGTCTTACTATGGTCTGGCTAACATTTTCGTAAATATCAGAAAATAAATTGCCAAGAACACCACATAATCTGTGCTGTTTTCTGCAAAAATTAAAAAGCCAAATTAAAGAGAGAAAAATGACATGTATCTAATTATATAATTCCTGTCTCTCTGAATTAAATGTTTGTCTAATTCCTGGTAGAGGTGGTAATGTTTTCCTATACGCCAATATGAAGAGGGGGGCATCCCAAAATTATTGTTCCCGCCTCTGGGATTTGTTTGCTGTCTAATACCTCATTCTCGATTAGATTGTATACAACTGAACTGTACATGTACAGAAGTCCACTACAAAATCACAAGCCCATGTTTCTGACAACATACTAGTATTGCCGATGAGCTGTTCAATAAATATTTACATATTGCTAATTAGCATAGTCAAGTCTCCAGGTATGCAGCTAAGTTCATGTACACAGCTAACTTCAACTACATAGCTCTACAGACACTATTGGGGCTTTAATTTACATTTGGACATACATCTTTCTGCACAATCTGATCAGGATCTGCACTGTTCGCCATTACATCATGCTTCTAACAAGCAATGTAGATCAATATCAGGCTAAATTTGATCAGGAGCTACACTGGTTACAACACCCATAAGCCCCATTTCTCCAGTCACAGTGACATTTGTGAGCAGTGAAGTCAGTGCTCCATGCAGCGTGCCTATAGCTGTGGCCAACAGGTGTACATAGATCTTCATTAAGCCATATCTCCATGTCACGCCTGCTGATCACACACCACTGATTCATGACCCCTCACCTACAGCAGTGCTCATCTCTGTAGGATAAAACAGCCATTTCACCATTCACAACTGTGGAAAAGTGAAAGTGAGTGGATTTAACGTACGTCCCAGCAACAGCTAAGATTATTTAGGGATGGGATCTCGGTCTCACCTGAAAGACCACACAACAGTGGATTGCAATTGGTAGACGGCAGATCGGATTCAACCACCCCCACCCCCAACCCCACCCCCACCCCCACCCAAACCTCCCGAGACAATTCTAATGAAATACCAAGATGTGTTTTGATGGAAAATAAGAAAAATATGCTATATTTGTGATCAGTTTGTTATTTTCTGCAGCATGATAAAGGTACCACCAATTTTGTATTGCTTTTTGATACTCGCTACTTATGATTTCAATTGGATTTTTGGCAATTTTAATTGGATATTTACGCAGATACGCAGCTTATCTGGAGCTATGTTACATACTATTATTATTTGTACCATTACTAATGTTGTTTTGTGTGGTGTGTATTTTCAGATAAAGCCAGAAGATGGCGGCTACAAGTTGAGTGAATCCACACAGGCCACTTTGGCTGGGGCTGGTACGTACACATGCCTCGATCGCTATGCAATAAGACGTGTCACATTTTATTACATTCTTCATACAGAAGTCTACTCGCTGAACTGTGAATAATTTTTTGTTGCACCTGCTTGTGCACAGCGCAATATGGTCGGCACATTTGCGTACGTATTGCGTGCGTCCGAGTTTGTGTTATTGGTTAAAGTTTTTCGTTGTACTATCAAAGCCTTGGCGGGCGGGCCATGCACTGCCATCTAGTAGTATTTTCTGTGGGTGCTATTCTAAATAGTTAAATAACAACCTAGCACAAATACGAACATGTGCAGCATGTTTTCATTCATGAATGACCTTTTTTCAGTATAAGTGTACTTGAATAAAATAAGGTAATTTGATGCTAATTTAAACCATATGACATATGTTTACAACAGATGATGGTTGCATGTTAACCCTTTCACCCCTAAGTAACTGGAATGGAATTTGATATGTTAATTTTGACCAATGGTCACATAAGGATTTTCAGGCTAGTCCATTTATCAAAAGGGGTGATTTTGTCCTAAAAAATATGAAAATTACTTGCAAAAGGTGCAGATCTTCATGAGACGGCTCATGAAATTACTTGCAAAAGGTGCAGATCTTGACGAGCTGGCTCGTCAAGATCTGCACCTTTTGCAAGTAATTTTCATATTTTTTAGGACAAAAACACCCCTTTTCATAAATGGACTAGCCTGAAAACACCCCCTGGATCTGGATGTACATTGTTTGCCAATACCACTATACAGGCCTGTGGTGTTTGCCAATACCACTATACAGGCCTGTGGTGTTTGCCAATACCACTATACAGGCCTGTGGTGTTGTAAGGGAAAGGTGCATATTCTCCTGCGTGTTTTACTACTACTACTACCTGTGCTGCTGACCAAGTTGCATGTACTTTACTTCACAAGTGTCAACAGCCGAGTGGAAATATACCAGTTGGTAGAAATGTACAAGCTGGCCTATTGTAACCAGTGTAGTTACAGATCGTAATACACATCCTACCTACATAAAACTTGTCCAATAGACAACTACTATTTTTTAACAAAAGTATGTAATAAATAGAATGATCCCCAGCCTTTGTACAGTCAAACCTGTGCTAACGACCACCTGGGAATAGCGACCACCTGTCGACAACGGCCAGTTAAAAATCCCCTGTCCAATTTTGTTCTTTATAAGACCTTGGAATAACAACCACCCCCGAACTACGACCAGCAGCCAGCTATTTTCATCACCCACAGCATTTTTGTATGTGAACAGCGGCCATGTCAAGTTTTTTTCGGCAAAAAAAAATATCACCACAATCGCTATTTTCCTTTCATCACAATCTGGCCGCTATCATTTGAATTGCAACTGGTCGTATTCAATTAGTCATCGATTACATTCGCATACATTGGCACAACGCTCTTTTGAAAACATTTACCTTGCCCGATATGGTCGGTGTCATTTTGGCGACATTAAACATTTTCCATGAAAAATATTGCATAACTCCATTAACGGTAATTCCCGATATGTATTCCGTGTTGTGTATTCCAATAGGCATAATGCAATTCTGCGTAAGTCATAAATCTCCATCATTAATTGGCAAAATGTGTTTACATGATGCTTGTCAAGTATTACTACGTGTAAATTTCACACCGCGGGGCACAAGGCCATATCAAAGATCAATACATGCGGTTGCTGCAGTCAGTCACGTAGTCCACACTAGACTGGTACCCTGTCGGATGGGCAGCCTAGCAAAACAATACTACCGGGAACCAGTCTAAAGTGACTTGACAAAAGTGTTTATGTGAATTGGGTCTCGATCTCCGACAAATCCCGGCTTATTGCATTAGCGGCCAGACCAGGCAGTGGATTCACGTAGTCTGCCCATGGTTTACAATGCTCGCCAATCTTTAATTAAAAACATCAGTAATTACGTCAGCGGACATTGCCAATTCGTCATATGCTGCTTAAATATTCGGTCTTGATCAGCATATTATACATTGGACAGAAAGCAAATTAGCCTGGTGTTCTCTGCCGATTTGGACACCTAGCTATCTCGCGTGGGTTACTCGACTTGACACATTCAATGGAATATTTTTGTTGCAAAAAAAATCGAGGTTTTCACAGGCCGCGCCACATAGGCTATCGTTTTAATAAAGACTATATGATCGTTATTAATTTCAACTGATGGTGTGAAATTGAGAATAAGAAAACAAAATACTAATTGGTCATGCTAATTAAACCGCTTACATGTAATTACGACAAGCTATTAAATGGTGCACCAAAGCAAGCCGCGGGATATACTTATCATGAAGATAATTACTCCCCTTTGTATATCATTTCCAAAGCGAGGCTGGGTTCAGAACAATAACAACAAGATGACATAACAAAATAAATTGACTATTTTTACCTTTTTCATGCAATTTTTAATTGATAAAAAGCAGATACACTCCACGATCGTGCAATAGCGAATCGTCAGGTGGAAGTGTATACACCCAAGACGTTTTCAATGCATGCATATAGATTACAATAGAATGCTAAATACATGGCCGATTTTGTTGTGAAACCGGGAAAATGTTTGACCCTTGGAACAACGACCACCTGTCAACAACGGCCACTTTGGCCACTTTAAAGTGGCCACTTCCCTTTGCCGGTTGTTGTTCACGGGTTCGACTGTATATAATATATTTCATTTGACAGCCAGGCCACGTATTTGACTGACTAACCTGTGCTTCGCACTCTTTAGTCAACCAAATTATGTGTCGTGACTGTCTCATGAAATATATTCTGTCTCCAACACATGCTGGTGGTTGTTATCCCCTCGCCGGCAAGGGGCAAGGGGAGATATATTGTTAGTCCATGTACGTATGTGCGTTAGTAACACTTTTTAACCTTTTTCAGTAACTCATGTGAACAGCTTCAATGATTTTTATACTATTTGGCCACAATGTGTGTCTAGGGATGGTGCTTTGTTTTGCATACGACCCACATCCGACTGCCCAAGCTGAAGGTCACTGAGAAATTCTGTTCACCTTGTTTGTAAGGCAAATGCGTTAACATTTTTTGTTTGTTTATTCTATGAACCTCTTCAATGAGTTTGATAATATTTGGCCACAATGTGTATCTAGGTATGGTGCTATGTTTTGCATACAACCCACGTCAGACCGCCCAAGGTCAAGGTCTCTGAGGACTTGATTTTTTTATTATTGTCAAGGCTGCCAGCGAGGGGATTAGCTCTGTTTAACGATGCCAGTTCTTGTTTTGGGTTGAAAGTGTTAATCATTAATATTCTGTGTTTCAGGCAAAAATGTTTGGACAGTGTCACTGAATTCCACAGCCGGTAACAAGCCAAAGGCCAGTCAAGCTCAGAGTGTGGCCAAGGTGGCACAAGGTCACGAGCCACAGTTTGTTGTTCCACACAGTGACGGCAGTGGGGCAGGGAAGGCATGCTGCCATAAGAAAGCCCACCGTGTCTATACGGACTGTGATAACGTCGCGGCCCCCGCAGGGTCATCGGGGTCAAGCCCCGGGCCGGGCGCTGGGTCGGGCCGCCCCAAAAAGCGGCACTGTCGCTCCATGTCGCTACCTCAGGAGACGGATGTTAGCATTCCACCGGCAAAATCCACGTGGCAACCTCAGGGATCGGGACTATGGAAACCTGTCGCTATGGCAACAGTGGCACCCAAAAATAGAAACTGTCAGATGGCGAATATGTCGCACGAATTGAACTGCCATAATTTCTCTCGGACGCCGACAGACGTGCACATAGTGGACTTTGTGGGTATTATGCCTGCGTTACCGCGCTACTGCGACACGGGTCACGTTACGCCGGAGGACTTCATGACGCCCCCGGAGTCGCCCGTACCCCGCCCTCCGTCCGCTGTGTACAGCGACGGTGCCATCAGTCCATCCACCATCAACTGGTCGCCAGACTTCATACCGCCGTTCCACGGTAGCAAACATGACATTTTCAGGAATCGTAGTCTTTCACTCGAGGACAAAATCTCCAGCAATACATCGTACGTGGGCTGCCAGACGGGAGTGTCGGGCCCCAACCATTCCATGCCATCGTCGCCTCACCACCGGTACCGGGTGCCACGCTGTCGCTCCCAGCCGTCGTTCTACGACCGCAAGGCTGGCCGTCGGCGACGCCGAGACTGCCGCCCGACCCTCAACTTCCACAAGATGACCGAGGTAGGTACCCGTACCTCTAATGCTTTCCTTCTCCCCTGAGTCACTGGAATGGACACTGGACACTCAAGTTATTATACCCCCGGCATGTAACGTATATCGAGGGTATACAGTTTTGTTATTTCCATCAGTCTGTAAAGTTTGTGGTTTTTGTTTGTCCATCCTGGCGGCGGCCAGAGGTATCAGTGACTTTTCCATTTTTTCAGAAAGGGGTAGTGCAGTTAGAAATAAAAAATATCCACAAGTGGTGCAGATCCTGATGAGACGGATCATTACGAGCTGGCTCATTACGAATTGGCTCATCTGGATCTACACTATTCCATTTATCAGAAAGGGGTATTGTTTTTATAAATCATAAGGAAATATCCAGAAATGGTGCAAACTCTAATGAGACGGCGTGTTACGAGCCCGCTCATCTGCATCTACACCGTTTGCAAACATTATAATAGACGTGTGTAATGTTGAAAGGTTAACCCTCGCTACTCGGGAGACGAAAAATGTTGTCTGCTGTTTTTCATTTTTGCCTTAATTCTTAACAAAAAACCTGTTTTGGCAGCTCATGAGAATCGTCTCCAGTGGAGACGATTCTCATGCGCTGTCAAAACAGGTTTATATCGAGAAATGTTGAAAATAAAACATTTTCAGCAGACGACAAAATTTAATTCAGCGTAGTAAGGGTTAAAGACACTGTGTCTTACATATACACAGAACGTGATGAAACTGATAACTAAAACACTTTGGTGAGGGGGGCATATGGCGTTACCAGTGTCTGTACATCTTATCGCATCTGTCACAATCTTTTGTTTCACTTAGCTGCTTCATATTTCATGGTCCTCTATCATGCTGTGACAAATATGTTTTCCTTGGGACACCATTAAACCCAAGGTCAAGTTCAGCTACTTAATGCGTTCAAAAACCTTAACACTTTGGTAAATTTCCTTTCACATATGATAACTGCTTCATATATCACAATTGTGTTTTTCAAATGTACCCCGGGAAACTCGGCATTTGCAGTTTTGTTGCGACAAATTTTTTGCTATTAAACACATTAAAGGTGCATGCCCACTCAGTAGGCACAAAATGTTCTCTATGGGAATTAAATAAGTGTATAATTGTGTCACTATTCCACCAGTTCTAAAAAATACGAGTGCCCGCTATACAGATATAATCATTTAGTAATATTTATTTTACTGATAGTGACGCGCGTTGGTATCAGGCTATTTTCATATGCAAATGAGGCATGATATTTTTTCATTATTTATACTAATTAAATGTGTCACCTAAAAAAATAATATTTTCGACAGAGTATAATGTATGATCATTGCACATCAAAAAATACAGAGAATAAATAGTAATGTCTGTTAACATTTTAATGAAACACGGTTATCGCCCCTGATATCAATGTGTAAATTTAGGTCTGATATAAAATGTATAATACTGCCAATCAATACGTAGGGTAATGGTGAATGAATGTTTATTTTGCAAGAAAATGTCTCAGATGATGTTTCTGATATAAAGAACATTTTGTGCCTACTGAGTGGGCATGTACCTTTAAAACTAAACAAATATTTAACTGTAGGGCCTAAGAGAAAAATATGTTTGTTTCCGGTTACCCGACCCTACCTAGATTATCATACCGACCCTAAACTGTTTAGTAAAAAATAATAAAAATCCAAAGAAAAGCACTGCAATCATTCCATAAAAACATACCGTATTCTGCCGATTATAAGTCGCAATCATGCATAAGTCGCACCCCTATTTTCACACCAAAATCTGGGGAAAATGTCTACATGGGGCTAAAAGACGCATTCAATTTTCTAAAAAAAAAATGAAACAAAAACAATCGCAGAGTTGTAGTTGTTGTTGTTTATAAATACTACCAGGCGCTGTTTTTTGGTCACTCACAAGCTTCGTACCCTGGACTTTTCGGACCAATACAATTAATCGCCAAGTTGTTATATTTAATAATTCCCCTGCGCTGTTTTTTATTTATTTTTCGTACCCTGGAAGTTTCGAACCAATTCATGTAATCAAGTAATACAAACAATATGGCAATAATTGTAATGGTTTTCAATCATAAATAATTGGGTATTTAACCATACTGTCAGTTTTAGAACATCTTCTCAATGTCAACACCTAATCAGAATATGACTCGACAGGTTCTCACTAAGAAAACAAATCTGACCACTTCACACGAGAAATGGCTTGTGCCGAAAATTTAGTAATTGACGTTTGACACGACTGAGATTAAAGATGGCAGTTAGGCCGTTCTCAGTTTCTCACCTTTCAAAATAACTGGGCAAATTACACATTGTCAACACATGGGAAACCCTTCTTGTCTATAATCGAAGCCCACTGTACATATTGTAGACACAGATCAGCTTGTAAATCAATGTGCATTCCCAATAATAAATGTATAGACCATTAACTCGGAAATTCAGTCAATTACGTGTTCCCGATACAGGGCCGTAACGAATATGAGGCATGCCATTTTAAAAATAGGCTAAATCAGCAAATTTGGTATACTGGATCTGATCTTGGTATACACTGTTCGCCTTCGGTATAGAAAATGTGTACCGAATGTGACACAGGGCCGGAACGAGTAAAGCGCGAGTAAGGCGCGAACTGTTTAGAATACGAATCCATATTTCCAATACCGGATGTTACCCCAAAGACTAACAACAACAACAACAAATATACAAACGCATTTTTTTTTATGCCCCACCACGATAGTGGAGGGGGCATTTAGTGTTACCCTTGTCCGTCCGTCCGTCCGTCCCGTCCGTCCCGTCCGTCACAAAACTTTAACGCTCGGGTAAATGTCTAATAATTTCTTCATCCTTCGACCGATCTGCTTCATATTTCATATACACATTGCTCTAATGGTCCTCTACCGCCCTGTGCCAAGGGTCAAGGTCACATACTTGGTGCTTCAAAAACTTTAATGCTCGGGTAAATATCTTATAATTTCTGTTCCCTTTCACGGATCAGCTTCATACTTCATATACACATTGCTCTAATGGTCCTCTACTGCCCTGTGCCAAATCCACGTTCGTCCTGCCCCCGCCAAGCCCAGGGTCAAGGTCACATACTTGGTGCTTCGAAAACTTTAACGCTCGGGTAAATATCTTATAATTTCTGTTTCCTTTCACGGATCAGCTTCATACTTCATATACGCATTGCTCTAATGGTTCTCTACTGTCCTGTGCCAAATCCATGTTCGTCCTGCCCCCGCCAAGCCCAGGGTCAAGGTCACATACTTAGTGCTTTAAAAACTTTAACGCTCGGGTAATATCTTATAATTTCTGTTTTCTTTCACGGACCAGCTTCATACTTCATATACGCATTGCTCTAATGGTCCTCTACCGCCCTGTGCCAAATCCATGTTCGTCCTGCCCCCGCCAAGCCCAGGGTCAAGGTCACATACTTGGTGCTTCAAAAACTTTAACGCTCGGGTAAATATCTTATAATTTCTGTTCCCTTTCACGGATCAGCTTCATACTTCATATACACATTGCTATAATGGTCCTCTACTGCCCTGTGCCAAATCCACGTTCGTCCTGCCCCCGCCAAGCCCAGGGTCAAGGTCACATACTTGGTGCTTCAAAAACTTTAACGCTCGGGTAAATATCTTATAATTTCTGTTCCCTTTCACGGATCAGCTTCATACTTCATATACGCATTGCTCTAATGGTCCTCTACTGCCCTGTGCCAAATCCACATTCGTCCTGCCCCCGCCAAGCCCAGGGTCAAGGTCACATACTTGGTGCTTCAAAAACTTTAACGCTCGGGTAAAAATAAATTTTGACTTGGAATTTGGCCTCATTTATTATCAAAGCGATATGTGGGGCATCCGTGTCCTATGAACACATTTTCTAGTTTGTTTTTTTTTTGTCGTTTATGTCAATATTTCGGGTGGAAAAAAATGCTCATGTATCTAAATGTATTTATAAGACGCAGGGGCTTTCTGGGATTCAAATCAGAGTAAAAAAAAAAATGTGACTTGTAATCGGCAGAATACGGTAGTTGTTTAGCATACACTATATAAACTTAGATAGTTAGCCATGACATGTACTACAGTACTCTAAATTGGGCGTGAATCTGATGTCGATAGAAGACAAAAAGTTTTTACAAAATAAAAGCTGTTTCCTACCTACCTACCTATTATTTTTTGGAGCGTAGGAAACGAAAAAAAATTATGGCCTAAGTACAATTTCATCAATAACAAAAAAGTCACCCTCCCAAATTTTTATGGCCCACCACGATAGTGGAGGGGGCATTTAGTGTTACCCTTGTCCGTCCAGCACCAACCTTGTAATTTTGATTCTTGATTCGACCCCCGGGTCTCTATCTATCTCATCTCCCCTTTTGGACTTGGAATTTGGCATTTTGTAGTTTTTAGCTCGACTATTCGAAGAATAAGTAGAGCTTATGTTGTCACCCCGGCGTCGGCGTCGGCGTCACCGTCACGCCTTGGTTAAGGTTTTTAGTCAACCTTGTATATGGAATACTACTGGCCCTACACCCACCATACTTGGACAACTTCATCTCCTAGTGATGTACATCAATAACCCCTGATCTATATTTGACCTTGACCTACATTTCCTCTTGAATTACTTAGTTAATTCCCCTTGGTTAAGGTTTTTAGTCAACCTTCGTTAAGGTTTAGTCAAGCTTGTACATGGAATACTATTGTGCATACAGACACCATACTTGGACAACCTTTTCTCATAGGGATGTACATCAATAACCCCTGGTCTATATTTGACCTTGACCTACATTTCCTCTTCAATTACTTAGTTAATTCCCCTTGGTTAAGGTTTTTAGTCAAGCTTGTATATGGAATACTCCTGGCCCTACACCCACCATACTTGGACAACTTCATCTCCTAGGGATGTACATCAGTAACCCCTGATCTATATTTGACCTTGACCTACATTTCCTCTTGAATTACTTAGTTAATTATTTTTGGTTAAGGTTTTTAGTCAACCTTGTAGATGGAATACTCCTGGCCCTACACCAACCATACTTGGACAACTTTATCTCCTAGTGATGTACATCAACAACCCCTGACCTATATTTGACCTTGACCTACATTTAACCTTGAATTACCTAGTTAATTCCCCTTGGTTAAGGGTTTTAGTCAACCTTGGTTAAGGTTTTTAGCTTGTACATGGAATACTATTGTGCATACAGACACCATACTTGGACAACCTTTTCTCATAGGGATGTACATCAATAACCCCTGATCTATATTTGACCTTGACCTACATTTCCTCTTCAATTACTTAGTTAATTCTCCTTGGTTAAGGTTTTTAGTCAAGCTTGTATATGGAATACTCCTGGCCCTACACCCACCATACTTGGACAACTTCATCTCCTAGGGATGTACATCAATAACCCTTGATCTATACTTGACCTTGACCTACATTTGACCTTGACCTACATTTCCTCTTGAATTACTTAGTTAATTCTCTTTCGTTAAGGTTTTTAGTCAAGCTTGTAGATGGAATACTCATGGCCCTACACCAACCATACATGGACAACTTTATCTCCTAGTGATGTACATCAACAACCCCTGTCCTATAGTTGACCTTGACCTACATTTAACCTTGAATTACCTAGTTAATTCCCCTTGGTTAAGGTTTTTAGTCAACCTTGGTTAAGGTTTTTAGTCAAGCTTGTACATGGAATACTATTGTGCATACAGACACCATAGTTGGACAACCTTTTTCTCATAGGGATGTACATCAATAACCCCTGATCTATATTTGACCTTGACCTACATTTCCTCTTGAATTACGTAGTTAATTCCCCTTGGTTAAGGTTTTTAGTCAAGCTTGTATATGGAATACTACTGGCCCTACACCCACCATACTTGGACAACTTCATCTCCTAGTAATGTACATCAACAACCCGTGATATATATTTCACCTTGACCTATATGTCCTCTTCAATTACTTACTTAAGTCACCTTGGTTAAGGTTTTTAGTCAACCTTGGTTAAGGTTTTTACTCAAGCTTGTACATGGAATAATATTGTGCATACAGACACCATACTTGGACAACCTTTTCTCATAGGGATGTACATCAATAACCCCTGATCTATATTTGACCTTCACCTACATTTCCTCTTCAATTACTTAGTTAATTCTCTTTGGTTAAGGTTTTTAGTCAACCTTGTAGATGGAATACTCCTGGCCCTACACCAACCATACTTGGACAACTTCATCTCCTAGTGATGTACATCAACAACCCCTGACCTATATTTCACCTTGACCTACATTTAACCTTGAATTAATTAGTTAATCCCCCTTGGTTAAAGATTTTAGTCAACCTTGGTTAAGGTTTTTAGTCAAGCTTGTATATGGAATACTATTGTGCATACAGACACTATACTTGGATAACTTTTCCGCATAGGGATGTACATCAATAACCCCTGACCTATATTTTACCTTCACCTACATTTAACCTTGAATTTCTTGGTTAATGTTTATAGTCAAGCTTGTATATGGAATACTCCTGGGCCTACATCAACCATACTTGGACAACTTCATCTCCTAGTGGTGTACATCAATAATCCCTGACCTATATTTGACATTGACCTACTTTTATCCTTGGATTACTTAGTTATTTCCCCTTGGTTAAGGTTTTTAGTCAGGCTTCTATATGGAATACTCCTGGGCCTACAGCAACCATACTTGGAAAACTTCATCTCCTAGTGATGTACATCAATAACCCCTGACCTATATCTGTCATTGACCTACATTTAACCTTGAATTACTTACTTAATTTCCCTTGGTTAAGTTTTTTAGTCAACCTTGGTTAAGGTTTTTATGCAGGCCGCAGCCACCTTGTTTGTCAAGCTATGTGTACATCGACAACCCTCGTAGTCGAGCTATGCTGTTCTCCTACAGCTCTTGTTATTTGATGAAATTCCATCAAATATTGACAAAAGGAGCTGGAGCGGCTGTAGGAGGAGTGGAAAAAACTAAATATTGTGGAAAAATTGGCTAGATAGCTTGAAAATGATGTAACTAAGAAGACAAAAATTAGATTTTGAAAATCGGTCCACAAATTCCAAAATTATTTTAAAAAATCTATTAGGAAATCGTTTTTCCGCAATAAAATCAATTTTTATCAAATTTATTTTTTGGGGGAGGGTGACATTTTTGTTATTGATGAAAACGTACTTACATTTAAATATGTTTGTGATTTAAAGATACAATCCCACTCAGTAGGCACAAAATGTTCTTTATATCAGACATCATCTGAGACATTTTCTGCGAAAACAAACATTAATTCACCATTGCCCCACGTAATGATTGGCATTATTATACATTTTATATCAGACATAACTTTCCACACTGATATCAAGGGTGATAACCATGTTTCCTTAACAAATGTTCAAGGAGATTACTATTTATTCTCTGTATTTATTTTTTGATGTGCAATTATCATACTTTTTAATCTGTCAAATATATTATTTTTTCAGGTGACGCATTTAATTAGTATAAATAATTAAAAGATACCATGCCTCATTTGCATATGAAAATAGCCTGATACCAACGCGCGTCACTATCAGTAAAATAAATATTACTAAATGATTATACCTGTGTAGCGGCCACTTGTAATCTTTAGAACTGGTGGAATAGTGACACAATTATACACTGATTTAATTCCTATAAACTAAATTTTGTGGGCATGTACCTTTATTTGTCGGCAGCAAAACGTGGAACAGACAGTAGTTTTCTAAATGCATTGACATCACAAATGGTGGTCACAGCATTTACTTAACATTTGCTTACACACATTTATCTGCTGATTGCAGTGTTCCATTATACAGAGCATCTTACATGATGCATGATTTACACAGCTCCAGATCAGATGCGTATTTGCGTAACTACCCAATTAAAATTGCCAAAAACCCAATTGAAATCAGAAGTAGTGAGTATCAAAAAGCAATACAAAATTGTGGTACCTTTATCATGCTGCAGAAAACAATAAACCGACCACAAATATAGCATGTTTTTCTTATTTTTCCATGAAAACACATCTTGGTATTTCATTAGAATTGTCTCCAAGGAGACAATTCTAATGAAATGCCAAGCCATGTTTTCATTTAGAAACAAACTATTAAATTCCTGTCTGCTGATGTGTAAACAGCAGTGTGATTTTATTTTACCCAATTAAAATTTTGAAATACCCAATTGTTTCAGAATAATGGAGTGACAATACTCAATTACTAATTCCTTATCTGGAGCCCTGATTTAATATGATATTTATTACATTATTCACGGTTACCTATTTCAAATGAAACGAGACTATGATATTCTTAGCATAAGCACAATATCATACACAGAAGCTGTGCGGCTCACTGAATATGTTTTTTTCTGTATTGGCCTCATTGGCAATTTTGTACACAAGTGCATTATGATTTTCAATACACTCTGTTATTACACTGCGAATGCCCATTTTATGCAGTAGAATGTAGTATTGAACTGATAGCTCGCCCATATTGCCCTCAAGGTAATATTAGTGAGCAGCTCTCTCTGAATTCATTGATTTTCCCTATTTGTGCTGTGATGTGGAAAGCAATATTGCGCTGCGTGCATGATGACTCATCTACAGAAAACGCAAACATTAGCTTTCAGCAGATTTGAAATGAATGTCGTATTTGACGAATTTGTCTCGACTAACTTATTAATTTGAAATGCACTCTCAAGAGTTAAATATATTCATTTCCTATTTTACATGCCTGTTGGAAATTGTCTATCTGTCATCCCAGTTTAAAACGAGCATATTGTACACTTCTTAGCCATTATAACATCTACACTGGCCACCACTCATCATATATTTGTGACTGGAGAAATGGGGCTTATATGGATTTGTGACCAGTGTAGATCCAGATCAGCCTGTGCATCCGCACAGTCTGATCAGGATCTGCACTGTTCACCATTCCATCAATGAAACACCCGTCATTGTTCCGACAAGCAGTATAGAGCATTATCAGGCTACAGGAGTGCGCCATTTCAATAGATACACTGGTCATAAATCCCATAAGCCCCATTTCTCCGGTCACTGACACATATAATGGCACCAGGAAACAACATATACCATTGGACCTTCATGCGACCGTGAACACGTTCAACACCACAGGCCTGTATAGTGGTATTGGCAAAAAGTGTAGATCCAGATGAGCCGGGCCGTCTCATCAGGATCTACACTTTTTGCAAGTAATTTTTATATATTTGTGATAAAAAACTCGCCCTTTTCATAAATGGACTAGTCTGAAAATCATTTTGTGACTATTGGATTGGTTGCATATTAAATTCCATTCCAGTGAAAGGGGTGAAAGGGTTAATCCAAGTAGGCACTGAGCGCTTGATGGGGGTACTGGTATTTATTTGGAGAACATCAGTGACAAAATCGGTCATTTCAGTGTGGAAACTGTGGGGTGGCTGGCAGGTGGGAGTATGTGATGGGTAATTTAACGATTGGGATTCATCCTTACCGGTATCCCGAACGGAGACCTGGTTTGGCCCTCAGGTACGTCTTTGGCATTCTTGTATATGAGGGTTAATTTTGGTTATACCCCATGTATGAGTAATACGATTATTCCTAATCCTATTACTTTTAGGGGAAGGGGCCAGCTGACTTTGGTGTGGTATGGACCTGGCACCAGGTCAGGTTATTCTAATTTCAGGGCTGAATATATTTTTTCTCGATGTAAATATTCAGTTCTGATTTTGGAATTTTTCCCCAATGCATCAGGTTAACCCTTTCAACACCACAGACCTCTATAGAGACAATGTTTGCAAACAGTGCAGAACCAGATGAGCCGGCTCGTAACGAGCCGTCTCATCAGGATCTCCACTGTTTGTTAATAATTTTAAATGTCGTACAGATTACCTACCCTTTTAGAAGAATGGGATAATTTGAATGAACAAAATTAATGAAATAGCGTGAAACATTGGCATGGAACATCCTATTAAGTTACTTGGTGTTGAAAGGGTTAAATACGGGATTGGACCCGTTTACCTGGTCTTACATGACCTTAGCTGTTGATAGGCCGTTAAACACCAATACATTAACAAACAAAACTTGGGGGAGGGGGCATTTACTAGAGTAGAAGTAACTTAATAGGATGTTCCATGCCAATGTTTCACGCTATTTCATTGGTCCATTCAAATTTTCAGGCTATTCCATTCTTCAGAAAGGGTAATTTTTTCAAATTTGATGACTATTAACAAACAGTGGAGATCCTGATGAGACGGCTCGTTACGAGCCGGCTCATCCGGATCTGCACTGTTTGCAAACATTGTCTATAGAGGTCTGTGGTGTTGAAAGGGTTAAAAGCCTTTCAACACCAAGTAACTTAATAGGATGTTCCATGCCAATGTTTCACGCTATTTCATTAATTTTGTTCATTCAAATTATCCCATTCTTCTAAAAGGGTAGGTAATCTGTACGACGTTTAAAATTATTAACAAACAGTGGAGATCCTGATGAGACGGCTCGTTACGAGCCGGCTCATCTGGATCTGCACTGTTTGCAAACATTGTCTATAGAGGTCTGTGGTGTTGAAAGGGTTAATAGAATGTTTATGGTAACTGCGAGGCCTGACATACAATACACAAGTGACAATACATGCGTGCTGCACGGCTGGTGTTTGAATCGTCCTATGTGAGGACGGCATCAAGCATGAAGCACATGTACAGCAGCTGTGCCATGGCAAACGTCACTTACAATGCATGCCAAAAAACAACATAGATTAATTGTAACTAAATACAAGACAACAAGAAAATAATTGGCATGGGCAATTTGCATGAAATAATATATCATTGTGTCTGTAAATTATGCATGCGGAGAAATTTGGGCTGTAAATGATTAAAAAATAGCAGGCAAAAATTCATTGCATTTTCTTCTATTTCTCTGTAAATATCATGTATAGATAGATGTCTTGGAATTTTGTTAGAATTGAGTCCTGTGGACCCATTTCTAATGAAATTCCAATACATTTATTATAGGCATAAATAAAGCAAATATTCCTAATTTGATGCCTGTTATTTTCACCACTAGCATGCAAAAATTTATTTCATGTTTTAATCGCTGTTCAGTTAAAAAAACAAATCTTTGCCATTACTTCCATACTGGGTGTGTTGAATGTAAACCCTTACACCGCTATCTTAAATTTTTTGTCGTCTGCTGTTTATTTTATATTTTCCATTTTTATCATCATCAAAAACATGCTTTGACAGCACTTTATAATAATTTACAACATGCTTTGACAGCACTTCGAATCATCAAAACATGTTTTTATTGAGAAATAAGGCAAGATATAAAAGCAACAGCAGACGACAATTGTTGTGTGTAGCGTCTAAGGGTACAATTGTTGTGTGTAGCGTCTAAGGGTTAAATGTTCCCCCAAAATGGCTGAATAGGAAGGACCCTTCCAAAATGACTGGCTAAATCTCTGCTGTAGATCAACTTGATGTAAGATCACATAAGAGTGTGAAAAGTAAATCTGTTTATCTTTGAAGTGTTTACCCCAAGTAGACATAATTATTATCTCCACCTTGCAGAAATCTCCCTTGTACATCTTAGTATCCTGACCAGTGAATGACGAGCTAGTGTCTTTTGATATAACGTTTATCAGGCGAAGCTAGGAAGTGTGCAGGAATTCTGAGGCTCACCGTACTGTAATAAAGTTGAATATTTACTTAGTTGAGCTGTTTGCCTTTTGCAGCTCAACTAAGTAGATGTTCATCTTTATTACAGTATACATAGGTGAATAAGTAATAATACACTCACATAACGAATGGTTAAATTTGTTTTGTTTTTTGATAAATTGTTCCCTATTTAATAATGAAGAAAATCAATAATCCATTTGTAAAAATAAAATTATCATTTAATTTGAAATCAGTGGGTACAATACTTTTTAGACACAAAGCTTATCTGGAGCTATGGCTTGACCCTGATACATTGTATCAGGTGGGAAAATAACACGCTGCCACTCGCCAATGGTGAGTCAAAATCAAGTCAGGCCAATGTAAAGTGAATGTGACAGTTTCTAACCATGTACCATACATACCACTTTGAACACAAGGTTTCAATTCTGGTAAGGCTAGATTCACCATAAAGATACGTGAACGCTCCCATCCCCCAGTCTGAGTGGGTAGATAAACCAGCTTGGCTATTGTCTTCTATCTCTGAAGATATCGGCCATTTTTCGAATCAATCAGAATTAATCATCTCAATTTGGAAGCAAAGACCAAGGATAGAGTTTAATGCCTAGGAGGGTATTCCTGTTGGCGACTAATTGTGGCTGTGACTGGAGAAATGGGGCTTATGGTATTTGTGACCAGCCTAACTCCTGGTCTGTGAGCAGACGGCAGCGGCCTTAACTCTTTGCATGCTGGGAAACTTGTGGGCTATAAATAGTTCAAAACTAGCGGACAAGAATTCATCATATTTCCTTGTATTTCTCCGCGTAAATATCATGAATATGTCTTGGAATTTCTCAGGACTCAATTCTAATGAAATTTCAAGACATATTTACAGAGAGAAATAAAACATATACTCCTAATTCGTTTGGCGGATATTTTTGCTGCTAGCATGCCGCAAAGAGTTAAGAATCTATACTGCATGTTAGAATCTTGACTCGTGTTTCACTGCCTAACTGAATGGTGGACAGTGCAGACCTTGATCAGATTGTGCGCATGCTGGTTTGTATGGTGTACGAACGGGGTCAAAACTAAATTTACAGGTGCAGCTAAAAAAATATACAGGTGCACCTGTAAATTTACAGGTGCAGCTATACAAAAATACAGGTGCAGCTGTAAATATACAGGTGAAGCTGTACAAAATACAGCTGCACCTGTAAAAATACAATTTACTTTTGACCCCGTTCGTACACCATATGTACGAACGGGGTCAAAACTAAACTTACAGGTGCAGCTATAAAATATACAGGTGCACCTGCATTTTTTACAGCTGCACCTGTAAATGTATAGTTGCACCTGTAAATACGTTTATAGCTGCAGCTATAAAAATACAGCTGCAGCTATACATTTGCAGCTGTACATTTTACAGGAGCAGCTATGCATTGACAGGTGCACCTGTATATTTTTATAGCTGCACCTGTAAGTTTAGTTTTGACCCCGTTCGTACATATGGTGTACGAACGGGGTCAAAACTAAATTGTATTTTTACAAGTGCAGCTGTATTTTTTACAGCTGCACCTGTATATTTACAGGTGCATACGCTCCATTTCTCCAGTCACAGCCACAAAGGCCATACGCTCTATTTCTCCAGTCACAGCCACAAAGGCCATAAGTCCCATTTCTCCAGTCACAGCCACAAAGGTCATACACTCCATTTCTTCCGTCATTACTACAAAGGTCATACACCCCATTTCTCCAGTCACAGCCACAAAGGCCATAAGTCCCATTTCTCCAGTCACAGCCACAAAGGTCATGCGCTCCATTTCTCCCTTCATGGCTACAAAGGTCATACACCCCATTTCTCCAGTCACAGCCACAAAGGTCATACGCTCCATTGCTCCAGTCACAGCCACAAAAGCCATCAGCCCCATTTCTCCAGTCACGGCCACAAAGTCCATACACCCAAGCCCTATTTCTCCAGTCACGGCCACAAAGGCTATAAGCCCCATTTCTCCAGTCACAGCCACAAAGGCCATAAGCCCTATTTCTCCAGTCAAGGCCACAAAGGCCATAAGCCCTATTTCTCCAGTCATGGCCACAAAGGCCATAAGCCCCATTTCTCCAGTCATGGCCACAAAGGCCATAAGCCCTATTTCTCCAGTCACAGCCACAAAGGCCATAAGCCCATAAGGCCTATTTCTCCAATCATGACCTTTGTAGTCATGGCCACAAAGGCCATAAGCCCCATTTCTCCAGTCACGGCCACAAAGGCCATAAGCCCCATTTCTCCAGTCACAGCCACAAAGGCCATAATCCCCATTTCTCCAGTCATGGCCACAGAGGCCATAAGCCCTATTTTTCCAGTCACAGCCACAAAGGCCATAAGCCCTATTTATCCAGTCACGGCCACAAAGACCATAAGCCCTATTTCTCCAGTCACGGCCACAAAGGCCATAAGCCCTATTTCTCCAGTCACGGCCACAAAGACCATAAGCCCTATTTCTCCAGTCACGGCCACACAGAGGCCATAAGCCCTATTTATCCAGTCATGGCCACAAAGACCATAAGCCCTATTTCTCCAGTCACGGCCACAAAGGCCATAAGCCCTATTTCTCCAGTCACGGCCACAAAGGCCATAAGCCCCATTTCTCCAGTTACGGCCACAAAGGCCATAAGCCCTATTTTTCCAGTCACAGCCACAAAGGCCATAAGCCCATAAGCCCTATTTAAGCCAAGTAATCCAGGCCACAAAGACCATAAGCCCTAAATTTCTCCAGTCCAATGGCCCCAAAAGCCCATAAGCCCTATTTCTTCCAGTCACAGCCACAAAGGCCATAAGCCCTAGTTCTCCAGTCACGGCCACAAAGACCATAAGCCCCATTTCTCCAGTGACAGCCATAAAGGACATAAGCTCATAAGCCCTATTTCTCCAGTCACGGCCACAAAGGCCATAAGCCCTATTTCTCTGGTCCCAGCCACAAAGGCCATATAAAATCCCATTTCTTCAGTCACAGCCACAAAGGCCATGAGCCCCATTTCTCCAGTCACAGCCACAAAGGCCATAAGCCCATAAGCCCTATTTCTCCAGTCACGGCCACAAAGGTCATACGCCCTATTTCTCCAGTCAAGGTCACAAAGGCCATAATACCTATTTCTCCAGTCAAGGCCACAAAGGCCATAAGCCCTATTTCTCCAGTCAAGGCCCCAAAGGCCATAAGCCCTATTTCTCTGGTCCCGGCCACAAAAGCCATAAGCCCTATTTCTCCTGTCAAGGCCACAAAGGCCATAAGCCCCATTTCTCCAGTCACGGCCACAAAGGCCATAAGCCCTATTTCTCCAGTCACAGCCACAAAGGCCATACACCCTATTTCTCCAGTCAAGGCCACAAAGGTCATACGCCCCATTTCTCCATTCACATCTACAAAGGCCATAAGCCCTATTTCTCCAGTCACGGCCACAAAGGCCATACGCCCTATTTCTCCAGTCAAGGCCACAACGGCCATAAGCCCCATTTCTCCAGTCACAGCCACAAAGGCCATAATCCCATAAGCCCCATTTCTCCAGTCACGGCCACAAAGCCCATAAGCCCTATTTCTCCAGTCACAGCCACAAAGGACATAAGCCCTATTTCTCCAGTCACAGCCACAAAGGCCATAAGCCCCATTTATTCAGTCACAGCCACAAAGGCCATAAGCCCTATTTCTCCAGTCATGGCCACAAAGGACATAAGCCCCATTTTTCCAGTCACGGCCACAAAGGCCATAAGCCCCATTTCTCCAGTCACGGCCACCAGTAAAGGTACTGTGTCTCTGATATGTGTAGGAAGTGGTGAAACAATTTAGTTAATTTAGAAGGTAATTTTAGATTTGTATTATATTTTATAACGTAATATGAAATTGCTGAAAAAAAGGTGTGGCTTTTGTAAAAAAATGTTTGCAATACTGAGCATATGAAAGCTAGTTATTCTGCAAATGCTGGTTACCAATTAAATTTATATAAAATAATTCAACCTGTGTCTGTAATGGAAAACTATAGTATAAACATTTCAAAACTAAAGTTTTATGTTTCACAAATTGCCTCAGACAGTAATAGCGGAGAGGCATTCTCAAGTTATCTCCCCTGTTTATCACAGTCCGTGATAGTATACACTATACAGCAGTATAAAACGCCAAACCCTTGGAATTTGATGGAATGAAATGGTGTGTTTACTTGATATACGTCATTTGCCAAACAAACACATAATTATATTGAATACGTGAGACATCATCTGAGACACAATGCCTGTAAAGCTGGGGTC
The DNA here is from genome assembly GCA_029237695.1 of Conchocele bisecta. Lineage (NCBI taxonomy): Eukaryota > Metazoa > Mollusca > Bivalvia > Lucinida > Thyasiridae > Conchocele > Conchocele bisecta. The sequence goes on along the minus strand of CM055272.1, from coordinate 10,752,930 downwards.
CCATTGATTAGGCATAAAAAGTTCTTTATAGAAATTAAATAAGTGTATAATTGTGTCACTATTCCACCAGTTTTAAAATAATGACTGCCCGCTAGACAGATATAAATCATTTTACTGATAGTGACTCGCGGTGGTATCAGCCTATTTTCATATGCAAATGAGGCATGCTATTTTTTAATTATTTATACTAATTAAATGTGTCGCCTGAAAAAATAATATTTTTGACAGATTATAAAGTATGATCATTGCACATCAAAAAATAAATGCAGAAAATAAATAGTAACGTCTGTTCTGTCCGCTTTAAGGCAGATAGAGGGAATGGCAGATTAAGTACTGTGATTGGAGAATGATGTGTCAGCCTCCCATTTGGGCAGCCAGCGGGGAAAACGTACCCTGCAGCATTGGTAACTATTGGAGATTGTGATATCTTACAGTCAGATTGATTAACCAATTCATTTCGAAATACACCTTTATGGGCCTGAAATTTATTAAATATTTTATTTTTTATAATTTCTCAATGAAAGTGTATGTTGTAACCACTCATTTACCCACTCATTTTGTCTAGTAAAGACGTTTCAAATGGTAGTCGCGACATACTTCTGAGTGCATAGAAGGAAAATATTTAGGATTTTCCACAAATATAATGGAGGGGGGGAGGGGGGTATTAGGATGAATACGGTATATGTTTAACCTCCCTACAGCAGCCACCTCTCTACAACAATCCCCTCTCTGTAACAGCTACTATTTTATATCCCAATTGGATATATATCAATATGTTTAACCTCCCTACAACAGCCACCTCTCTACAACAGCCACCTCTACAACAGCTACTATTTTATATCCCAATTGGTTATATGTCAATATGTTTAACCTCCCTACAACAGCCACCTCTCTACAACAGCTAGCCACCTCTACAACAGCTACTATTTTATATCCCAATTGGATATATGTCAATATGTTTAATCTCCCTACAACAGCCACCTCTCTACAACAGCCACCTCTACAACAGCTACTATTTTATATCCCAATTGGATATATGTCAATATGCTTAACCTCCCTACAACAGCCACCTCTACAACAATACACTCTCTGTAACAGCTACTATTTTATATCCCAATTGGTTATATGTCAATATGTTTACCTCCCTACAACACAACAGCCACCTCTACAACAATCCCCTCTCTGTAACAACTACTATTTTATATCCCAAATGGATATATGTCAATATGTTTAACCTCCCTACAACAGCCACCTCTACAACAATACCCTCTCTTTAACAGCTACTATTTTATATCCCAAATGGATATATGTCAATATGTTTAACCTCCCTACAACAGCCATCTCTCTACAACAGCCACCTCTACAACAGCTACTATTTTATATCCCAATTGGTTATATGTCAATATGTTTAACCTCCCTACAACAGCCATCTCTACAACAATCCCCTCTCTGTAACAGCTACTATTTTATATCCAATTACAGCCACCTCTCTACAACAGCTACTATTTTATATCCTAATTGGATATATGTCAATATGTTTAATCTCCCTACAACAGCCACCTCTCTACAACAGCCACCTCTACAACAGCTACTATTTTATATCCCAATTGGATATATGTCAATATGCTTAACCTCCCTACAACAGCCACCTCTACAACAATACACTTTCTGTAACAGCTACTATTTTATATCCCAATTGGTTATATGTCAATATGTTTACCTCCCTACAACAGCCACCTCTACAACAATCCCCTCTCTGTAACAACTACTATTTTATATCCCAAATGGATATATGTCAATATGTTTAACCTCCCTACAACAGCCACCTCTACAACTACCTACCCTCTCTTTAACAGCTACTATTTTATATCCCAAATGGATATATGTCGATATGTTTAACCTCCCTACAACAGCCACCTCTACAACAATACCCTCTCTTTAACAGCTACTATTTTATATCCCAAATGGATATATGTCGATATGTTTAACCTCCCTACAACAGCCATCTCTCTACAACAGCCACCTCTACAACAGCTACTATTTTATATCCCAATTGGTTATATGTCAATATGTTTACCTCCCTACAACAGCCACCTCTACAACAATCCCCTCTCTGTAACAACTACTATTTTATATCCCAAATGGATATATGTCAATATGTTTAACCTCCCTACAACAGCCACCTCTACAACAGTACCCTCTCTTTAACAGCTACTATTTTATATCCCAAATGGATATATGTCGATATGTTTAACCTCCCTACAACAGCCATCTCTCTACAACAGCCACCTCTACAACAGCTACTATTTTATATCCCAATTGGTTATATGTCAATATGTTTAACCTCCCTCCAACAGCCACCTCTACAACAATACCCTCTCTTTAACAGCTACTATTTTATATTCCAAATGGATATATGTCAATATGTTTAACCTCCCTACAACAGCCACCTCTCTACAACAGCCACCTCTACAACAGCTACTATTTTATATCCCAATTGGTTATATGTCAATATGTTTCTAACCCTCCCACAACAGCCATCTCTACAACAGCCACCTCTACAACAGCTACTATTTTATATCCCAATTGGTTATATGTCAATATGTGTAACCTCCCTACAACAGCCACCTCTCTACAACAATCCCCTCTCTGTAACAACTACTATTTTATATCCCACTTGGATATGTGTCTATATGTTTAACCTCCCTACAACATCCACCTCTCTACAACAGCCACCTCTCAACAACAGCCACCTCTCAACAGCCACCTCTCAACAACAGCCACCTCTCAACAACAGCCACATTTGTTACTTAGTAATATTTGTCAATATGTGGGTGATGTAGATGCATTCAATGCATTTAAAATATAAGTGTCTTTTCCAGTTTCTCTAGTAGTCTGGCTACTAATTTCACAACTAACTAAACTAGTCCGATGTCGGAATTGTGAACAACATAGGCCCTGATGAAACTGCGCAGGCTGATCTGGGGCTATGCTGATCGCAAATGTGTTAAGGTCTTGTATTTTCAACCAGCGAGCCATTTGAGATGTGTGTTATTTTACACAATCACTGCCAATCATGCCAGAACTGCTGCCAATATATAATTGTAAATTCTTGGAATCTAGTCAAAATAATCAGCACAAGAAAAAGTACACCGTGCCATTAGCAATCAGTAGTGTCTGTGCACTTTTGATGTGTTGAATTTCCATATACAGTGCAACCTTTCCACAGCAGATACCCTTGGGAAGACGCAAAACCAGATGTTGTAGAGAGGTGGTTGTGACAACCCTTACTACGCTGAATTAAATTTTCCCGTAAATGTTTTATTTCAATATTTCTTGACAAAAACCTGTTTTGACAGCGCATGAGAATCGTCTCCACTGGAGATGATTCTCATGTGCTGTCAAAACAGGTGTTTTGTTAAGAATTAAGGCAAAAATGAAAAACAGCAAACGCCAATTTCCGTCTCCAGCGTAGTGAGGGTTAAATGTATAGGCAAATATACAATTGAAATAGTGGCTGTTAAAGAGAGGGGTTCTTGTCGAGGGTTGGCCATTCACGGAGGTTCGGCTGAACGTTCATTATACCGTAATCACCCAGATGATCATTGTTCAACATGTGCTGAATTTTATATCTTTTAACCCTTTCAACACCACAGACCTCTATAGAGACAATGTTTGCAAACAGTGCAGATCCAGATGAGCCGGCTCGTAACGAGCCGTCTCATCAGGATCTCCACTGTTTGTTAATAATTTTAAACGTCGTACAGATTACCCTTTTAGAAGAATGGGATAATTTGAATGAACAAAATTAATGAAATAGCGTGAAACATTGGCATGGAACATCCTATTAAGTTACTTGGTGTTGAAAGGGTTAATACTGTTAACCCTTTGAACCCGAAAGCCCGCTATATGCAAACAGTGCAGATCCAGATGAGCCGGCTCGTAACGAGCCGTCTCATCAGGATCTGCACTGTTTGAAAGTAATTTTCATATTTTTGAGAACAAAAAATATCCCCTTTTTATAAATGGAATAGTCTGAAACATTGGCATGGAACATCCTATTAAGTTACTTGGTGTTGAAAGGGTTAATACTGTTAACCCTTTGAACCCGAAAGCCCGCTATATGCAAACAGTGCAGATCCAGATGACCGGCTCGTAACGAGCCGTCTCATCAGGATCTGCACTGTTTGAAAGTAATTTTCATATTTTTGAGAACAAAAAATATCCCCTTTTTATAAATGGAATAGTCTGAAACATTGGCATGGAACATCCTATTAAGTTACTTGGTGTTGAAAGGGTTAATACTGTTAACCCTGAACCCGAAAGCCCGCTATATGCAAACAGTGCAGATCCAGATGAGCCGGCTCGTAACGAGCCGTCTCACAGGATCTGCACTGTTTGAAAGTAATTTTCATATTTTTGAGAACAAAAAATATCCCCTTTTTATAAATGGAATAGTCTGAAACATTGGCATGGAACATCCTATTAATTACTTGGTGTTGAAAGGGTTAATACTGTTAACCCTTTGAACCCGAAAGCCCGCTATATGCAAACAGTGCAGATCCAGATGAGCCGGCTCGTAACGAGCCGTCTCATCAGGATCTGCACTGTTTGAAAGTAATTTTCATATTTTTGAGAACAAAAAATATCCCCTTTTTATAAATGGAATAGTCTGAAACATTGGCATGGAACATCCTATTAAGTTACTTGGCGTTGAAAGGGTTAAGTAAAAAATCAGTCAGATAAGGGACAGCATATGTTGATTACAATAACAAATGTATCACATCATTTCAGAGGAAATGTTTCAAGGCAGCAATAATTCAGTGTAAATAATCAATCAACTAATTCAACACACGCCATAATCATGCTCCAGATAAGATGCGTATTGGCGTATTTTACACAGTTATTTGAGCAGAATACGCATTGATTATCAACAGTGGGAGAACCACAACTACCCAACAATGTGAGAAGACGCATTGATTTCAAATTGAGTAGTGAAAATACTGCAATAAAGTTGAAAATGTACTTAGTTGAAACCGGCAAAACTGTTTGCTTTTTGTAGCTCAACTTAAGTAAATTTTCAACTGTATTACAGTATAAATAAGTGAATAAATAATAATACACTCAAATAAGTTAATGTTTAAATTTTTTTTGATGATTTGTTCCATATTTAATAATGAAGAAATTAAATTAATAATCCATTTGTAAAAATAAAATATGCATTGCATTTGAAATTGGGGGTGGGGGAGGGGGGGTGAAGATCCAGATGAGTATGAGTAGAATCATAATGAACCATCTCCTCAGCATCTACAGTGTTTTTGTCGCAGGGAATTAGGAATCTCTATAGGTGTGAGTTTGACAGTGAGGATATGACATCCACCAAGTCTGCCCATACAATGTCACTATGTATTTCATCTCTATGAGAATACACAGCTCCCATACTCGGAATTAGACAGAATTAATTCCATGGTACATAGACAATTTCTATATCAGAATGATCGCGAGTCTTAATTCATTGTTTCCTCTTCCATCTCTCTGGGAATACACCGCTCCCACCCTTAGAATTAGACAGCAGAATTAATCCCATTGTATAGAGACAGTCTATATCATAATGAGTCTAATTCCCCATGTACATGTGTTGCCCGCCACACTCTCTGGTGGGAAGACATTCATAGGTGCATTATAAACATCTTTAAACCTTATGTAGCTGAGGTATATCTAGCAGATTACGCCTATCTACTCTAGAAACCTGGGTATAATCACCAAGGTCAAGGTCTGATGGTTACACGCTCTCCAGTGTGGGCTATCACACAGGTTGAAGTAACGGACCGAGGTCTATAAATACATTAAATATGCCTAAAAGCATCAATAAATGAAGAAAAAAATCAAAAAAAAATCTTCATTTATTGATGCTTTTAGGCATATTTAATGTATTTATAGACCTCGGTCCGTTACTTCAACCTGTATATATATTTTTTTCTTCATTTATTGATGCTTTTAGGCATATTTAATGTATTTATAGACCTCGGTCCATTACTTCAACCTGTGGGCTATCACTGGTAAATATAATACTTGGACAATCACTGTTTGTTCAGCGAGGTCAGGAAAATGCCAGTCTATATAACAAGATAAACACTAATCCAATTTTCTCCAATTGACCGCCAATAAACTTCAATAGTCACTTATTATGGCCGCTGGCTTTATGCATGGCTCTTGCTTTTATACTCTATGAAAAAATGTGGCTGTGACTAGGAAATGAAATCTATGGCATTTGCGACCAGTGTAGACCAAGACCAGCCTGCACATCTGCACAGTCTGGTTGGAGTTTACACTGTTCGCAATTGACTCGCAAATCATGGTTACCAAAACATTCTATATCCTTGTCTGGCTGCCACGATCTTCCATTTTTATCATCAAACACATGCTTTGACAGCACTTTAGAATAATTTACAACATTCTTTAACAGCACTTCAGAATCATTTCCATTGGAAATGATTCTGAAGTGCTGTCAAACCATGTTCTTATTGAGAAATAAGATATAAAAGCAACAACAGACGACAATTGTTGTGAGTAGCGGTCTAAGCGTTAATAAAATATGTTTGTACCAAATTAGTTATGAAGTTATCACACACACACATTTTGTATACGGTACTCTATAAGCTAGTGATGCCCCTGCATGTTTGACGACATGAACTTCTGTTTGACTTACACTGACTGGTTCACGTCTACTAATCTGCCGTTACACCAGTAGCCTATTTCATCAACATTGCAAAGTATACTTTCCTAGCAAAGTATACTTTGAGGGAGCAATCATTTACTTTTCCTGGAATGCATTATTTCATATAGAACTAACAAATGCATATATTTCATGATTAAATGTATGCAGAATTATTATACTGAATTTATTACATTATCACAGCCAAATTGGCTGTGATAATGTAATAAATTCAGTATAATAAAAATTAATAAATTTATTCTAAAATTGAAAATTTCTCCCTCAAAGTATACTTTGCTAGGAAAGTAGACTTTGCAATGTTGATGAAATAGGCTACAGAGCTGGGCATGTTGTGTCAGCACCACTGCTGGCTACAATACAACTAATACTTATTAACAATACATTAATAGGATTGTGGTAAGCCACTTCACCAGATAAGCAGGCACAATCAGTAAAGTTTATTCACGCATTTGTTTAATGAAACCCACAACAATGTTGCGTGGACATGTTAATGTATCTCAAGATGAATCCATCTTTATCGGGATTCTCGGCAAGCGATCTAGTATGGTAAAGGCACCTGACACCAGATCAGGATACTGCTGGACTGCAATCGTACCATGTTATTACCATTCAGTACATGACCTTTCTGTTAACGAGATGTAAGACCTTGCTTATTGTATTGCTATATTTTGTCCATATTAATTTTGAAAATCAATGACATTTTCTGCAGATGTATTTCACATCACAAATTGACAATTTTTTTTTTATCTTTTGTCAACTTCTGTTATTGTGCCCGCTGGCAGTGAGCGCTACATAGTCAGCGCTCTGTGGACGTGTATTTGTGCGCCTTGCCTTAAAGTTGTTAAGTAACATATATATATCCTCAACAAAGTGTGTAGTGGGTGGCAAGTGGGAGCATGCGATGGGTAATTTAACAATCAGGATTCATCCTTACCGGAATCCCGAATGGAGACCTGGTACGTCTTTGGAATTTTTTATACCCCCCGCAACGTGGGGGGTATACTGGAGTCAGGTTGTCCGTCCGTCCGTCCGGGCTAACATTGGGGGTTTATGGGCTAGGGGGAGGAGCCTAAGACAATAGAATACAATAGATTTTTCCGTTAGCCCCTAAACCTATTGTAGTTTAGGGGCTATTCCTTTGATCTTTTAAAGAACACATTTTAATAGCCCATAAACCCAAAATGTTAGTCCGTCCGTCCGTCCGTCCGTCCGTCCGTCCGAGCTTACAAATGGATACATATTGGCTACAGAACAATAGGGATGAACAAAGGAAAAGGTTAGGTTAGTCACATAAGTATCCATTTGTAGGAACGTCCGTCCGTCCGTCCGTCCGTCCGTCCATCACTAAACTTAACATCAGAGAAATATGTTATAACTAAATATTTAGGGGTACCTGGGCCTATTGGGAGGTATTCCGTAAGCCTCGCTTACTGACAAATATAGTTTATGTGAGGGTTAAATCTGGTTATAACCTTTATATATGTAATACGATTATTCCGTATAGTATTGTATTACTCTTAGGGGAAGGGACCAAGTGGCTTTGGTGTGGTATGGACCTGGCACCAGGTCAGGTCCAATACCTAGGTGGACGGTATGCTAACCATGTATGTTTAATTTGTGTTTCAATCAATATCACCGAAAACTGATGATACAATGTTGTGAGGTAACACCAGAGCAGGGCCCATGTAGTAAAACTGGTGATACAAGGTCGTGAGGTAACACCAGAGCGGGGCCGATGTAGTAAATCTGGTGATACAAGGTCGTGAGGTAACACCAGAGCGGGGCCCATGTAGTAAAACTGGTGATACAAGGTCGTGAGGTAACACCAGAGCGGGGACCATGTAGTAAAACTGGTGATACAAGGTCGTGAGGTAACACCAGAGTGGGGCCCATGTAGTAAAACTGGTGATACAAAGTCGTGAGGTAACACCAGAGCGGGGCCCATGTAGTAAAACTGGTGATACAAGGTCGTGAGGTAACACCAGAGCGGGGCCCATGTAGTACAACTCATGATACAAGGTCGTGAGGTAACACCAGAGTGGGGCCCATGTAGTAAAACTGGTGATACCAGGTCGTGAGGTAACACCAGAGTGGGGCCCATGTAGTAAAACTCGTGATACAAGGTCGTGAGGTAACACCAGAGCGGGGACCATGTAGTAAAACTGGTGATACAAGGTCGTGACGTAACACCAGAGTGGGGCCCATGTAGTACAACTCATGATACAAGGTCGTGAGGTAACACCAGAGCGGGGCCCATGTAGTAAAACTCGTGATACAAGGTCGTGAGGTAACAACCAGAGCGGGGCCCATGTAGTAAAACTGTGATACAAGGTGTGAGGTACACCAGGTGCGCCCATGAGTAACAATAGATACAGGTGTAGGTAACTTCCAGGGGAGCCCGCCCATGTAGTAAAACTGGTGAAAAACTGTGATACAAGGTCGTGAGGTAACACCAGAGCGGGGCCCATGTAGTAAAACTGGTGATACCAGGTCGTGAGGTAACACCAGAGCGGGGCCCATGTAGTAAAACTTGTGATACAAGGTCGTGAGGTAACACCAGAGTGGGGCCCATGTAGTAAAACTGGTGATACAAGGTCGTGAGGTAACACCAGAGCGGGGCCCATGTAGTAAATCTGGGGCGCCGTGGAAGGCACGTGATTGTGTCATGCTTATCCTGGTGCCAAGTCAGCTCTGCGAAGCGTCACTGAACTTCCCACAAAGAAATACAATCATATCCCATGCAGTCATTCCCAGGGCATAAACCAATAATCCCGCAATTTCAAAACAAAGCATTTTCAAATATTTATTTCTGCCATTCATGCTCAGATAAACACTGGCGATCGCTGACACACACAGGGGAATTAGGCTGACAAAAATATCCTCACAAGTGGGAGTTTTACCTGCGAGTGATTCCTCAGAATACATTGGTACATGCACAGTATTTTATGGAGATTGTGGATGCCCATATGTCTGCCCTTGGATACTGTCATCGCTATGGAAACTCCTCCCGCCATCTCGGGCTAGACATGGACCAGACGTCTGGGCACTTGCTTATAAAAAAATGTTCTGAGCACATAGTTCATTCTTATTATCAAAATCAGAAAGTTTGATTGGTCGGGGCTGTGTGCTCAGTCTCGGCCAATCAAACTGTATGTGGATCTTGTGCCTTTTTCCAGAAAATAATCTTGTTGCCTTAACCCTTAGACTGCTACGCACAACAATTGTCGTCTGCTGTTGCTTTTACATTTTGCCTTATTTGACATGGTGCTGTCAAAGCATGTTGTAAATTATTCTAAAGTGCTGTCAAAGCATGTTTTTGATGATAAAAATGGAAAATATAAAATAAACAGCAGACGACAAAAATAATATGGATTAAAGTGTTCACGTTACTTATTTTATAACGATTACAAACAAGTGTGTTGAGCACTGATATCGTACTAGAGAAACTGTACAGTGCAAAGACCACCTCCACTTGTCTGAGTCATCGACAACCATACCAGCACGTACAGCAACCTCGACCACCATACCGTAGTCAGTGCCACCCAGTGCGACCTCGGACCATACCCATCCCAACGTACAGTGTCAACCTCGACAACCATACCATCCACGTACAGTGCAACCTCGACAACCATACCATCCCACTACAAATGCCACCTTACGACCAACCATCATCCCACGTGCAGTGCAACCTCGACACCATACATCCCACGACATGCAGTGCAACCTCGACAACCATACCATCCCACTGCAGTGCAACCTCGACAACCAGTACATCCCACCTGCAGTGCAACCTCGACACCATCCATACCATGCAACCTGACAGTGCATACCTCGACCAACCATACCACAGTGCAACCACGTACAGTGCAACCTCGAACTAAGACCACCATACCTCCCACGCGCGTACAATGTGCAACCTCGACAACCATACCATCCCACGTAGAACCTGAGTGCAACCTCGACAACCATAACCATCCCCCACTACAGTCAGTGCACCATCGACAACCACCATCCACCCAGTACAGTGCAACCTCGACCACCTACCAGTCCCACTACAGTCATAACCTCGACCACCATAACCAACCCAGCAGTGCAACCTCGACAACCATACCATCCCACGTACAGTGCAACCACGACAACCATACAATCCCACTACAGTCAACCTCGACACAATACCATCCCACGTGCATTGCAACCTTGACTACCATACCATCCCACGTGCATGGCAACCTCGACAACCCATACCAGCCCACGGGCAGTGCAACCTCGACCACCTTACCCATCCCACTGCAGTGCAACCTCGACCACCATACCATCCCACTACAGTCCAACCTCGTCAACCATACCATCCCACGTACAGTGCAACCTCGACAACCATACCATCCCACGTAAATGTGCAACCCTCGACCACCATACCATCCCACGTACAGTGGCAACCTCGACAACCCATACCATCCACGTAAGTGCAACCTCGACAAACCAACCATCCCACGTACAGTGCAACTCGACAACCAAACCCATCCCCGTATGCAACATCTACAACCATACCATCCCACGTACATGCAACCTCGACAACATACCATCCCTCGTACAGTGCAACCTCGACATACCATACCATCCCACGTACATGCAACCTCGACTGCACACCATACATCAGTACAGTGACCTCGACCACCATACCATCCCACGTACAGTGCAACCTCGACAACCATACCATCCCACGTACAGTGCAAACCTCGACCATACCACCCACGTACATGCAACCTCGACAACCATACATCCCAGTACAGGCAACCTCGCACCATACCATCCCACGTACAGTGCAACCTCGACCACCATACCATCCCTACGTACAGTGCAACCTCGACACCATACCATCCCACGTACAGTGCACTCGACACCATACCATCGTCGAGTGCAACCTCGACAACCATACCATCCCACGTACCATCCCACGTACAGTGCAACCTCGACAACCATACCATCCCACGTACAGTGCAACCTCGACCACCATACCATCCCACGTACAGTGCAACCTCGACCACCATACCATCCCACGTACAGTGCAACCTCGACAACCATACCATCCCACGTACAGTGCAACCTCGACAACCATACCATCCCACGTACAGTGCAACCTCGCCACCATACCATCCCACGTACAGTGCAACCTCGACCACCATACCATCCCACGTACAGTGCAACCTCGACCAACCATACCATCCCACGTACAGTGCAACCTCGACAACCATACCATCCCACGTACAGTGCAACCTCGACCACCATACCATCCCACGTACAGTGCAACCTCGACCACCATACCATCCCACGTACAGTGCAACCTCGACCACCATACCATCCACGTACCAGTGCAACCTCGACCACCATACCATCCCACGTACCAGTGCAACCTCGACCACCATACCATCCCACGTACAGTGCAACCTCGACAACCATACCATCCCACGTACAGTGCAACCTCGACAACCATACCATCCCACGTACAGTGCAACCTCGACAACAGCCACCCATGGGAAGACACACATCTGGCTGTTGTAGAGAGGTGGCTCATGTAGGGAGGTTAAATATAGAATCAATTATCCATTTGGGATATTATACACCCAGTCCAGGCGCGTAACCAGGATCTTGCTGAGGGGGGTGTGCATTGAGCGGCGACAGCCACGAATTGTCTAGGGGGGTCCGGGTGCATGCCCCCCCCCCCCCCCCCCCCCTGAATTTTTTTCGATAAAGAACGCAAATCCTGGCTTCTAGAGCCCTCCAGACATCATCGATATATTATGCGAAATTTTATTTATTTTAGCAGAGAAATTCACATTTTACGAAATGTAGTTCTTATTTTATCTATGTGTACACACCTGGCCAAATTTTAGGGGGTGCATTGCTGTGATAATGTAATAAATTCAGTATAATAATTCTGCATACTTTTAATCATCAAATATATGCAGTGATTAGTTCTATATGAAATAATGCATTTTGGAAAAAATAAATGATTACTCCCTCAAAGTATACTTTGCTAGATGGTATAATCGTTTATTGCTTAAGCCATGCTGGCTCTTGAGCACAATAACATACAAGCAACATGACAATGCAATACTTTGCTAGATAAGTATACTTTGCAATTTTGATGAAATCGGCTACTGACCTCTATAATCTGCCATATTATGGAATTCAAGGTGTATGATCACGTGGTACTAACAACAACAACAAGTACTGAAACTTCCAGAATCCATCTGATTCAAAGTACATATTATTGTATATTGTCCTTATTACGTAACGGATTTTGATGAAATATGGCGCGTTAAACGCGTCTTGTTAAGCTGCATTTGGTGGTCTCTGTATTTTCGCCCAAACTTCTGTCGTTTTTGCGAAGAATCGATTTCCGTGTCTCTGACACGGAAATCGATTCTTTGCAAAAACGACATAAGTCTGTTCCAAACTCCCTGGACCACCAAATGCATCTCATGAAGACGCGTTTGCTGCTCCATATTTCATCAAATTCCGTTGCATGTTAAGGAAAATATTAAATAGTACTTACTTTGGAGTGGGCGACGTTGTTGTTGTTGTAACCACATGATCATGCACCTTGGAATTGCTTATTGCTATATGGAGCTTTGAAGTTAAATACAAAAGATCTGTCTGTATCATTTGTCGTCACCTTGAAATGTCAAACCAAAATGCATCAGATCTTCATTTAAACCCCAATAAAATTTAATTAAATTTAAAGTTCTGCCATTCCGACTTGTAATAAATATCTGCTCAAAGGGAAATTGGCGTAATTTGTCAGCGAGACGTAAATAGATCTGAACTACCATTGATAATGAATCGATTCAATAGATTAAATAAACATATTTCAGAGTTATGCAACCAAACACTTATGCTACTCTGGCATGTAATGCGTTTCACGGCAATCTTTACGCAATTCAGTGACTGCTTCTGTCAGTCTTGTGAAACGAGTCTGACTAATGTAGAATGCTGTGTTTACCAGCTCGCAAAACGCAAAAGAAAGAATGTGCCACAAATGGCTCTCTCCAACTCACTGCATATAATATAAAGTGCCATCAATCTTGAACCTCTTCTCAATTGCTTGAACGATATCTTCACATTATTATTAACTCTTTGCATGCTTAAGCGGCGAAAATATCCGCCAAACGAATTAGGAGTATATGTTTTATTTCTCTCTGTAAATATGTCTTGAAATTTCATTAGAATTGAGTCCTCAGGTCTCAATTCTAATGAAATTCCAAGACATATTCATGATATTTACGGGGAGAAATACAAGAAAATATGATGAATTTTTGTCCACTAATTTTGAACTATTTATAGCCCACAAGTTTCCCAGCATGCAAAGAGTTAATTCTCATCTGTCTATGTGTGGGTGTACAAAATATGTGTTGAAGTTTTTAAATTATGTACAAGTTATTGTTCACGTATTGGATTTTTAAGGAATTAAATGTGAGGTAGTGCTAGCGACCGCAGCAGTTATTTCCATGTGAACAATAATATACTTATAATTAGCCAGGTTTATAATGCAGTCTCACATCAGAGTATTGATTTTCCGTTTCCTGGTAATCAGTAAATCTTGTAATATGTGAAATAAGTGGAGTGCGATGATGGCCAGAGATTGGCTTAGAAATTAGGGTGAATTGTAAAGGTATATCTCTATGATAAATACCGGTAGAATTGAATTGAAACATCATATGGTTGTTTATATAATAATCTGTATAATACATTTTTTGACTTGCCCATGTGCCCAAGGTCAAGGTCAACTGACGATCTCGACAGGCGAGTTGTTCTGGCACGTCTTATTCAAACTTTTCTTCCATGTCTTACAATAATATTGAGAGTCCAACTCTCAAATGTATATCAGTATAGCGCTCATCTGCACATACGTCACCAATGTGTGTTTCCAATAGTAGGATAAATACATGCATCAATAATTCCAGCACAAAAATATTTACACAATTCCCTAACATTTGATTGGTCCGTTGCAAGTCTCCGTCCAAAATTTATATCCCAGTAAACTCCATGCCGAACTACTTTCCGTGACCGTCAGGCGCAGTTAAAATAATTCTTAAGAAAACGGAAAATATTCATTTTCTTGATGAATTTATTTCAAATGCTGGAATTATAAGGAATGAATGGCCTTTTTGTGGAATTTATCGGGGATATAAACTTGGAAAAGTCGCGGGAATACTGGACGAGGCCTTCCGGCCTTCGTCCAGTATTCCCGCGACTTTTCCAAGTTTATACCCCGATAAATTCCACAAAAAGGCCATTCATTCCTATAGTAAACTTTCATAATGGTCAGTGTAAGTCCAGAACAATGCAAACTGCATTTAATGCAGCTCAAAGTGTGTAATGTTTGTCCTACTCTTCCAGATTTAGGCAGTCTATTTATAGCAGATGCCTTGCTAGGTAGATGAGCGCTATATAATTGTCAAAAGTTGGCAATATTCGGTTGGGTCTATTTTAGACTTCTGTCATGGCTAATGAAATTCTGCCACAGCTTACCGACATCAAAACGTACTAGCCCTGTTGACTAGCGATAAAATTGGCTTCAATTTGACCCGTGTGTTTGTCTCGTTGCAGACCGCATATGGCCACCAGACGAGGTCTGACCCAGTGTGTACACCGAACAAGGACCAGGTGAGTGGCCGCCAGCCATGGCACATAGTCAATGTGCAGAGCTCCAGATAAGTTTTGTATCGAAAGAGTATTATACCCCCAGATTTAAAATTCAATGCGTATTTTACTTTTACAAATGTACATATTATTGATAGGGAACAAATGATAAAAATAAAACAAATTTAAAATTCACTTATTTGAGCTGCAAAAAGCAATTTTGCAGCTCAAATAAGTGAAATTTTAAATTCAACTGAGTAATTTTTTTTTAACTTTATTACAGTATTTTCACTACTCAGTTTGAAAATCAATGCGTATTTTCACATTGCTGTGGGTATTTTGTACTCCCGACTTTTGATAATTAATGCGTATTTTGCTAAAATAAGTGTAAAATACGCCAATACGCATCTGGAGCTCTGAATGTGTACTGTCACAGGTGATTGGACTTCCCTCCATTCTGCCATAAACTGGTTTGCATATACTACTGGTATTATCATACCTCCATTGCGCCATTAGACCATTCATACGTCATATTGACTTGAAACTTCAGAAACTTCCAACTCTCATCATCCATATTTCATCATCCATATTTCCATTATGTACCTGCCCATATGGCCCACATCCCAAGGTCTAGGTCAAAATACTTTGAAATTTGCATTAGAGTTTTAACAGATTTTGATAATATCTGGCTACAATGTATGTCTAGGCATGCTTTTTTTTGCGCATATACCTCTCATCCCATTGTCCAAGGTCAAGGTCACTGGCGACATATGTTCAAGTTTAGCATATAGATTTGGGTCTTGTTGAGGCCTTGTTTTGTCTATAAAATGTTAACAACCTTTTGGATTTCGATAATGTATGGGTACAATGTGTGTCTAGTGTTGCTACTTTGGTAATGTATGGGTACAATGTGTGTCTAGTGTTGCTACTTTGGTAATGTATGGGTACAATGTGTGTCTAGTGTTGCTACTTTGTTGCCCATACTGCTTGTGTCCCAAGGTTAAGGTCACTTGGGGACTGATGTTCAAGTTTCATGTTTGTCATTGGTGTTCAGGTCTTTTGTTTTGACGAGACACCTCATTCCGCGCAAGTCTTGTTTATTTTAGTGCCACAAAGGTAAACTAATTAAGATTAATACACTGTACTACAAAGTTCAAGCCTTTACAGGTCAGAAACGATCACATGAAGTGATAGATAAATTATACTGAATTATTATTCATAGCTTGTGACATATGGTCATTTAAACATTATTTATTTTACAACGATTACAAACAAGCGCAAGAGCACTTATACAAATGCTTCCATTGGCACAGATGTGGGCGTAAGGGTGATCCTTAATCTGGGAGGAAACCGGAGTACCCAGAGGAAACCCACTTGTCCGGTCTGGCAATCCCCAAACCATCTCACATACTGCCCCCGTCGAGGATCGAACCCGGGCTGCATTGGTGAGATGCGCGCTCTTTACCGAATGCACTAGCCAGACAACCAATATGGTGATTTGAAAGTTGGGGTTGTCGTAACAAAGTCTGTCTTAACAGAAACTGCTTGATTGTTTTGAGAACATGAAAAGAAATGTTTTACAATAACCGTCATAACAGTGAGGTTTGTAATCACGAATCATGTTTATTTTCCAGAGGCATGGTTGTCGGTTCCACACGGAACTGAACACGGTGATGGGCCTGATGCCTATTGCCAGTTCCCCGCGCGACTCCGAAATGCCGCCGCAGAAATGGCCGCGAGACTCTGACACAATTCCAGCAGAGAAATCACAGCTGCGCAGGAACAGTCCCATCCACGAACTGGAGATGATGACCCGCGACCCCGTTGCTATCGGTGACATGGGCGCGGTCAGCTCTGGGCCTGTCAAGCTGCTGGGTGACGATGAGGAAAATGACATGGAAGTGTTCCAACTCACAGAGGAGCTTGATCTGGAGGAAATAGAAAACCATTGATGGAAACGAGTTTCTGTGTACTGTGGAATTGTCTCGCGTAGTGGGAGTTACACAATGTCTTGGTGCAGTCATCATGCCCAACAATTTTAAAGCCACTGTGTCTCGGATACTCGATATATGTTTGTTTTACGTAATTCTAACTGCAAATGATCTAATACAACCAAACACACCATTTTATTTGAGCAAATTCCAAGGAGATTTATATTTTATTCTGTTCATAGACTGTGATTAACAGGGGAGATTATTTGGTAATTATAGCCCCACAAACAAAGTTTAGGGGGATATCTAAGTCAGCTTGGTGGTTGGTCTGTCGGTCTGTTGGAACTTAAGTTTCCGCTCTATATTTCTTCTAAACCGATAATTGGATTTTCAAATAATTTGACACAAATGTTTACCATGCTGAGACATGTCTCGTTCAATACCCACATGTCTACGGCCAAGGTCCAGGTCACTTAGAGGTCAAAGGTCAAATTTTGTTTTCACTGTATCTTCTAAACAAATGAATGATTTCAAATAATTTGCCAAAATGTTTACCATGATGAGACGATGTGTCGTTCAATACCCACATGTCTACATCCAAGGTTAAGGTCACTAGAAGTCAACGGTAAAATTTTCCGCTCTATATCTTCTAAACCGATGAATGGATTTTCATACAATTTGCCACAAATGTTTGCCACGATAAGACGATGTGTTGCATTCAATACCCATATGTCTACATCCAAGGTGAAGGTCACTTCGATGTCAAAGGTCAAATTTCTTTCCTTCTAAAACCAATGAATGGATTTTAAAATTTGGCACAAATGTTTGTCATGATGAGACGATGCGTCACGTTCAATACCCATATGTCCTTGTACAAGGTCAATGTCACTTAGAGGTCAAAGGTAAATTTTGTTTCCTCGATATCTTCTAAACCGATATATATTGCATTTTGCCACAAATATTTGCTATGATAAGACAATGTGTCGCATTCAATACCCACGTGCCTAGTCCAAGGTCAAGGCCAAAGGTAAAAAAATTGGCATGAAATTTTGATTCCGACCTTTGAAGTTATTGATGAAAAAATACTTATATTTAAATATTTTTCAGATTAATGTGTTTAATGGCCAAAAGATCGTCGGCAATGAGAACACTATTTCATCTATATAAACACGTTTCCATTCTGGACACTACTGTCTGTTCCATGTTTTGCTGCCGACGAACAGTTGGCCATTAAACACATTAAATCTATAAAATATTTAAATGTAAGTACTTGTTCATCAATAACAAAAAAGTCGCCCTCCCCAAAAAAAATTATTTGATGAAATTCTATCAAATATTGATTTTATTGCGAAAAAACGATTTTCCTATGGGAATTTAACGTGGGGAGTCAATTTCCAAAAGATTTCGATTTTTGATCCTGAAGGATAAAAAAAATAATTGGAAATTGACTCCGAAACTGGCAAGATAGCTTGAAAATGATGTAATTAAGAAAACAAAAGTTAGATACGTGGAACAGACAGTAGTGGAATTCATTTAAATAGAATTAAATCACTCGTAGTAAACATCGATTGTAAAAAAACAAGGCTAGACATCTGCAATTAAATTAATTTTTACCAATCAGCCTCGTCACTTTATGTGCATATCCGAGATACAACACCCCTTGATACTGTGACATGGTTACAATAAACAACTACACTACTGTCTGTTTCACGTTAACCTGCCCAACTTTTACACCTATTTAAACACCCTAAAACTCTTATTTTTTGGCATAAAATCATTTTTCAGCAAAATTTAGCAATGTTAATAAACAAATTTATTAAGAATTTGTGTTCAGTTCGCAAAAATAGTTGTTGTTGTTGTTGACCGGAAGTGATTATTGCAATAGCAGTTTCTTGTTTTATTGTCAACAACTAAAAATCGGTGAAATTAATTTATAATGCAAAAGCCCATCCATGACTGTTTATTCGAAATAACTTTGTTATTAGACGGATTTTCTTGAAATAAAAAGTAGGCTCATTTCTAAAAAAAATAGTTTTACATTGTTTTATATAAAAAAAAAAGCAGTTTGGAGTGTTTTTATAGCAATAAATCTTGGGCAGCATTTCGTGGAACAGACAATAGGGCCTATTTCATCAACATTGCAAAGTATACTTTAGTAGCAAAGTATACTTTGAGCGAGAAATTTTCAATTTTATGATAAATATAATAATTCTGCATACTTTTAATCATGAAATATATGCATTTGTTAGTTCTATATGAAATAATGCATTTCAGGAAAAATAAATGATTACTCTCTCAAAGTATACTTTGCAATGTTGATGAAATAGGCTACAGATAAACAACTACACCAGAATGTCACATTGCTGATTTTTGACGATTAATTCAAAGAAAAAGGCAATATTTTCTTTTACAAATTACATCGAGAATTGACACAAATACTGAGCTCTTACAGAATAGAATTCCACATGATATGAGCTCTGAATTTTCTGTTAATTTTATTATGTCATTTATTGACAATTTGGCATTTTTAAAAATAATATGCAGATTAGTGAAATTTGTTTCTGATGATAAAAATCATGAATATTTCCTCGATGATCTCATTATGGCCAGCAGGGTTTAATATTCTCATAACAATATCTTTATACCCATTTGAATTCATTTCCTGCATACAACGTATGTCGAGGGATATATAATTATCATATTTCCGTCCGTCCGTTCGTCTGTCCATCTGTAACATATGCATTAAAGTTTTTGTTGTCGCACCCACTTGCGGACAGCGCGATATAGTCGGCACATTGGCATACATATGTATGGACATACGTTGTTCGTATGTGCGTCCGGTTAAGGTTTTAGGTTAAAGTATTTAATTAAAGTTTTTCTGTATACTATCAAAGCCTTCCATCATGATGCATATTGTCTTGCTACGCCCCACCCATGCGGCCCTGGTGCCCAATGTCAAGGTCAAATTACTTCGAAATTTACCTTAAAGTTTTTTGGCATTTAGGTTAAAGTTTTTAAGAACACTATATCTCTGAAACCGCTTCGCCAATTCACTCAAAACTTCACTTGTGTGTTTATCATCATCCTTATTTTCATTCTATGCCCAACCCGTGCGACCCCTGTGCCCAATATCAAGGTCAAATTACCTTGAAATTTACCTTAAAGTGTTTATTTTAAATAATAGATAGTATGTGTACTACTGGTTAAACTTTTTTTTGCATTAAACTTTTTTTTGTACTACCAAATGCGCGAGATGCGAGCCTCGGCCACCTAGTTTTTCAGTCCAGGTGGCGGCCGGGGTTATCCGTGAACATCTCATGTGCTCTAATTTTATAATGTCTCATCTTCTGTCAAACGTAGTCATTAACCCTCACTATGCGGGAGACGAAAATTGCCGTCTGCTGTTTTTCTTCTTTTTTACCTTAATTCTAAACAGTGGAGACGATTCTCATGCAGGTTTTTATCGAGAAATATTGAAAAGAAAACATTTCCAGCAGACGACAAAATTTAATTCAGCATAGCAAGGGTTAAAAGACACAGATTCACACAGAGTAGGTAAAAATGTTTTTACTGAAAATTTACAAGTTAACAATTGTGTAATTATTACAACCATTTTAAATGTTTACAGTGCCTGTTGTCTACATATTATTCAATACCATTTAACTACTGTGTTTCACTGTTGATATGGTATTGAGGCTAATGAAGTCCAGTGGGTGGCAGGTGGGAGCATGTGATGGGTAATTTAACGATCGGGGTTCACCCTTACTGGAATTCCGACTGGAGACCTGGTTTAGCCCTCACATACGTCTTTGGCATTTTGTATGTGACAGCTGAATCTGGTTATACCCCTTATGTCAGTATTACCATTATTCGTAATCCTTTTAGGGGTAGGGGCCAAGTCACCTTGGTGTGGTATGGACCTGGCACCAAGTCAAGTTATTCTAATTTCAGGGCTGAATATGTTTTTTCTTGATGTAAATATTCCGTTCTAATTTTGGGATTTTCCGTCCAATGCAGTAGGTTAAAATGGGATCGAACCCGTTTGCCCGGCCTTCCATGACCTTAGCTGTTGATAGGCCGTTAAACACCAATAAACAAACAAACTAACGAAGTCCAAGTTATAGAGATCAATTAAACCAGACACTTGTATAAATACGGCTATCAAAATATTATAAAGTTTGATCATGTCACATAATCACAGGTAAATCAAGGGAATATAATATATTACTTTCAGTCAGCACTATAAGCAAATGTGGTTGTCGACCCTGATCTCAAGAATGGCAATGCACGTTTTATATACAAATCTCGTTTGCGACACTAATTACCTCTGGTACTGGCAAATGGCTGATTATTCTGTAGATAACTATGCCAGGAAAAATGAGGCTTATGAGATTTGTGACCAATGTAACTGCTGATCAAGTAGCACACTGTTATAGCCTGATATGGGGCCTGGGGCCTGTTTCACTAAACTTTGTACGACTAAACTGTTCGTAAGTGCAGTTAGGATCGTCTGGAAAGTTCAATCAATGGATTTACATTTATTGAGCATAGGCTGCATATGCAGCCTATGCTCAATAAATGTAAATCCAATAATTGTTTACAAGAAAATATTGTTAATGTGAAATTTACAGACTAATAATTTTGCACTTACGAATAATTTAGTACGAAGTTTAGTGAAACGGGCCCCTGTACTGCTCGTTAGAAGCTTGACGGGTGTTTAATTGACAGCAAACAGTACAAATCCTGCAGACTGTGCTGAACTGGATCTACATTGGTCGTAAAACCCATACACTCCATTTCTCCAGCCGCAGCCACATATATGCGACTTGCCATCACAAAATGGTGTTTGGCATGTTTGCGACCAATGTCTGGTTGTTTCAACTGAGTTGGGTCTATGTCTCAGACCTAAATACTGTATGTGGCCTGTTGCCACTACCAAAACAATAAGCCTTACAATGCTGAATTAATTTGTGTCGTCTGCTGAATATTTTTTATTTTTCCATTTTTCTCATCAAAAACTTGGTTTGGCAGCACTTTAGAATCATTTCCATTTTAATCATTTCCAATGGAAATGATTATAATTGGAAATGATTCTAAAATGCTGCGAAACCATGTTTTTACTGAAAAGACAAAATATGAATTATCAGCCGACGACTATTTTCGGTTCCTGCATTCTAAGGGTTAATATAAGAAGTTATTGCAATTCTACAGTCAATATGGTGTCATATTGCCCGTCAGAATCTATATTCACCCAAGAGGAATATACATGTAGTTTCAGACGGGCAATATGACACCATATTGACTTTGTAGAATCACAATAACGTATTTGTCATACCATAGATTCTTTATATTTCTTCAGAATTTCATTTTATAAGTGTATTGGTGCATCATAGAAATATGGCGGCAAACGACACGACGTCATGACGTCACACATATTAGCAGACGTCATCCAGACATAAACGAGTAGAAATTCATTAATAACTTTTGTCATTACCAATCCCTACGACTATGTTTCTGAGGTGATTTCGACTCAGCCTCGGCCCGCCGCCATATTTTATTCGAGCCATATTGACGGTCGTGACAGGTAATATCTGACCAATGAAAACGCTAGGAATTTATCTGCGGTATGACACAGATGTATAGCGGGCCAGCGGAGAGATAATCAGCTGGAGAAAACGTGAAGAAGCCAGCCTTGTGATACATCATGTATGTCATCTATACGCCTTGGTCATCTCATCACAAAACTGGAAATTTGACATTTTCAAATGTTAGAAATCTGGGGCCCGTTTCACTAAACTTCGTAAAACTAAAATGTTCGTAAGTGCAAATTTAGGATCGTCTGGAAATTTCAATTAATGGATTTACATTTATTGAACATAGGCTGCATATAGGCTGCATATGCAGCCTATGCTCAATAAAGGTAAATCCAACAATTATTTACAAGAAAACAATGTTAATGTGTATACAGACTTACATCTTAATTTTGCACTTACGAACATTTTAGTCGTAAGAAGTTTAGTGAAACGGCCCCCAGGAAAGCAAGTTTTACGAGTGTGGCGTTTTTTGTGGCACCTGTAGTTATGTTAGGTGTACCATCCTCTATATGGGCAGTCCGCGAGATTGTCTGCCCGATCGTGTATGAGAACACTGGATCCACCCTTACCACGGTCTCGCGACTGGGTGGCGATCCAATGCACAAAGTACCTTAATTACCCTAAATATTCGGACACCAAAGCCAATTGTTATAAGTGTCATACACATTTATCAAGTTGATTATGTTGTCCAATGAGGCCTCCGAAGCATTCTGTGAAAATGGCAAATAGTGCAGACCCTGATCAGACTGCTCCTTCACTACATTTTTGGACAATTTATCGGGGTATAAATTTATCTGAAAGAGTATACACGTTTTTAACGGTTTATACCCTGATTGTCTATTCTTTTTAATCCAATCCAATTCTATTTCAACCCGGCATAAAATGACCTCAGCACAGGCTGTTAAACACCATTCAATACATTTCAGATCATTGTAGTGAACAAAATACTAACCAAAGTTTGCCTATTTGGGATCAATTATTTGTTGATCAAATTATCTGAACAGATAACATTTCTGTTTATTGTAGTCCCCAAAACACATGTTTCATTGTGTTATAGGCATTGAACCATGTGGATTGTGCATTAGACGATGTGCAGAATTAGTTCACATTACCATATTTCAGACAAGCCATATGATTTTGTACCTGAGAAAGAAATATGATTACAAAATTTACTATATTTTCCGTAATTGATGTCGAAAGTTGACAAAATGTTCACAGCAAATGCGGATTTCTATTCCACATTTGCTCTGAACCTTTTGTCGACGGCATTTATGGGAAATATCACAGTTTCTGTAAATATATTTTATGAAAAATCACACATCTTCTTAGGTACAAAATCACATGCCTTGCTTCTTATGGTGTGAGCACCCATCGGATGTTTCTGCGTTTATAGTAAAATGGTGTATCTTCAGCATATAAGGTTAACCCTGCAGACCAAATATATACCCGAGCCGAGTCGGATACCTGATGTCCAAATATACGTGTCTAGTATTCTGTTTATCGGGTTACGTTATGAAATGCACAAGTGTAATGCTGCCATTAAAATGAACAACTGGTTTATGTTGCGTCATATATTACACAGGCAGAAGTTGGTAATGGTGGGCAACATGCTAAGGGTAAATTTAACTTTGGGATGCATCCTTACCGGAATCCCGATATCCGTTGTTTGGCCCTTGGGTACATTTTATTTTTGGCTTTCTTGTAAATTGAGAGTTGAATCTGGTTGTACCCATTTCAAATGTAATTTGTACTAATCCTATTACTTTCAGGGAGTGGGGCTAAGTGACTCTGGTGTGGTGACGACCTAACACCAGATAAGGTTATTCTAATTTCAGGGCGGAATATATTTTATTTAAATATGCAGTTGAGATTTTGAGATTGTCCGCCCCATCGGTGAAATATGGGATTCGAGCCCATTAGCCTGAAAGTAACCTGAACTGTTTACAGGCCGTTAAACACGGTTAAATAAATAAAGTAATTTGGTAATGTACCGTCGTTCAACCAATGAAACATCAGTGCAAGTAGTTTTTGTGCTTGTTTTAGCTTGTGCGACCAGTGATGCTCGGACCAGCCTGCATTTCAGTCTGATCAGAATCTTCACTGTTCATCTGGCATAAAATGGGTTTTAGCAATGTACCATAATAACATGGTGTATTAAATAGCATAATACACTAGTGTATATATAATTGATACCTACAAAAAACATGTTTGATAATCATTCTTGTTTAATGTACGACGATGTGCTTATGCAATAAATAAAATCTAACATTTGTGTGGATTTAATATAATAGATATTTATTAAATAAACTTGACATAGATTTGCAACCTATCAAAGCTGTAAATTTGTTTAATAAATATATTAAATTGTCACTCTTGTAAGGTCCTCTATGTATTCTGTTGAGGTCGACACATAATGATCAGGATCTACACGGGCCAGAAATTGAATACACCGGGTTTTGTCAGATCGTGGCCTATTGCCTGCAGTGATCATTGTTAGTTATTGTCATATGTGGCTGTGATGGAGAAATGGGTCTTCATGGCAGTTGTGACCAGTGTAGCTCCTGATCAAATAGTATACTCCTGTAGCCTGATAACGAACTATGTTGCTTGTTAGAAGCATGACAGGTGTAACACGTTATTGGTGGAACAACGAACAGTGCAGATCCTGATCAGACTGTGCGGATGCACAGGCTGATCTGGATCTACACTGGTCGCAAAATCAACACACCATTTCTAGAGTCGCAACCACCATTATGAAGATATTGCATAACTGGTGATCAATTTTGTGTAGCATATTTATGAAATTGTGCTATATATGCCACAAATTTATTGTTCTATTATGCATGTTATAGATTGTCCTAATTAATGGGCATACTTTATAGCAATCTGTGAACATGAATACAAATGTCATTAGATACTGTTTTTTTCTGTCGTTACTTGATGTCCAGCATATGCAGATGAAAGGACTATTTATGGCCCCATCCTGATAATGGATTATGAGATGACCTCCATTTTAACAAATATGACAAGGCTTCACCCATGCACCATAACTGCGAAGTTTGACCAGCATCGGCCCATCGATTCACGAGAAGTCGTTTGAAATCTACATTAAAAGGATAACCTTTCCGCGGCCATCTTGGATGATGTAATAATCTGATTCATAAAATGCTCCAGAGTGATTGTCTCCTCGATGCCTTCGATTTGATATACAACATGATAATATTTAGTCAAATTTAAAATCTGGCGGTTTGTGAGAATATTTTTTTAAGAATTTGACCTACTAATCTATGGTGGTCATCTTGGATATGCGATGACGTCCAGTTTAACAAATCTGAAAAGTAGTAACACATAGACCATCCCCAAGAACTTTGGTCAACATCGGCCAAGCGGTTCAGAAGAAGAGGTCGGAAAAGTGTTAACGGACGTCGGGTGACGGACGTACGAAAAGTGGCAACCATAGCTCACTAGAGCCTAATTTGGCTCAGGTGAGCTAAAAATGTGTTTTAGGGCTTCATATGCAAAACCATTTGATGGATTCACAAATGGAGTATGCAATATGAACATCCTTAGTTCCAAAATCAAGGTCACAATTAGATATTTTGAGAATTTTCAGAATGTGACGACTTCTAAATCTGATGTTCGAATAATCTAAGTTTAAATTGTTCATTCCTTGTACTTAGCTAGCAGCAATGTTCCATAAACCAGGCATGCTTTATTACATTTCTTTTTTTGGGGGGATATAAAGTTTCTAAATTTGCTTGTTCATCCTGGATTATCTCCCCCTTTTTGGACTTGAAACATTTGGAAATAGCGAGTATATTGCGATGGTGCGCCATTGCTCTACTTATATTTATTTACAAAGTTGTATGAGTTACAGGTATATTGCACCATTCTGGGTCTGTCTGAAAGGGGGAGATAGTCCACGAGTCGAGCAGATAAAAGATTTGAAACCACTTTACACATTGCCAGTATCAAGTGTGCCTATTGCAGCAGTAAGTTTTATGACTACAAGGCAAACTTGCATTGTGTATTTGCGCATTTTGGGACAAAGACCAATTGTAAATGGGAAGTTTGTTTTCTCCTGTTGCCGGTGAATTACTATTTAACGGTGATAAAAACTCTCCTTAATTATGATGAACGCCCCTGAACAGTTGTTTACCTTCCCCCACTCGCATAAACACGAGTGGCAATATTACCTGTAATCAGAAACAGGCAGACAATAACGTACAGTGCGCAGTTCAACTGGGGCGGGCAGTGGAGAAATGGGGCTTAAGCCTTTTGTGATTACTATTATTACACAAAACTGGTAAGCATACTAATCACTATCAGTGGAATTGGATGGAGAATTTGTTTGTTTGGGGTTTAATGGCCTATCAACAGCTAAGGTCATTTAAGGCCGGGTAAATGGGTTTAGTACTAAATCCCATATATTACCTGTACAAGTACATGTATATG